>CM053784.1:277476790-277839290 GCA_028749045.1 Cupressus sempervirens | reverse complement strand
TAAAACTTCTTGCTTGACATCAACACTGTCACTCAGTCAATACTGATGCTTGATCAACACTGAATTTTCTCAAAAATTACTATAGCTTGGTTGGCACTAGTATCACTCGACATGTTCAAAAAAATTCCTTAGTCTTTTACTCTATTACTCAGTCAAGCCTACATACGTGATCTATCTTTGCTTACACTTCTAAGACTTAAAACATTATTGGCTTCTCCTCTATCAACATGATTTAAACAATCACTTTATTTTGTCAAAGTCTAACTATTCAAATATCCATTTGTAGTTTCCTCTTCATAATTCAACCTTTCATCTACATGTTTTTGTTATGAACAACTTCTCAAATCCTCTTCATCAATCAAATAGATATGAAATTCAGATTAGATAGCAAACTATCTCGCCAATAGATTTGACATCAATGACAACACAACAATTATTCCAATTGTAGTTTCCAACAATCTCCTTCATTGGCATTGATGGAAACACCTCAAGAAAAATATTTAGAGAAATACTTTAGGTTACCATACAATCCAAATTTTTATAGATTTTGAATAATACTCTCAATGTATCCAATCTTTAATTAATATCCTTAGATTCATTTTGATACATATCTCTGATCTGGTAACACCTCTAAAAATTATATGAACTCCCTCTAAGTAATCACTCCCTCTTACTTAGCATGTATCTACCAAAATCCAATTTCCCCTTTCTATTAGCCTTTGTACCTCTTTAAATAGGCTTCTAATCTTTGGTCGCTTAATCAACACCATAGACCTTAGGTTTTACGATTTGATCCATTATATCTAATCACCATTTTGTTTATGTCATCTTTTATAGAAACTTCTCCTTGAATTCATCTCTTGGATCGTTTACCTAATCCTCTCCTAAAATTAAATTATCCAACTCATCAATCCTTATCTTCAACAAGTTCTTCATATCCCAAGGAATCAACTTAGTCAACTAGAAATTATGATTCCTCATAAATAGTTAAAATTTTGTTCCTTGACCAACACTATTTATGACACTTGGTCATCACTGAGTTACTCGGTCACTATAAAACTTCTTTCTTGGCATCAACACTATCACTTGATTGATATTGATACTCGATCAATGCTAAATTTTCTCGGCACTTACAGTGGCTCGGTTGACACTAGCATCACTTGGCATGTTCAACAAAATTCCTTAGTCTTTTACTTTGTTACTCAGTCAAGCCTACACAAGAGATCTATCTTTTCTCACACTTACAAGACTTAAACATTATTTTCTTATCCTCTATCAACATGATTCAAACAATCACTTTATCTTGTCCAAGTCCAACTAATAAAATGCCCATTTGTAGTTTCCTCTTCATAACTCAACCTTTACTCTAGATGATTTTGTTATGAACACCTTCTCAAATCCTCTTCATCAATCAAATAGATATGACATTTAGATCAGATAGAAAATTGTCTTACCAATATATTTGACATCAATGGAAACACAACAATTGTTCCAATTATAGTTTCCTACAGTTTGGTCCTAAACTTTATAACTATGCTCAAATGTTATTCCAAGATGCTAATAAACTTTTGGTAATTCATAAATTTATTACACTTTTGTTCCCCTTAAAATCCTCAACCAAGAAGGGATCGTTAGCCACAACTGATAATGTTGTTAATGTATGTGAAAGAGTTATATCAGTTGTTATGTTGTCATTGATATCAAGCCTTAATTGTTGAGACATTATGCTAATTCAATAGAGTGACATATCATTTGATTGATGAAGAGGATTTGAAGAAAGCATGATGATGATGAAAGTGATGATAAGATTATGGTATTCAATGGGCACTTGAATGAGTTAGGTTCGAACAGTATAATGTTGGTTTGATTCTTTTACATGATTTGATTAAGTGTTGAGATCATGTGTAAGCAAGATAGTTTTGGTCAATGAATGAAGAATCTCAGTATTAACTGGGCTACTATAATTGTCACTAAGAAACTAACACAGAAGTGAAGAATGTGTAGTATTGACCAAGAAAATTTGTTTTAATCGAGCCTAGTATTGACCGAGAGGATGTAATGTTAACCAAGTAATGAAAATGAAGAATAGTTTGAAAAGATTTAATCTAAGTCTAACATTTGATAATTTTAAAAAAAAAGATTTTTTGAGAAGTGTCGAAGATAAGGATGAAGTTAGTTACCAAATCTATGGATGAAAAAGTTCAAAGAAGGTCTAATGAAGGAAATTTTATTATTTGAATTGAAGCACAAAGTTCAAGATGAAGGTGTGTTACCTGAGTGTCTAAATTCAATGAATCTTAACTAAATGAATATCTGATGATTGTGACTAAGCAACAAAACCTAGAAGATTATAGAGGAGTGGCAAAAGTTTCTATTTAAGAAATGAATGTATTATTCATTATTGTTGATCAAGTCGAGGAAGGAAGGTGATCACTAGAGGATAACTGAGTGGAACTACATTGTGAAGATCAAGCAAGAGAAGTGCTAAGTTTTGGAATTCTTTAGAATAACTGAGAGGGGGGTGAATCAGTTATCCAAGATCTAGATGTACAATTAAAGCTTTTCACATTTTAGTGAACCCATATCCATAAAACATTTTCATCATGCATGCATCCATTAGATCATACAATCATTTAAACTTGTAGGTTACTGTCAAATCAATTTTGTAGAAATGTAAACATGAAAAATAGTAGATCCAATACACATTTGACACTCTTAGATACTCATGAGCATCCTTAGGTAGTGCTTTTGTGAAGATATCAACTATTTTTTCTTTTGTGTTAATATATTCCATGTTCACCTCTTTATCTTAAACTAACTCTCTGAAGTAATGATACTTGATTGCAATGTGCTTAGTCTTTGTATGCATCACAATATTCTTTGATATATTTATAGCACTTGTATTATCACAATAAAGTATCACATGTTCAGTGATGTCCTCCTTCATACCTTTGAGTAGTTGTTTGATCCATACAATGTTTGTACAATTTATTGTGGTGGAAACATATTCAACTTCAGCAATAGATTGAGAAATTCAGTTTTGTTTCTTGCTAGTCCATGTAACCATCCTTTTGCCTATGAAAAATGCTCCTCCACTAGTGCTCTTTCTATCATCAATATTTTCAGCCCAATTAGCATCAGTGTAGACTCTCAATTCAAATTTTTCATTTTACTTATAGTATAGACCATAGTGTTTTGTTCCTTTCAGATATCTCATTATTGTCTTAACGATCATAATTCTCCTTGGAATTAGCAGAGAATTTTGCAACTATCCCTACAAATAATGCAATATCAGGTCTGATGTGTACTACATATTTTAATTTTCTAATCATAGACCTGTATAATGTTTGATTCCCCTCAACTAAATCATCATTCTTTGACAATTTATGTCCTATCACCATAAGTGTGCTTATTGGCATGGAATCCTCCAATCCAAAAGTTTTCAATATGTCCTTAACATACTTTGACTAAGTGATGTATTTACCATATTTCATCTAATGTACTTGCAAACCCATAAAGAACTTGACCTCTCCAAACATAGACATCTCAAATTCTTTCTTCATTTCACTTGTAATGGCCTTACATAAAGTATCTTGACCTCCAAATATGATATCATCAACAAAAATTTCAAATAGTAAAATACTTTTTCCTTTTTCTCTCTTCGAGTACAGAGTGTTGTTATCATCAGACCTCTCAAATCCAATCTTCACAAGATAATTATGAAGCCTT
This sequence comes from Cupressus sempervirens, assembly GCA_028749045.1. Classification (NCBI taxonomy): domain Eukaryota; kingdom Viridiplantae; phylum Streptophyta; class Pinopsida; order Cupressales; family Cupressaceae; genus Cupressus; species Cupressus sempervirens. The sequence continues at coordinate 277,835,561 of CM053784.1, read as the reverse complement.
TCATACCATGTTCTTAGTGCTTGCTTCAAACCATATAAATATTTGTGTAGTCTACATACCATATTTTTGTTGTCAACATCAACAAATCCTTTTGGTTGTTCTATATAAACCTCTTCCTCTAATATGTCATTCAGAAATGTAGTCTTAACATCCACTTGATAAACTTTGAAACCTTTGTGTGTAGAGTAAGCAAGTAGAGTTCTTACTCCTTCTAGTGTTGCAACAAGGGCAAATTTTTCTCCATAATCAATTCCTTCTTCTTGTGCATATGCTTTACAAACTATTATTGTCTTGTTCCTTGTGACTTCACCATTTTTATCTAACTTGTTTATGTATACCCACTTGGTACCAATCACATTCTTATCTTCTGGTCTAGGAACTATAGTCCATGTCTTATTTTTCTCAATTTGTTCAATCTCATCTTCCATGGCTTTACTCCAATCTACATCCTCTAAAGCATCTTGCACAATTTTAGATTCATGCATGCTCAAAAAACATGTATAATTTTCAACTTGTTCCTTGTCATTGGTCTAGCATCTTTATCTCCAATGATTTGTGCAGTAGGGTGATGTCTCTTAACATACTTAGACAATCTTAGTTATGCTCTAGTTTCTTCACTTGGTCTCTCAACTTCTGAATCACTATGTACATCTCTTTCAGGTAGTTCAACATCTATTTCATGTACACTAATTTTAGAATCAGAATGTGCCTCAACTTCATTAGGTAACTCAGCACTTGAGTGTAGCTCAATTCTTGAATACAACTCGACATTCATAGTATGTGACTCGACAATCACAAAAACTTGTCGTTGGTTTACAACTTTATTTACAACATCTTCATCAATAGGCATACCTTCATAAAAGTATACAAATGATTTGTATTTTTCTAGTTCCTTCATAGGTTCAGCCTAATATACTTTTGTATATTCATCAAATTTCACATTTGCACTTTCCACAACTTTGTTAGTGTTAGTATTTAAACACTTATAAGCTTTAATTCTTGTGGAATAACCAAGGAATATACCTTCTTTACTTTTTGCATCTAATTTACCATTCCTAAAATCTTTGAGAATATAACACTTGCTTCCAAATACCTTAAATTTTTTTACATTGGGTGAGTATCCATACCATAGCTCAAAAGGTGGTGAATGAGTACCTTTCTTGACTTGCACATGGTTCAAGGTATATACATCTGTACTTACATCTTCTCTCTAGTATTTTAAAGCAACATCTTTCTCCATCATGAGTTTCCTAGCATAGTCCATTATAGATTTATTCGTCGTTTTAGCAATTCCATTTTGTGGAGGGATCCTAGGAGCAGATGTTTGTCTTTTGATTCCTTTGTCATTACAAAACATCTCAAGCTCATTTGATGTAAATTCTCCTTCTCTGTTAGATCTCAAACATTTCAAACTTTTACCTATTTCTTTCTCAACTATTACTAAGTACCACTTAAACATTTGGAAAGCATCATATTTTTGTTTCAGAAACATAACAGTCATCATTCTAGAATAATCATCAACAAGTAGCATAATATACATATCTCCTTTGTAGCTTTGCACTTCAATTGGTCCACATTGGTTAGTATGAAAAATCTCTAATATTTCTTTAGAGGTATTAGTCTTACTCTTAAAACTTGACTTTGTCATTTTGCCTAATTGACATTGTTTGAAAATTATATCGTCAGACTTCTTCAACTTAGGCAAATCTCTGACTCTTTTCATGTTACTAATACTAACCAAGTTATCAAAATTAACATGACATAACCTCTTGTGCCATAGCCACATATCATCAAATTCTACAATTAAACAAGTAGCATCATCTATATCAAGGTAGAATAGATTACCTCTAGTTTGATCACTTTTTCCACTTAGTTTTCCATCAGTATCATATATCTTAGCAATCTTGTTTTCAAACTCAACCTTACAACCTAAATTATTCAGTTGTGACACACTCAACAAATTGTAGTTAAGTCCTTCAACATAGTAAGCATTTTCACATAAAATATTTTCTGAGTTTGGTAGAACCTTTTCCTTTTATTAGATAGAGTGCATCATTACCAAACCCTGCACTATTTTCATCATAATAAGTCAAGGTAATGAACTTACTTTTATCTCCAGTCATGTGATGTGAACACCCACTATCAATGATCCATCTATCATTTTTTTCCACACAAGACACTAGTGCAGTTGCCTCATCCTCATCAGATCCATCCTTCATTGCAACATACACCACTCCATCATCATGATCATCAGATCCATCTTTTGTTTCCTCTTTAGAAATGTAGCAAGACTTCTTACCTTTGTCTTTGTAATCTTTGTTGTTTTCATTTCTTTTACTTTTGTACTTGTCACCACCTCTATAATTCTTCTTATTTGGACATCTAGCAACAATATGAACAACCTCATTGCAATTGAAACACAAGATAGGTAACTTACCTTTGAACTTGTCTTTACCTTTGTGAAATCTCCTTGCTAGTAGTGCTTCAAGTTTATCCACATCCTCCTCATTTGTATCACTATCATTGGACACATATTTTTCTTTTTATTTCTTCTTCTCATTAGGTTCCTTCAATGACAACTTAGCTTTGAAAGTAGATTCAACATTTTCAGTTTTGTAATTATCAAAATTAGATAGCTCAAAAGTAGTGAGCCTACCTAACAGACCTTCAACAGTCAAATCATTCCCTAGCATACATCTCAGTTCTTGTATTGCAGAAATTCTAATAACATAGATGGGCATCATTGCTCTGAAAACTTTTCTTAGTACAATATCATCATCTATTTTACCAGTAGCTCCTCTTATTGCATTAACAAAATCTTTTATCCTAGATCAATATTGAGCAATATTCTCACCTTCTTGCATTCTCATATCATCGAACTTACCTTTAAGACTTACAGCTTTGGCTCTTAGAACATTTTTGTTACCTCCATAGATAATGTGTAGAGCATCCCACATTTTCTTTGCACTGTCACAACCCTTGATATCATCAAACTCAGCATAGCTTAGGGCAGAGACAATCTCCAATATCGCTTGGTTGTGTTCTTTCTTCTTTTTCAGATGTTCAGCAGTTAAGACTCTAGCAAGATCATCATGCTCAAAAACAATGGTAGATTGTGCATGATCTCCAAGACCTCCTAGGTGTCTCTTCATTATACTTTGTCATGTAGGAAATTTATCTCTATTAAGCTCGGGTACCTCTCTTTTTGACATCTTGATCTTTTTGCTTCTAGTTCCTTCAAACTAGTCCTCTTAAGTAGATTACTCGAATACCAATTGTTGGAATTCTTTAGAATAACTAAGAGGGGGGTGAATAAGTTATCCAAGGTCTAGATGTACAATTAAAAAAATTCACATCTTAATGAACCCATATCCATAAAACATTTTCTGTTAGAAATAGGGATTACTGAGAGGGGGGGAGAATCAATAATCTACAAACTTTAGTCATTAACTTGGGGGGGGTGAATCCGTAATCTACAAACTTTAGTCACCAACTAGATATCATTTCTTACTTTAAACCATACATAAAAAAGTAATAAAGTAATGTTGAATAGTAATAGTAACCATGCACAAAGATAACTCATAACACCATATTTTGTTAACTAAGGAAACCATGACCAAGGGAAAACCTTGGTGGGGATGATACCCACTAGATAATATACTGATATATAAGTTCCTTGTTAGAGGATGGACCCTGTTAGAAGTCAATGAGAAAATTTAGTATAAGGAGTCCCTATTAGGAGATTTTGAATCCCTTTTAGGAGATTCCAACCCTTTTAGGAGTTGTAGCATAGTAGATGCAAGATGAGCCCACTGCCCAAACATGCACTTCCAATTACAAGAAGGGCTCACTGCCCAAACAAGTAATCAGAATTCTATAATATAAGTATTATAACTTCTTCCTTGACTAATCTCTGATCTTTAGGTCGATCTCAAATCACAAATAGCTTTACAAAACTTTGCATATACCGCTTTCACAAAAGTTCACATACAATTGCTCAACACAACAATTACACAATTACAATTACACTTCTCATCGCAAGATGTCCTTTGCATAAATACCATACCTTTACACAAATTTATGCTAGTTCAACTAAGACCATTATACACTTTTCCAACTTAGAGAAAACATCTAGGATGTTGGCCCTAATTGGACAAGTAATTATTTTGTAAACAAAATAATTCCTTTCCTTCAATTATGTTGTCATGTTTCGCTTAAAATATGAATATCACATTTTTGTAAAATTTGTACTAACTTTTGAGGTTATACACATCATCATCAACATGTATACTATCTCCATCTAACTTCGCTAGTCATAATATGACATCAACAAGAAGTTATAATTAAAATAATACAATGTTGTATACCAAATTTCATACTTGGACAATTTTTTGAGTACCAAAAGCTAAGTATCTTTATTTCCAAGGTGTCCTGTAAGTATGTACATTATGTGTTTCCATAAATGAAAATAATTACATATCCTCATTAGCCAATTATCAACAATCCCCCCCTTTGACATTGATGGCAACAAAATAGGGAAAATTGGCTAAGTATCAAAAACGTAAAATAAACAACGCATTCACATTATATCTATTACAATTTTTCCATCTTACATAAGCTCCCCCTTACAATATACTTTACAATATAATTTTCCTCTTTACTTGATTTACAATTTTCTATTGTATCTCTCCCCCTTTGACATCAATGATAAAGGTCAAAATGTCAAAAACTATCCAAAAATTGTCCATTTGTTGTCAAAAATGTTGTCCTTCCACCTTAAGCTGATAGAATCTTCATGCTATCATCAAAATTTGCCTTAAGATTATCCATACCTTTAGCCCATGTGTCCTTGGTAGATTCAGTAGAGGTGAGAATTGCACATAAGGCATATGATGCTATCTCAACTGCATTAATGATTGAATACGAAAAGTTAGAATAAGTGTCCTTGGCCTTGACACATTCTTCTAACTATTTCTCAACAATAGATACTTTTAGAGCAATAGAATCTCTGAAATCCTATACTCTCTTCAAAAAAAAATTCCTTCCAAAGTTCCAATTTCTTGATATCATTGTGAATATTGGCCACTTGTCCTTCAAAATCATCAATTTTACAAGATGGATGTTGTATTCGACTAGATAGAGCTTCTAGCTCACTCATCTTTCCTTCAATTTGATTGTCAATGTCCTTAGTCAGTTTATGAGATAAGGTACACTTAAGGTACAGTATCTTACCATCTTGTTGACACTTCCAAAGTTCCTTGATACAAGTATCAAAACTTATCAAATCATTCTTAATATTTTGACAAATGGTGCTAAACAAGTTAGCATCATGTGAAATTTGTGCCTTTGCTTCTTAAACACTCAACAAATTAATGAATTCTCCATCAAATGACTTTAGCACTGCATGTGCCCTCTATTCTAGATCTGCCTCTGTGTGTTGCACTGCCAGAGTACTATGTCGTGTGTCAGTAACCTCCATCAATCTTTTTTGCAAGCTCTTCACTATCTTGTTCTTCTGAATAAGTTTTGATAAGGATGAGATCAAGTCAGTTTGATCATCATCATCAATTGCTAGGTTGGCAAGCAATGACAGAGTAGATGAATTAGAAGGTTTAGTGTCATCCTCCCTTTGCTTCTTCTCAGTTGCCACTTTGACTCTTCTTTCTTCTTCCTCTTTCTTTTCTCTTTCCTTTCTCTCTTTTTCTCTTTTCTTTTCCTCTTCCAATCTTTTTTCCTTGTCTTCCTCTATTTTCCTTCTTATTTCTTCTTGAACTTCTTTTTCTTCTTCTTCTTCTTCTTTTCTTTTCTCCTCATCCTCAAGCAATTTCTACTTGGCCTCTTCTACTTTCCTTTTCTCTTCTTCTAGTAACCTCTTCTCCTCTTCAATTTGTCTCAATTTATCTTCAATATCTTTGGTGTCAAGTTCATTATATTTGGAACCTTTAAATGTATTTGTATCATCAATGTTAATGGTAACATTGGTATGATCTATCTGCATAGTGTCACTGCTTACTGACACTTTCGAGGTTCTGGGTGCATGTGAAGATGTTGCCTTAGACTTTGCCATTGTCTGACTTATTGCTACTATAGTATCACTTCTTAACTTAGCTTTATCACTCACCATAAACAAAAATGGTCTCACTTTATTTCTTAAGTAAGGTGCAAGATTATTCAGTAATCTCTTAATTTTTTCTTCATCATCAGTCTTGCAAATAGTCCTTAGCATAGACTTTCAAAGTTCTAAATCTTCTTCTCTAGTTGGGACTTTCTTCTCAATAAGTCTGTCATAGACTTTCTAGTTCACCATACCTTCAATATCCTTGAGCTTCATATTATTAGATATAATGTATCTCACAGTAGAGATATCAATCTGATCTTTCTGAAAATTGTTATACAAATCATAGAATTTGTTCATCTAAACAAAATTGCCCTCATTAGCAATAACTGAGTTTATCTTTTCTATCTTTAGCTTCTAGGATTGACGAGCTTTTCTTGTTGATTTCTTAGAAGTTATTACCTTTTCTTCTTGTTATCCTTCTTGTTCTTCTTCTTCGCTAGACTCAACAATTGTCAACAATGTCTTTTGTCTCTTACCTGGTCCAGTGGCTTGTTGCTTGATCCTTTTCATCTTTGTGGTTACAGCTTTCACTAATCTTTCATAGTTTCTCTTTGGTTCACTTGGTTGCACATTTGATATTGCTGCATATGGAATGCTCTATTCTGAAGATGTCTCTGCAACAAATACTAACAAAGGTTGCACATTCAGTATACATTGCTTCATGGTTTGCCTAATTGCTTGTGACTCACTCTCAATCATACTGGCCTCTGATAAAGCTTTCTACATAATAGTTTCTATTTTTTTGTGAGAATCCTTCTCTAAGGATGCGTGATGAAATAACTGGGTAATCTCATCATAGGTTCCAAATATGTATTCAACTTGGTCCTTCTTTGATTTCAATAATAAATCAATATATCCAATTGTTGTATCATCATTCAATTCATAACCTAAGGGATCAAGAAATGTTTCTTGAGGTTCTACTACTTGTATATAAGTAAAATTTGTATCAAATATAACACAAATGTCATCTTTAAATCTATCTATAGTTGCAGGTGCAATTATGAATATCTATCTCATTTCATTCTGAAATATCTTCATTATTAGGTTTCCACTATCCAATATCTTATTTGCAAGATGTCTTCTACATACATCTATGATTTTCTCCATTGTATACCTATCACTAATCATTATCTCTATGACTTATATATATATATATATATATATATATATATATATATATATATATATATATATATATATATATATATATATATATATATATATATATATATATATATATATATACACATATATATATATATATGGAAATCTTTTAAGCACATGAAAGAACATGTGATTGATCAGTGACTGAAATCTAAACACACCATTCTTAGTCCTTTTGATCTTTTCTAGGTTCTCTAGTAGTTGCATTCTTAGAATTTCACTAAAATTTACTTGTTCCTTCTCTACACATATTTTGTAGGCTAGATAAATGAATCTAGATGACAATGCATCAATCTTTGAACTTGCACATATAGAGTAGGCAATGATTCTACTCAGGAATCTTACATCATCTTGCTTAATGGTGTTAATCACCATGGCCTTTTCATTGTATATTGCTTTGGTATAACTCTCAACTTTCTTCTTAACTATTTTCTCCCCTATAGGTACATTGCCTTGTTTACAAAGACCAGTTACCTCATGAGTAAGGTTGAAATAGAAATATCAACTACACTATCTTGCATCCATAGTTTCCCATCATGTATTCTACTTAATATGATTTGCGTCCACTCATCTATGTTTAATTCATGGTAGAATTGATATTTGAATAGGTCTAGTTCCTTCAAGTGTTCAAATCTGGGTTTCATAGTCATATCATGATTAAAAACTAATTCCATATCCTTGTTCATATATTCACTCCCAATAGATTCAAACTTGATATTAAGATAACTTCCTATATCTTACAAATATACTACATTGTTCGATGTAATGGATATTGTTGAGTTAGGGTTTCGTTCTACGGATTTCATGGAAACAACCTTCAATTTTGATCTCTCCTCATTCTCAACATTGTGAACTACTAACATATCCATGCTTCTAACAAATATGAACTTTTATCAAATAAATTCTATGGATAAACGATAAACTACCTCTTTCCGAAAATAGGGTTTGCTTCAAAATCTCCTTGACAAATCACTTCTAAATGCTCTTTGCTTCGGATGTATTTGCAATGAAGTAGTAATCAAGTTTGTACTCCATTTATTCCTTCAACTTGAAATTGCATTAATTGCATACTTGTAAACATGAAAGAGTTATCAATTATATTATGTGATCAAATAAAAGCTTAAGATCATCTATCTGATCTTCAGATGCCACTTGAGGTTTACTATAGCCTCCTTTCATTATGAAAATGTTCCACAAAACTTCACTTCACGAAATTCTCTATAAAAACATAGAATTAACATTTTTTGTAATACCAGTAACTCTTAATTCCTTCATAACTTGTTTAGATAAACTCCAAATTACAAGTGAGCTTAGGTACCATCTAAACTTAACTCGATACACCTTTTTCCAACTTTTCTACCTCTAATTTGACCTCTAAATGAAGTTTTCAAATTTTGGAGTTGTGAACAAGCTTAATTCAACTTAATTGAATCAAACTCAATAGCTGACTTCGATCTTCATGTCTTGTCATCTTCTAGCTTTTCTTTTGAGATGTCTAACCCTTTAGAAATGCCTCTTTGAGTTCTTCTCGAAGTTCACTAACTACATTTCTTTGTTCCTCATTGTCTTTGTTAGTTCCAGAGTTCCTCTCATGGTTCCTTCTATCATTTCTGATGTTTCTTCCATCATACCTTGTGTTTATGAAGTTTCTTTCACTGTTCCTTCTATCTCCCAAGTTTTTGTCCATTCTACAATAATTTTTTGTATGTCTAAAGTTGTTGCATAACTAACAACTGGTGTTCTGCTTCTAGGATTCTATTGATCATCAAGTGCATGACAATTCTGAGCTATGTGTCCAAAGTTGTTAAACTTATAACACATGATATGTCTTCTATCTTCATAAGGTCTTCCTTCTCTTGATGTTCTTTCATTAGATCTTCTTCTATCTATAGGGTTAGTATTCCTAGACATTCTATTATTTATTCTATCATTATCATATTTAGGTTTACTACAATCAATTGCTTTATGACCCATACCATGACAATAATGAAAATAAAGGTCCTTAATATGATTAAATGACTTATTTGTACAATCTCTTTTCATATGAACTATTTTATTATATGAAAAATACTTACTTCTAAATTCATACCTAGTTTCCTTAGGAGATTCCACTTGCTTTGGTTCATCCAGTATTTCAACTTCCTTGTCTTGTCCAACTTCTTTAGGTTTATCAAAAGATTGACTAGATTCAATCTTATCATAAGTTTTACCTTTTTCTTTTGGATTTGATCTAATCTCAAGTTTCTTTGTAGACATGTTAAATAGATAACCAAGAACAATCTTATCATAAGTAGGTCTCTTTATTGACATTGAATCATCAATCTTTTCGCTACTAGAATAAAGCTTCTCAAGTTTGTAATTGCACTAAGTTAATTCACCTTTCACAATAGTATTTTATTTATGAAGTTCTTCATGATCTTCTTTCAATGTTTCAAACTAAGATGTCTTCTTTGCCAGACTTGCTCTAAGATTTGCATTCTCAGTCTTCAAATTAGATTCAATTTTTCCAAGATAATTTCTCAAGGTCAGCTTCAGATTTGTAATCTTCAATTCATGTTTCAAGAACTTGTACTCTGCCTTTAGTTTCAAATAATAATCATCACTAGTTTTAGATTTAGTAGATTTAGGCTTGGATTTGAGATGTTCAATGTTTTTCTTCAATTGTCCAATGTATACTTTGGACTCTTCATATATGTCCTTCAACTTATCTCTTTCTTTAGTAAGGAGATCATTTTGTTCAAGTGCCTCTTCAAAGTTCTCCATCAATTGTTCCATATCCATAGCGATCTTCCTCAACCTGTTAAGCCTCTTCAGAGTAATTGTGCTCTGATACCAATTGTTATAAATAAGGATTATTGGTGAAGGGGAGGGTTTTTGAATCAACAATCTACAAACTTTAGTCACCAATTGGATATTATTAATTACTTTAAACCATACATAACAAAGTAATAAAGTAATGTTGAATAGTAATAGTAACCATGCACAAAGATAACTCATAACACCATATTTTGTTAACTAGGGAAACCCTAGCCAAGGGAAAACCCTAGTGGGCATGATACCCACTAGATAATATATTGATATATAAGTTCCTTGTTAGAGGATGAACCCTATTAGGAGTCAATGAGAAAATTCAGTATAAGGAGTCCCTGTTAGGAGACTTTGAATCCCTGTTAGGACATTCCAGCCCTGTTAGGGGTTGCAGTATAGTAGATTCAAGATGAGCCCATTGCTCAAACATGCATTTCCAATTACAAGAAGAGCTCATTGCCCAAACAAGTAATCAGACTTCTAGAATATAAGTAATGTAACTTCTTCCTTGACTAATCTCTGATCTTCAACTCTATCTTGGATCACAAATAGCTTTACAAAACTTTGCATATAGTGCTTTCACAAAAGTTCGCATACAAGTTCTCAACACAACAATTACACAATTACAATTACACTTCTCATCGCAAGATTTCCTTTACATAAATACCATGCCTTTACACAAATTTTTGCTAAGTCATCTAAGACCATTATACACTTTTCCAACTTAGAGTAAACATCTACTATGTCGGCCCTAATTGGACAAGTAATTATTTTGTAAACAAAATAATTCATTTCCTTAAATTTTGTTTTCTTGTTTCACTTAAAACACAAATATCACTTTTTTGTGTAGTTTGTACTGACTTTTGAAGTTATACACATCATCATCAACATGTATACTATCTTCATCTAACTTCGCTAGTCATAATATGACATCAATAACAAATTATAATCAAAACAATACACTGTTGTATATTAAATTTCGTACTTAGACAATTTTTTGAGTACCAAAAGCTAAGTATCTTTATTTTTGAGGTTTCCTTTAAGCATGTACATAATGTGTTGCCATAAATGACAACAATTATATATCCTTATTGGCAAATTATCAACATTTTCATCATGCATGCATCCATTAGATCATATAATCATTTAAACTTGTAGGTTATTGTCAAATCAACTTTGCATAAATGTAAACATGAAAATAGCAGATTCAATAACACATTTGACACAATAATTTAACATGGAAATCCAATTTGGGAAAAATCACAAGTAGCATGCTACTTATTCTCACTCTTCTAAAGTGATTCCCTGTTAAAGGTTACAATGCACACTATTAAATGTGACCTAGTTAAAGGATTTCAATCACCCTATTAGGAGTGAGCCTTGTTAGAGGATTTTAGATCATTCACTCTGAATGTCACCTAGTTAAAGGATTTACAAACCACTATTAGGTCAACCTTAATCCAAAGTATTTACCCTAGACTGGTACAATGATTAAAAAGTAATAGTAAGGCTTCATCTGATAACAACTTGTACAATACACTTGCAGATTACAAAGCTCTATTTCAGTCCTCCATTCTACTTGGCTTTCACACACTTAAGCTCTAATAGATTGTTCACCCTTCAAGAATTCATACCCTTAAGCCTTATTGCTTTACTTTCCAATATAGACTCTTCTCTTAGGTCATTGAATGAAGCAATACCCTAGATTATTGGTTTTCCTTAGGTTCTCACACATGATAATCTTTTCTTCTAGCTAGTCATCTCTATAAATAGAGAATTAAGATCTTTTCTAATTCATCCTCCACATCCATTTTAGGGTTAGGTTAGAGTAGGTATGATTCAATGAATCTACCCATCTTTTCATTTCATTCCCTTCTAAAAACTTCTCCTTCAATCTTCTTTGAATTTCCCCCAAAATGGTTCACCATGTATTTTTTGTTGCCAACTCATCAATCTTATCTTCCACACGATTCACACAATTCAAGAAATCAAACTTGTCAGCTCAGATTCATCAAATTCTTGATCTTTCTCATAATGCTGACACTCGACATTTATTGGCTTCTAATGCTCAGCACATACTGCATTGCTCGACATCCTCTATCAAATCACTCGGCACGAACTAAAGTTTACTGGTGCTTGGCATCAACTAAACTTTACTTGGCTTACACTGTATCACTCAGCATATACTAAAATTGACTTTGCTCGACTCTAACTAATTTTCTTCTTGCCTTACACTAACTTTACTCAGCACCTATTGTGTAGAATGTTAAGCTTGGTAGACAAACTTTGTTTAACTTGTTCTTCTAAACTTAATTAGTGTATCCATCCTTTGCAACCTTAAGTAGATTATCAATGCACTATAATATCACTATCTTAACTAATCATTATACTCCTTTTCCATATCATAAATCAGCCTTTCCTCTAAGTGCTATTGTTACTTCATTTGATCAAACCCTCTTCATCAATCAAAAAAATGATAGTACTCAAATCCTATAAGCAATTGTCTTATCAACAAGTACCAAGTTTGACATCATTGACAAAATAATGATTAAAACATATTTATCATACTTGTATCAATCTGTTTTCAACATTAAGTATATGTGCTAGTGAGTGGATTAGCCAGAAACGAGAAAAATGAAGAAAGATGATGAACAGAGAAAAGAAATTGAGAAAAATAAAGATCTGAACAAGCAAAAGTAGTGCTAAAACTAACAGGTCATTTCATTGTTACTCTCTAACCATTGTAGCAGAAAATGTCTTTTGTAAGTCCTTTAAATTAGGCCACTCTATAGATATTATAGGAGTAATAATGTCTTGATGATCTTTAGTCAAAATCCTCTTAAAAAGTCACATTAACAATGTGTTTGTAACCTTCAACAAGGTTTGCTCCTAGAAGAACTCACTTCAAAAGAGTGAAGTTTTTGGGTTGCCAATTCCTAGGTGGTTTTTCTCTTAACAAGGTTTCCATGCTAAATACTTGTGTCAAAATTATGTGGATACTTATTGTGTTGCATATTATTTCATGTTTACTATTTATTGTTGTAACTCAATATAAGCTAAAAGTCTACTCTGATACTCAGTATATGAAGTTGACAATTCATTGAATGACTAGGTTGAATGTTAGATCTAGTTATTGAGCTAGTGATCTGATAGTATAAAGAGTTAAAGATTGTGGGAAAGTATTTGAAGGCTTGTAGGATAACTGGTTTTAACTAATTCACCCCTGTTCTCAGTTATCTAACAATTGGTATCATAGATGAGTGTTTGAAGGAGGAAGTTTGAAGGGACTCGAGCTAAAGATTCGAAAATGTATAAGAGGGAGGTTCCTAAGTTGAACAAGGAAAAATTTGCATTATGAAAAAGAAGAATGAGACTATACCTATCACACATTAGAGAAAATGTATTACATTATCTAGATAATTAGTATGTGTCTCCAGCCCCACCTATGACTATTGATTAGATAAGGGTGAAACAAGATCACAATAGCCTGATGATAGAGATTGCTTCTTCTCTTATTGATGTTGATTTTGATGATATTAAAGACTGTGACACTACAAAATAAATGTAGGACAAGCTTGCACTTGTGCTTGGTGGAGATTTGAATGTGTTGAGAGCCAAAGTTTAAAGCCTAAGAGGAAAGTATGATGACATGAGGATGAAAGAAGGTGAAACTATTGTTTAATATAGTAATTGAATCATATAGTTCCAACTCCACTAGTCAAGGTCTCTAATCATGCAACAAACTCCACTAGCCTTAATGTTATCCTTAGATTCTCCATCAAAGTCTATTGTTAACCATCCCAACTCTGGGGGTGTCCATTTATTGCTTTGATCTAGTTTAGGAAAGATAAACCTTCCTAACCCTATGAACAATGAGATGTATTTTTAGTAGGAATGATAGCTTCAATTTTTTTTTATTAATTTAATTAACTTTAACTATTTAATATTTATTATATGTTTAATTATTAAGAGATAAGAATATGGTAACATGTATTTAAGTGATAAGCAAGAGATATTTTCCACAAAAGTCAAATTATTGTATTGCTATCAAAATTTAACTATGTAGTTTTTTAGTCAAACTCATTGACCCATATTTCATGAGTAGTGATTCACACATAAATCCATCTCTCATGAGAAGGAACACTTAGCACTCACTAGATCTAGATGAAGCACCGAGACTTCCTAGGAGGTCACCCATCCCAATACTACTCCAACTCAAGCACACTCAACTACAAATTTTCCTCCATGGTTAAACCCACTCTGTTTGCAAATACTTCCTAGGAGGTCACCCATCCTAGTACTACTCTAGCTTGAGCATGCTCAACTCCATAGTTTCCTCCATGGTTAAACCTAATTTGCAGTTGAGCATGCTCAAGTTGAAGTAGTACTGGGATGGGTGACCTCTTGGGAAGTCTCAGTGCTTCACCTCTATGATTACCACCCAGATCTAGTGAGTGTTAAGTGTTCCATCTATTCTCATGAGAGATGGATTCATGTGTGAATCACTACTCATTAAATATGGGTCAATGAGTTTGACTCAAAAACTACATTGCTAAATCCTGATAGCAATATCACAATGTATTTAAGTGTAAAAAATAAGGCATAGGGTGCAAAAAATGACGAAGGAATAAGCATGGAGAAAATTGGGGACATGAAAACAAGATTAGTAAAAATGAAAAAGTATTGGAAGGATGATAATAATTATAAAAAATTAACAAAACATCTTCCAAGTATAATTTAAGAGTGAATTTGAAATCTACGACAATGAATAAAATTATTATAAATAAAAATTGGTCACATAATGGAGCACAATATCTTGTCACTAGCATTTTTTTAGGTTTGTGAAGGTAAACATATTGAACCAAACAGATCTGGCTTAACCAATCATTTTCAATTAAATAATTACATGCACTAACACATTTTGGACTTTTAACCTCATATTCACCAACTAGTCCAAATGTAAATCATATACTTTTAGGTTTTATTAGACATTATTTAAACATATTTTAAAATATGTATTATTGTAGTTTGATTTTTTAAATTTGTTTGGACGATTCAATATGTTTATTAAAAAATGTTTATTTTTTAATCTATACTTTAGATTGAACTTAATAATTATTCATCATTTAAAGATTTTAAAATGCTCATTGAATTTGATTTGAAATATTGATGTAAAATGTTTTATATCATTTTATTTAAAAATACACTAACTCGTTTGTATATTTTAAAATCAAAATCTTTTATAAAATTACTATGAATTTAATTTAAACTAACATTTTAAGTCACTGCATGGTTATGATGAAAGGATGATATTATAGGAAAATGCATGCTAAGTGATAAAAGATTCCATAAAGTGTGAAGTCTTAAAAAAGATAACCATGGAAAAACTTTGGAAGTAAAATTAACAAAAATAATAATAATAAAATGAAGCAAAACAATCTTATGGAAAATAATATAAGAAATATTAATTAGATAGGTAGCTAGCTAGGAAGAATGTGTCTTGATGAGACCTCCACAAGATTTTTAAAACCAAAATTTGATGATGTCCCTATGGTTAAATGTAATGAGCTAGCAATTGGGTAGAATGAAAAGTACAATTATTTTTTGGATGGTCTCATATCCTTCTCTTGGTTATGATGAACTTCTTCACTAATAGTCTTGAGAAATGATTTTGTTCAAATTGAAAAAATAAAAAACTTTTAAGAGATATTTAGAGTTTATGAATTTAGTCAAGTTGTTTTTTGTTAATTTATGAAATCTAACTTAACAAAAATATTTGTTCATTAATTTTATGATGGATTAGGAGACTTCCTTGATTCTTTTTACTAATTTAAATAAGCCTCGGCTAGGATTGGAAAAGTTGATGCTTTTTATACCACATTAAACTATTATGATGTTATCACCACTCAACATTTCAAATGTTTTAGTTGTATCTAGCTAGAGTTGAGAAAGAGACACGAAAGAGTCTGAAATGCTTGAGATCAGATAGAGGAGGTGAATTCATATCAAATGAGTTCAACATATTCTGCAATGACAAATGAGTGCACCAAGGACTTCACCATAGAATGGGATAGTTGAAAGAAGGAATAGATCAATAATGGACCATGCAAGGACACTGATGATGGAGAAGATTTTTTTCACAAAAGTACTGGATAGAAGTTGTAAGTATTGCAATATATACTCTGAACCAAGTTCAAGTTAAGAAAGGTACAAACAAAACACCTTTTGAACTATGGTATGGCTATGCACCTAATATCAATTATTTCAAAGTTTTTGGAAGCAAGTGTTACATATTGAAGGATACAAGGAAATGAAGACTTGATGCAAAAAGTGATAAAGGCATATTTCTAGAATATTCCACTAAGAGCAAGGCCTATAAGTGTTTGAATTCTAACACTAACAAAATTGTGGAAAGTGAAAATGTTAGAGTTGATGAATTTGCAAAAAAGAATGAAGAATAATGCAAGAAAGAACTTAAAGATTACAAAAACTTTGTCTACATCTATGAAGGTGAACCTAGCACCTTACCTAAACCACAAAAAGAGGTTGTTGAGCATCAGTAGCTAGGCATTGCTGAGGTTCAACAAAAGAGTTCTATCGAGCATTAGAAGGCTGTTGAGCATCAAGAGGCTGCCAAGCATCAAGCTATAGGAGTCGAGTCATAGACAAAAGAAGCCAAACATCAAAGAAAAGAAGCTAAACACCATCCAGAACAAGATAAGTTGCAACCAAAGATAACTAAGATAGAAGAGGAAGCAAGACCAAGTAAAATACATGAAGAAGAAATAAGACCTTAACTTGTCTTAGAAAAATATGTAAGGAGGAATCATACACCAAACCAAATCATTAGAAGAAAATATTAAAGAGTCATGACAAAGAAATAATTGGAAGAATGATACATGCTTACTTTGCAAGGTTGAACCCAAATCAGTTAAAGATGCTTTGGAGAACGAAGATTGGATTTAGGAAATGAATTAGGAAATTGATCAAATAGAGAAGAATGAGACATGGACATTAGTGCCCAGACCAAAGGATAAAAATGTGATTGGAACCAAGTGGGTATTCATAAACAAGTTAAATGAGAAAGGTGAAGTCACAAGGAACAAGGCAAGTCTAATTTGTAAGGGATATGCACAAGAGGAAGGAGTTGATTATGGTGAGACATTTGTCCCGTTTGGAAGGTTGGAAGGAGTGAGAACTTTTCTTGCATATGCCTTCTTACAAAGGATTCAAGGTATACCAAATGAATGTCAAGTCTATATTTTTTAATGGAATCTTAGAAGAAGTCTACATCGATCAACCTGAAGGATTTGTTAATCCTAGCAAGAAAAATATGGTATGCAAACTACACAAAGAATTATATGGTTTAAAGAAAGCCCCTAAAGCATGGTATAAAAGGTTACACAACTATTTGGTGAAAATTGGAATAGCAATCTGTACCCGAAAGGTGAATCTAAGAACAAGATATCGCTAGTTGAAATTTTTGTTGGCGATATCATATTTGGAGGACTTGATATGTTGTGTAAGTCATTTTCTAATGAGATGAAAAAGGAAATTTAAATGTCAATTTTGGAGAGATCAAGTTCTTTGTTGGTTTACAAGTTTATCAGAGTAAGAATGGTATTTACATTACTCAATCAAAGTATATTAAAGAGATGTTGAAGACTGGACTCAAGACTACTTGGAACACCTATGGATACTAGTCATGAGCTATCAAAGAGTGATGATTTAGCTAAGGTAAATGAAACACTATACATGTCAATGATTGAAAAATTGTAATATGCTGTACATAATAGACCTAGCATTGCATTAGCAGTTGGTATTGTTGCTAGATTTTCTACTAATCCTAGAGAAAATCACATGATGGTTGTGAAAAGGATACAAAGATATCTAAAAGGAACAAAAGACTATGGATTACGGTACAAATATAGTGACAAGTTTGAGCTAAAAGTTTACATAGATGTTGGTTGGGCATAAAACATTGATGACATAAAGAGTACAAGTAGAGGTTCTTTCTTTCTAGGAAGGAGATTGATTTCATGGAAAAGCAAGAAACAAAACTATATTTCTCAATCCTTAAAAGAGGTTGAATATGTAGCTACATCACTCAATTGTTCAAATATTGTGTCGATCAATCAATTGTTGAAAGGTATGAAGGAAGAAAATATTGAACTTGTTGTAATATTTTGTGATAACACAAGTGCTACAAACATATCAAAGAATCATGTGATGCACACAAAGACCAAATACATTGCTATCAAGTATCATTACTTGAGAGAGTTGGTACAAGACAAAGAAGTGAGACTAGAGTATGTGAACACAAAGGAGCAAATAGTTGATTTATTCACTAAGTCATGACGTAAGGATACTTTTGAGTGTCTAAGAGGCAAGTTAGGGGTGATTCCCCTATTTGAAGAAAATAGAGAAGAGATGGTACATTGCATCAAATGTTATGATAAAATTATCTTACACATCGATGCAAAGAGGTCACACTTTAGGAAGTGCCTAAAGATTGTGAAATGTTGAATTGAAGCATGAGCAGATGAGACTATATAGTGACAAAGATGAAAGAGAAAGTGATATTTCTATACTAGTCAGACAGTGACATGAGGATGTTGTGCATGTGAATGGTTGATGTCTTTGGCATTGTTGTAAAAGAGGGAGAAGTTATGTAGTTACCATTCATATAATTATCATTAGGGAGATATATGTACAGTTACCATCCTATATCTAAATGAAAGAGGGATAATCTATACGAAGTTATTATTGTCAAAAGAGAGAGACATATGAAGTTGGATGCATATCGAAGGGTGAATCGAACTAGAGGGAGAAGTTTAACTACAAGAAGAGATCTAAAAGAGGTGTTGCCAATACAATTGGTAATATAATTGATGTTAATTGAAGAATTCAATTGGTATCATAGATGGAGAAGTGTAAGTGAGTGCATATGAGTATCATAATGAAACTAAGGATATTAATGAAGATTTGTATCAAATTATAGAGGGATCTATTAAGGAGATGTTATTGTTAAATCATGAAAATGTCTTTTGCATTTGCATGGTAGCTTGAGGCATTTCCATTAATGACAAAGAGGGAGATTGTTGGAAACTACAATTTGAATATTATTATATTTTCATTGATGTCAAATCTACTAGAGAGACATTTACTAATAGTATAGAGTGCCATATCGATTGATCGATGAAGAGGTTTTGAAAAGAGAGATAACTAGATGAACTAGTGAATTTTTTGAGTAAAGAGGAGCAAGTATGATGGAATTACAATGAGAATTTGATCAGTTAGTCTTTGACAAGATGATGTATTGTTCAATCATCATACGAAGTATGGAAGTGTTGAGTTACACACAAGAAAAGATTAGCAAAATGTGGTTGGTCAATGAAGGGGACAAAACATAAGATTAAGGAACTTAATAGTTAGCCAACCAAACAAGTATTAGTCGAGTGCTAGTTATGGCCGAGAAGATGAAAAAGGAAAGTGCAGTATTAGCCGAGTGTAGTGAAGATCAAGTGAGTTAGTGAGGCTGAGTGAGATAGAATAGTAGTGACTGAGCTACACAATGATGATCGAGCAAAAGAACACAGTGATGGTTAAGTGTCAGTAAAACAATAGTTTGTGAAAGAATCAAATTTGAGGCTGACATAGTTGACTTTTTGGATTAGTCAAAACACATGGATTATAAGGATTGATGAGCTACCATATTTAATGTACAAATTAAGTTTTTTATACAATTAAATGCAAAGATTTAAAGAGAAGTTTCTAGAAGTATCAAGGAAGGAATAGAAGGAAAAAAAATGGACAGATTCGTTAAATATGACCTAACCCTAAGATCTACAGTGATGTTTAAGTGGAAAAATACCAAAGCTACCTATTTAAGGAGGCATAAGAGATGTTTTCTAAGGTTGGTTCATTGTTTATTGATGATCGTAAGGAGAACCCATGAAGAACAAAGTAGTAGAGGAGAAGTGATGAGATTGGTGAAGTGTGATTGCTTGAAGGGTTGCCAAGCAGATTGATGATGGAGTTCCGCCAATTAACCAACAATTGAGCTAAACGGAGATTTGAATTTACAAAGTGAGTTGTATTTTATAGATAAAACCTTCTATTACTTTCTAACCATTGTGGCAGTTAAAATCCTTTAATCAAAGTTGACCTAATAGTCATTTTGTAAATCCTTTGATCAAGGTGACATTCTAATGGAATGATCCAAAGTCCTCCAACCATGCCACTTCTAACAGGGTGATTAAACCCTTTAACAGGGTCACACCTAATAGTTTATTTTGTAACCTTTAACAAGATTGGCTCTTACCTGAGCTCACTTCAAAAGAGTGAAAAGTCATAGCATGTTGCTTGGTGGTTTTTCCAAAATTGGATATTCATGTTAAATCCTAGTGTAATATATCTGTGAATGTTGTGTAATGCATACATTATTTATTGTTATTTATTTTACTGTTGGTTGACATATACTAAACAAAGAGTTAAGCAATGAACAAAATGATAAGTTGTTGATGATATGCTATATGGGTCGAGTTGTTTAATGAGAATGTTTAAGTTGTTTAAAGTTAGCAAAAGTTGAACTGGTATGTCTAGACCTCGGGATAACTGATACACACCCCAATTATTCTATATATATATATATATATATATATATATATATATATATATATATATATATATATATATATATATATTCATTTGGTTGTATTCTTTAGTTATATATGTTTTCACTTTCTTTTTATTCTCACACATGCACACATACATAGACACTTATATATGTACATAATCACATGTGTGTGTGTGTGTGTGTGTGTATATATATATATATATAAAGTGTGTGTGTGGGTGAAGGGTGGTGGGAGGGGGGGTGGGGGTTGTGTTTAACATACAGGTTTATAATATATAGAGCATTTTTCACATGCACATATTATATAGATATACTTTTTAGGTTCTTATTTCCTCTTATTTTGCCATTAATTCATTTCTTTGCTTTCTATTATGCATTTCTTAGGTTTTATTGATTTCTTACCCTCCTTTGAATTTTTTAATATTTTATTTTTTAATTGTTGTTCTTTGTTTTCTATCGGTGCTTTCTTATTTAGTCATTTACTCCATTTTAATTTATTTGTTATATTTCTAGTTTTGGGGTGTGTGTGATCCCTCTTTCCTTGGTCCCTTTGTCTTTTGATTCAATTCAAATCCACAACTTACTTTTTTTTGCATCTCTTTCTTTCTCATCCTGATGATGGATCACATACTATGATTCGAAACATTGATGATAAAAATCTCAACACAATCTAATGCTGAAACTTCAAGCACTATAATCCATATTCAATGGTCAATAAAGAAAGAAGAAAAATAATCGTTAATATATGTGCTTCCTATAATGGCCTCCAACATTTAAAGAAAAAAACATTATTTCTTGCCTTTACAACACTAAGATTGTGCTTTTATAATACTTGAATAAAATAAGTAGCACAATAGAAAAATATAATAAACAATATGCCACAAACACTTTCCTACAATCAACTTTAAGAAGGATGCCCAAAATAGTATTATATGGCAATACAATAACCTCTATGACAATCTAATAACTCGCACACACCGTCTATATATACCATATTTATGTTTTAGATGCTACCTAGATTAGCTTAAAGTTGCTTATATAAGGCTATATCAAAATTATTATGTAAAATTAAGTTGGTTATTAAGGTTTCCATAAGTCAAATAATCATGATACTATCCTATAAGATTAAGGGCATAACATGGCCCCTAATGCAAAGAATTATTATCCTTAATTTTGATCAATTGTGGATGATTTGCATAAGATATACACCATGTTCTTCTTTTTGCCCTTCTACTTCTTACGATCCTTCTCCATCTCCTCTTTCTAATAATTCTTACTCTTTCTCTTATTCTATTTTTCTTTTCTTTTAATTTATGTTCTTGTAAAATCTTCTTTTGAAGATCCACATGTAGGGAATCTTAAGCCTTAGTTATAAACTATTCATCTTGATCATCTTGAAATCTACTATTTTTACATCCATCCTTATCAAACTTTCAATCTTTTATCTTTTCAGTATCTACCTTCAAATAATCCAAGGTTATGGTATCTCTGTCTTTTGTTGATAGATCTTCTACATAAGGCTTCCTTCAAGGAGGGAAAAGATTCATTCCCTTACACCTTTTAAAGCCCCACCATGGTATGAAAAATTAAGTTTATAATAATTTATACATAAATATTTAAAAAATCTATATTTTTACTATACCATTTACTTAAGCCTATATCATCTAAAATTGAAATTTCAAAAATATTGTTTATTTGTAATACTAGGGTAAAATTGGTAGTAACCCTAATTTTGTAATGAATTACACAGAACAAATCTATTTAAAAATAAAAATTAATAATAACTTAATATGGATTACTAATGAATTGTTGAGCACCAAAAGAGGAAAGTTTCACTTTCTATAATATTCTAAGGCAATTATGGGTTCTACATATATAGGGATGAAGGAGGGTTTGAGGGTATAGTTCCAGAAGTTTAGATTGTGCCTTTGTCTTGGAGACTACTTTAATGAAAATACCCATGTCGTTGTAGCATGCTATTTTACTATAAAAATATTGTAATCCCATTTTATTGAAGATAACAGAAGGCAAGTGTTTTTGCTCTTGTAATTGCTTCATTCTTACAATTTTCTATTTATTTTTGTTAGAAGATGATGCTCATAGAAGTGTTTGAAAACAATGAACACCCTTATAATCTCAACATAATAAAAGTTGACCACTTAGGACAAGCATGATTGCACATTAATTCTCCCTCACATGTCAACTACCTTTTTACTCGTTTCATTAAGTTTTCTATTCTACATGTGTATAGGTTATATTTCATTACCACATCTATATTTAAATAATATAAACAAAAATTGCCCAATAGTATATGAACACCAATTGCATGAACACATCAATTGCAAAGCAATGCCCTATAAACCTTGAACCAATCTTAGGATGCCTCAAATCTAAGCAATATGGTGAATGGAGCTTGAGGATGAACAAAGTGCTTCATATTTAGAACAAGTAACCACACCAATGCTACACTTCAAGAGCATTAACAATAATTTACTAAGTTTAATCATTTGTACAATTAAATTATTAAATACACTTTTGTGATCATCATTTCAATCCCACTTAATGGTCTATCATATCAAACTCAAGAATTAATTTTATTATTGTCCAACATAAAATGTGAAAAACTTATACGTGATGTCATATATATATATATATTGACATATGATGTATTTCTATTAACTAACGTTGATTTAGCAACGGTTTTCTTTCATTCTATAGTTTTAGATTGTTTCCTAGAATGAATTGATTGTTTCTAATTCTTGGGATTTCATCCGATCATTTGGGATCAGTCATTGTAATACTATATATATATATGTGTGTGTGTGTGTCTTTCTCCTCAATGTAAATACATAGGACATTTATAATTTGTCATGGTATTAGAGTTGTAACGATCTTAACAGCTCCCTTCCTAATTTTTTCTTTTCTCCCCTTCAACCTAGCATTTTTTTATCATTGTTATCATGGAAGCTTCTTCTATGGCTGATCATCTTTCTTCAATTAATACCCATTGCCAAAATACCCCACTCAATTCCACGAGCCCTTACTTCCTTCATAATTCTGACAACCCACACACTGTTATGGTCTCTCGTATCTTGACAAGAGACAATTTTTTTTACCTAGAGTAGAGCCATGCGAATGGCATTGAATGCAAAGAACAAGTTGGGGTTCATTGATGGGACCATTCCCAAGCTGGATTCAAATTTGAATCTAGACAATTTTTCTCTATGGCAACATTGCAATGATATGGTTCTCTCTTGGATTCTCAATTCTGTCGATGCCGAGCTTGCCAACAACGTCATCTATATAGATTCTCCTTCAAAGGTATGGGTAGACTTAATTGAGAATTTTTCTCAAAGTAATTATCCCCGTCTCTATCAAATTCAGCATTCCATTTTATCTCTTACACAAGACCAATCGTCTATGGCTGCTTATTTCAACAAATTGAAGGGGTATTGGGATGAATTGGCATCTTATTCACCCATGCCCTCATGTACTTGTGGAGTGATGAGCATGTACTTGTGCAGTCAAGAAGAGAAAGTTCTCTAGTTTCTCATGGGACTTCATGACTCTTATGCTATTGTTCATGCAAAGATTCTACTCATGAATCCTCTTCCTATTCTTAATAGGGCCTATGCCCTTGTTTTACAAGAAGAAAAATAGAGAGAAATTGCCAACTCTTTTCACAATTCTGATAATGCAACTCTCGCTATAAACCGTTCTTCTTATGGTTCCAGCTCTGCTCTAGACTCTGGGGCATATGGTCATGGACAAGGAAAAGGAAAAGAATGGTCTATCTATGATCATTGTTGGAGCTTTGGCCTTCCTGGAACTGGTCACTCCATTGATCAGTGTTATCGTCTACATGGTTATCCACCTAACCATCCCAAGAACAATAATTCCACTAAAGGTGTTCTCGATGTCAAACCGTCTTCTCGTAGTGTAACCAAAGATGAGTCCATTGCATCATTCACTCTGACATAGTATAAGAAAATTCTGGCTTTTCTCCATGAAGATACCTCCCACAACTCAACCAACATCGCAGGTACTTATTGCCTTTCCTCCAATTCCACGACTTCCTTCTCTAGTTTCAACACTTTTTCCAAAACCTCATGGATCATTGACATAGGGGTTATTGATCACATGATTTCTTCTTCTGATTTGCTCACTAGTTGTACTTCCCTTCCTACTCTGATTCCCATTCGATTGCCAAATGGAGCTTCAGTTTATGTTTCTTCTAGTGGTTCTATTGATCTTGGTTCCACTTTAGATGTTTTCCATGTTCTGGCATTCAATGTCAATTTGATATTTGTTAACAAACTCACTCGATCACTTCATTGTTTTTTTACTTTCTTTCCTGATTTTTGTCTTTTTCAAGACCTTACAATGAGAACGATGATTGGATTGGGTAAAGAAGTTGGTTGCCTCTACATATTCAACCCGACACCCTCCTGCTTCCCTAAATTTCTTGTTGCTTTCAATAAAGCCCCGATTTGGCATCAACATCGAGGACATCCATCTCATGCTAGACTACAACATCTCGCACAAGTGCTACCTAACATTAGTTTTGATGCTTCTTTAATTTGTGAATTTTGTCCTTTGGCAAAACAAACTCTTCTTCCATTTCCTATTAGTTCCATAAATTCTAATCAACCTTTGATCTCATTCATTGTGACATTCGGGGTGGTCATTTTGTTGCTTCATTATCTAGCGCTCATTATTTTCTTACCATCATGGATGATTTTTCATGTTGTACTTGGGTTTACGTTATGCATTTTAAATCTAAAACATGTGCTCTTCTCAAATCTTTTTTTTACATGGTTAAAACTCAATTTGGTCACCGAATTAAATGCATTCGTTCTAACAATGGTGCTAAATTTTTTCCCATGAGTTACATTCTTTCTTTCATGATTGTGGTGTAATTCAACAACATAGTTGTGTAAATACTCTACAACAAAATGGTGTTGTTGAACGCAAACACTATCATCTCCTCAGTGTTGCTTGAGCACTTCATTTTCATGTCTCCTTACCCATGACTTTTTGGGGCAAATGCTTTCTCATAGCCACTTACATTATTAATAGAATGCCCACACCCCTTCTTTCAAGAAAAACACCCTATGAGATTTTATTTCAAATTTCACCTACCTATGCTTGTCTACATGTTTTTGGATGTTTGTGTTTTGCCATTGCTATTTCTGCCAAAGGAAAATTTGCTAGTCGTGCACATTGTTGTGTGTTTATTGGGTATCCTTATGGACAAAATGGGTATCATCTTTATGACCTTGATTCTAAGCAGGTACTCACTAGTTGAGATGTAGTCTTCCATGAAACTGTGTTCCCATTTGCTTCCTATGGAACTCATGATCCACAAACTAAGCAGCTCATCTTACCACTTCCTGCTCTAGATTTGCCCTTATTAGAAAATTCTCCCTCATCACCAACCTCTATCCCATTAACAAACTCAACTCCCTCTTTCAACTCTATCCCTTCACACCTGAACATTAGTGTTGATCCTCTACCTTCCAATACACTTCGTCAATCCACCTGACCCCGTCAAACTCCTTCTCATCTTCAAGAATACCACTGCCTCCCTACTTCTTCTCTCACTTCGACATTAGATTCTCTGCAAGTTCCTGCTAAAGGTACTCACTTCCCTTTATCTCATTTTCTCTCATATGATCATTTGACCCCTCCTCACCGTTCTTTCATTGCTGCTATTTCTGTGCAACAAGAACCTACCACATTTGATCAAGCTATGTAAGACTCACATTGGCGTCAAGCCATGGATGTTGAACTTGCTGCCTTGGATACTAACAGCACATGGACTCTCATCAACTTGCCTCCTGGTCATCGCCTGATTGGTTGTCATTGGGTTTACAAAATCAAGTACAAAGCCGATGGTTCCATAGAATGCTACAAAGCCCACCTTGTTACCAAAGGATACACTCAACAAGAAGGGCTAGATTATCACAAGACTTTTGCACCAATTGCAAAATTAACTACTATCTGTTGCCTTTTAGTAGTTGCCACAGTTCACAATTGGTCTCTCCATCAACTAGATGTCCATAATGCTTTTCTTCATGGAGCTTTGGACAAAGAAGTTTACATGGCTCTTCCTCTTGATCTTGGCAAACAGGGGGACATACATGTTTGCCGCTTGAATAAGACTATATATGGTCTTAAACAAGCTTCAAGAAATTGGTTTGCCAAGCTTTCTTCTACTCTTCAAGATGTTGGTTTCACTCCCTTGAAGGCTGACTACTCTTTATTTACTTGCGAGAAAGGAGCCTCCTTTACAGTCATTCTAGTCTATGTGGATGATTTCATCATTGCTAGCAATGATTCTCCAACCATTACCCACTTCAAACACTTTCTTCAAGATCGATTTCATATCGAAGACCCTGGCCAACTCAAGTACTTCCTTGGAATAGAAGAGGCTCATTCTAAACAAGGCATTTACATTTCACAAAGGAAGTACATGTTGGATATTTTATCCGATGCAAGTCTTCTTGGGGCTCAACCTGTAGATTTTCTGATGGAGCAACAATTGAAACTATCTAATGAGGAATGTAATGCTACACTAAACATAAGTAATAAATTTGAAACAAAGAACAAGTACAATGTAAGTAAATTTTTTATTTATTTTTATTATTCAAAATAATACAAGTACAAGAACAATGATTGAGCCACTCTCAATTCATAAACCTCAAAATAAAAGAAGATATCATCAAAATAAATTTCCATTATAATGCTAATACCTATTGAGTTCAATACAATAATGAAGTACGATATCATTCTTAAACGCTTATGTCCAACATATGGACCCTACAAGTAACAAATTCTATTTCTAGATGTAACTTCTACAGTCATCCTTAGCTACTTGTTAATCAACTTGAAGCACCTGAAAACACACAGAAATGCAACACAACACAAAGAGGGCTCAGTACACATTGAGTTGAAAAGCGTAATCCACCTGCATACATGTTAGAATAAACATATACATAACCATAATGCAGATATCTGATCCACTTAACATAGTGCAATTCCAAAATTAATATGCAAGAAGTAAACATCTACTTAACAATGCAAAATTAAACTCGCACTAAGAATAACCAGTAAATGAATCATATATATGCTGAGGTGTCATCGTTATGGCACTAAGATTCTGCATCCATGTATGGTATGCTCATAGTCGACACATAACAGAATTCTCTATTATACTCGTCAATGACAGAATAGAGGTTTGCCTTGTACTCCGTACTTAACCAATTAGGTTTAAGTCATAGGTAACGCCAATTATCTTTACTTATGTGATTAACCCACCCAATTCATTTTAAAGTTTTCACTGAATTAATTTACTGAATAGGATCAACCAAATTCAGCCACCCCGATATATGTTCATCACAGTTATTCTTAAAATACACATCAAATAGATTTACAAAAGAATGTACATGCAACAGATATAAAATCAGTATACAACGTGATACTACATTCTTCATCTATTTGCAACTTATCTTCTACTGCCAATTTCGAAAGTAACTTAGGTTACTATAGCAACAAGAGCAAAACTATAATATTAAGATCACATAAATATAATTAAACTGACATATCACTTTAATGATATTTACCAATCTTAATACTATACAATTGAACCCTGCTGTCGTAATAAACTAAATTAATCTTTCAAAATGACTAAGATAATAGAATTAAAGTAAATATGATATTCTTGCTTTAAATGACTTTCATCAAACAAATATCATAAATCTATCTTTATTTGAAATCAACTTTCCATATCAATAGTAAACGGAAAATAGTTCTGAATTCAAATAAATAATAGGATATAACTTTAGAATAAAAGAATTCTATTTCATTTCAAACATCATAAAATGTATTGAAATACTTCATAACAAAATTTAAACACAACTGATAGTTTCTTCAATATCCAGATTCAGTCAATGCTTAAATAGAAGATCATTAACAATGATGCCATATATTAAGTTTTACTTACAATCAGCATTCAGGCTGTGTAAAACCTTAAAACATAATCAAACACATGCTACAAATTGACTAAAATCATGTCTACCCAATATCTAAATCTCAGCCAAGTATCTATATTTTTAATTGGATGATTACCCATTTAAATAATAGTAACATCATTACATATCTCATTATTACTTTAGTGTTTCGAACTGTAACAATCAACATCTTAACTATGCCATTACATGACACTGTTAACAGAATATTATAGTTCATTTTCAACACAGCATAGGATAACTCTAGGCTCAAAACCCTACATATACCTTATGATGATATAAGTATACAAAAATCTTAATGTAAAAAGTAAGCTGATTGTTATCAGCAAATTCCTTGTTGACTTAAGTTCATATCAACTACTCAACCAAATGTATATATATTGTGTCGATTAACAGTTTTACTAAAATACTAAACTCACATAAAAATTGTATTTCTTAAGCAATTTATACAAGTGTCGATTGTTCAACCTATATTCCACAAAATGACAATAACATATCATAAACTATGCTGTCACAAAGTATATCTAACTTCATTTACGTTTCAGGATCATTGCTTGACAAAATGCCTAAGTTTCGGTTAACCATATCAATTCAACAAACTACTGTTTACTATGCTGTTTATGCTTCATACTCCTTAGAACTTCTAAAACATTGTTATGGCCTGATAATTCCACACAAACTTAAAGGTTTGTTCAATAACATGAATTAATGTTAAACCTCCAAGACAAGCTCGGTGTTCACACAGTTGCTAATGTACACAGTTTACATAATAGCCAAGCCTTAGTTTGTGATTCAATAAACTACTGATGACTTTGAATTTGATTAACCAAATGATACAACACTCTGCCCTAGTTCATATGATAGTATTCAAACCGTTTCACTAAATGACCGAACCCAAGCTTATAAAATTGTTTCATATTATGACTATGCCATAAATCGCATGCTGACCATATAAAAAAATATCTAACAACAACACACATAGTGGTAAATACATATAGAGCTGGGCTTTATTAACCATAAACAATGTGCTATTACACATTTCCAACTTATACAGCAAAACCCAATTGCAAGCAACATACGCAAATGAAATCTAGATTCCCACAATAATAAACACAATGGTATGTTAAACACAGAGTTTGGCTCTATAAAATTGAGAGTAGTATTCTATATCACATTTTTAAAATAACAACCAAAACCCAAATGTATTCTATGTTACCAAGCAAAACCTTCATATCTGCACTCGAGCATGGGAGTGAACAATGCTCAGCAAAACCTTGTCAAACCCTGCCTACTTCCAGGCTCGGGAGTCGATATGCATCATATGAATTTAAACATCATTTAACATTCTTTATTTCAAAACCAAAACCAACAGTAAGAGAGTAGGGATAGAGAATGCCCCTACGTGAGATACAGTAGATGGAAAATGCTCAACACAATGCTCTGCAATAAAGCTCGTTGCCAAAGCCCCAAATGCCAAGTCAAAACCACACTTCCCAATTGTGAACACCGACCAACTAGCATGCAACTGTGATAATGAAGTATAGCAGAAGAAACTTAAAAGAAAAGTAATAGAAAATCTTGCTGTGAGCAGCTTAACCATGCTCATCTTCATAAGAAAGTATCTCCTTCCAACCAAAACCCTTCATGTTGCCGAAACTTCAG
This sequence comes from Cupressus sempervirens, assembly GCA_028749045.1. Taxonomy (NCBI): domain Eukaryota; kingdom Viridiplantae; phylum Streptophyta; class Pinopsida; order Cupressales; family Cupressaceae; genus Cupressus; species Cupressus sempervirens. The sequence continues at coordinate 277,805,140 of CM053784.1, read as the reverse complement.
CAACATCTCACAGGTGTATAACAAAACAAAGGAAAATGGCCAAATTTTCTGGCCATACTTAGCAAAATATCCCATTCACATCAGAACTGGCCGACCAAGGCCTTCAATGTTATTAAGGCCGCATTAAAATGCAATGAATGAATCTGCAACTCACATAGTGTCGTGCATACGACTACCTCATAGCCACCGCCATATTTTGGCCTAGTTTTAAAACAATGCAAAATCCCTTAAGCATATTGTATGCGAAACCCATTAGGGTTTTAGGATGATAAATTTTTTTTGCAAATATAATATATGCTTAACATAACAATCACATATATTATAACAACCGCGGGTTTTTAAACTCCATTTTAATAGCAATTGATATAAGAGAATAAACTTAGGGTATATATAGCCCCTTTTTAAATAAACAACACGCATATATATATATATATATATATATATATATATATATATATATATATATATATATATATATATATATATATATATATATATATATATATATATATATGACATGCCAACGTAGGGTTAGGAAAATACCAAGTACATGAACTCATAACCTTAAGCAACATTGCTAAATTAAATTCAACATAGGCCAATGGATTAATCACAATTAAATCATACCAAAGCTCAAAATAGAGTATTTCTGAAACAGAAAAGTTTGTCCCGCAGTAATCACATGTCCCAAGGACATTAATAAAACCAAGTTCTACAAAAATAAAAACATAACATCTGAAAGGAACTTATAACAACAAAGTCCTAATATGCAGAAAAATCAAAGTAGTGGTCAGGCATGACAAGGAAGGCTTAAGACTGGATATTATATTTGTTGTTCATACCTTGAGCCAATTTATGCATGCACCTCGCAGACCTCATCTAGATGTAGCTATGTGAGTGCTTCGATACCTCAAGGGTCCCCTAGTTAAGGCCTTTTATATTTAGCCACAAGCTCCCTTTCTCTCATGGCTTATTATCATTTAGATTGGGTGAGTTGTTCGATGACACGACGCTCCACAACAGGCTTCTGCACCTTACTTGGCGATTCTTTACTGTCTTGGAAAACTAAGAAACACAATACTATATCTTGCTCCTCCGCTAAAGCAGAGTACCGTGCCATGGCCACCACCAGTAGTGAACTTACTTGGATTCGTTAGCTCCTTCATGATTTGTAGATTTCTCATTCTCAACCAACAATTCTATATTGTGACAACAAGTTAGCGTTACATATTGCCACTAATTTTCCATGAAAGAACAAAGCATATCGAACTAGATTGCCACCTCATTCATGAGAAAATATAGTCGGGATTAATTCAAACTACTTATGTACCTACTACACATCAACTAGCAAACATTTTCGCCAAGCCATTGGGATGCTCAAAATTTCTCTATCTTCTTCGCAAGTTGGGTATTCATGATGTTCATACTCCAAGTTGAGGAGGATTGTTAACCTCAATGTAAATACATAGACATTGTCATCACTTTTACTCCAAAAGTTAAAAAACTCTTTAAATATATATATACAAATATTATTTACATTTTTCTTATTCTGAACCACTCCTTAATCTTTCCCGAAAGTTCCCGACTCGAGTTTGATATACAATTAGCACGGATTCCAGAAAATTCGTCCGCCTGAAAACAGTACGTAAATTTGTGAGGTGGTCGCCCATAGTTTACTACAGTTGAGTTCCTTGTACCCCTTGCTTAAATCAACAAGTAAAATAAATAAACATTTCAATCAATAATAAAAAACAAACATACTTAGGGCCCCAGTTTACGATAAATAATTGAAAACTAAACATACTTAGGGCGCCCAAGGTAAACCCCGGTTCTGTAACGGCTAATCCATAATTCTTTTCGAAAGGCGGGCCCACCTGCCCCACTGCGCACTGAGGACAAAAGAATATTACGGTCAGATTGCGACACGTGTAAGGATACGGGACCCACAAATAAAGTGTGCGGGCCCCGCGAAAATAGCTTGTAGCGGTAAACCTATAGACGAAATTGTCCTTCCTTTTCACGACTTACTCCCCACTAAGCGGCAAAAATACAAAATTACCCGGATAAATGCGGTCTGCAAGCCTGAGACATCGGTTTCCAAACCGACACGCGTCGGGATCACGGGGCTCACGAACTTTCTCATCATTACTTGATAACAAGAATCCAAACGACAGGTGTCGGCATGGTGGGCTGGAGCTGACAGTTTTCCCAGGGTTGAAGTTCTGACCACGGTTAAGGGGCTGTGGTTAGAGTTCAATAATTACACAAAATGGGAGGTGTGTGAGAGACGATTCTGCGGAAATGGCTTTTGTACGGGGTGCACACGTCAGCAAAAATGATGATGATAACGAGAGAAAGGAGAGAATAAATATGGTGCTTGGGCAGAGTTTGTTGCAGGGAGAGCTTATAATTAGTAGCCAGGAGGTTGGAACCAAACACCCATTCAAATTCGATCCCCCAATCAATCAGTCCCCTCGTTTGATCGGTATTCGCGAGTTTCAACACGATTTAATCCTCTGGAATTGGAAGCTTCAGCGCAGCTCGGAGGATCTGATTGCCAAATTTGTGGAATTTTCAGTCTGCCATTGTTGATTTCTTCTGTGGATTTAATCAGTGAGGGGTCTGGTTTGGTCTGGTTTTGGCTAGGGTTTCGGAGAAAAAATAAAATTGTTTAAAGATCTGGTTTTTTGAGGGGTGAGTGAAAATGTTCGTTGGAGTTTGAAGGATTTGAGGGGTGGAGGGGGATTTTGTGGTTGTAGGATGCTGGTGAAGCGTTCCAGGCCCATACAAGGTAAATTTCATCTGATGTCTTCGGAGAACGGGGAGAGCATTCATCATCAATCTTCTGTGAGTAAACCGAAAGCGTTTTTTAACAGTCCTCGGATCTTCACCGGCTTCAATTCTAAGAAAATAGTGGTTCCTGATACAGGCGATTTGTCTGGAGGTACCAGAAGCCCTACATCTCCGTTGGATTATAGTAATAGTAGTTTTAAGTCTCCCCGAGGGTTTGATCAGGGCGTTGGCCTTGGCATTCTTGCAGCTCTTCATTGCACCGAAAAGAAAACCGCTGTTTTGTCTCCGAAGAATTCAGAGTGCAGGATTCCGGGGAAACCCTGCGGTAAGCCGAGCCAGCCCATTCCCATCGGGTCCCCGAAACCGCCTACCGAGCGGCCGGAAGAAGAAGAAGTGCCGGCAATGGAGTATTCTGAGAGCTATACGTGTATTACGTCCCACGGCCCTAAAACCATTATACGACAGATTTTCGAGGATCCTGCAGAAGCCGATGAAAGGAGCAGCAAATGTTGCCGACCGGCGGTTTTTGAGGCCTCCAGCTGCTGCTATTCTGATGCTCCGGATTTTCCTGATGAAGATTTTCTCAGCGCTTGTTATCTCTGCAAGCGACAGCTGCGTCATGGAAAGGATATATACATGTACAGGTGTGTGTATTTATGCACTAGAACAGAGAAAATGGTAGTGCATCTTTTCTTAAATAGAAGCCCTGGAGATTATTTAGGCTAAATTTGTCCAAAAAGATGTTAATGTGCACTGTTTATCGATCACATCATCTGCACATTTATGAGCACTTTATTTAAGCATCCGGAGACTGTCCGCTGTATTTTCGCGATCCGATCGAGACGATAGTTATCTAGATATACGTGTTCTGTAACGGAAGTATACACAGTGCATATATGTCTTATAATGCTGATCAGATATATATACACAATGAATATATGTCTAACGTCGCCATGTTTTGCAGAGGTGATAGGGCCTTCTGTAGCGTGGAGTGTAGATACCAGCAAATTGTGAGCGACGAGAAGGAGCGTTCCCTGTCCATGTCGATGAAACGTGGTGCTTCGCCCAAGTCGTCTCGATGCTATCCTGGGAGGGATGTATTCACAGCGGGTACCATGGCCGCCGCGTAGACGAATATACACTGAATATATACTTGTAGAGAGGGAGATATAGAGAGAAGAGGGGGTTGAGGTGGGTTTTTTTTCCTTCATTGTATTTAGCACGGGGTGGTGTTTGAGAAATCGAAGCACGCGGAGAGAGCGAGAGCGGGGAGGCGGACACTGGAAACTTTTGTGGCCTCAGTTTTCCATTCGAGATCAAATCCAATAATGGAATATTAGATAAAAAGTATATAAATATATGCATATATAGAGTTTTAAAGACCGAAGAACGTTTGGTTTTGTATTGGATCAATGCTATGTTGTTTTGTTTCAAAGAAATTCCTGAAAACTGCAGGGTCCGTATGCAATTCGACGCCTGTTTGTAGAGAAATTTTGATATAAAAGATGGTAAAAGCTGGTGAATCTGGACATTTTCGTCCTTCATTGGTTTTGAGATTGGATAATCGGAAAACCCCATAGCCATGAACAAGAAATTTTATTTTGAATTACACCAGAAAGTATTGGCAACTGTCCGTAACTTTTATCGTACGATCTGCTAAATTACATTTTCTCGCAAGTCTTTTTGTGTGCGATCAATTTATGGTATACAAAGTTAATTTTTTATTATTAAACATAATAAGTAATTTGTTCTGTTGGTGAATAATAATTGGAGGATAACACAGAGGAGTACTAGCAATCGATATCCTAAGTGCAGCTGCGTTCTGGTGATCAAGTATTTCTAATCTAATCTGGAATGGTTGTTTACACGAAAGGCTGGTGTATTTGATGTTACTTTGATTCCTACATACAGTATACTATTGGAATATTATATTATTGGAATAGATACAATGTTCAAGGGGAGACTAACAAAAGTCTATGGGACTGAAAACTTGCATAACAAAAAATAAGAACTAGCGAAACAGATCGAAGACACTTTTTGAACACATGTATGACACATCCGCAACCAAGTTGAAACCAGAAACCCCACCAAGATCAACCAAGAAACTCTAGACATAATAACCACTGGTTGCATTAAATTCTTAAGCACGGGGACACAAGACCAAGAGAGGATCAAGATTGAACATTTTGTAATGTAATGGTATGAAATGTTTGTATTGATAGTAGAGCCGGCCTCTTTCTAATTAAGAATCTCCCCTAGAGTCGTGATACATTTGAAGGGTAGGTTTGTTCAATGTCACAGGAACAGAGCTCACGACAGTTTCATGATCGGTCTACCAAATGAATTATGTCATAAAAGATAAAATGCGCCTCACACGTCTGACAACTTTTAAAAGCAGTTTAACCTCTGTTATAGAACCGTAAGCCTTGTTTTGCTCGTTTCTTTCTTTTGATAAAATGAACAACTTCTAAGTTGAAATTTGCATTATTCGAACTTCATTTTTTTCAGTCATAATGATCCTGCAAGGATCGCGTTGTCCTTGTCGAGGAAAATTGAGCAGGTTTGTAGATTGTGGGTAGTGAGTCATGATGGGATGGGGTTACCAAGAGACGTGTAGAATTTGAAGTTTTTTTTATGGGAGGCATGTTGGGTTAGAAGTGAAATCAAGTTGAAAGGCTGTGATGAATCATGTAGTATAATGAGAAACATGAATGGTAGAAAGTATCATATATAATTTAAATGGGAAGACTATTTTTTTATATATTAATTTTGTGGATAGGAGAAATATTTAAATTTAAAAAACAAAGAAACATAAATGGTAAAAGTAGCATATATAAATAAATTACAGAAGCTAAAAAAATTCTTATTAATTTTGTGCATAAGAGAAATATTTACTTCTGAAAAACAAGTCTACACACATATTATTCATGTTTTACTTTCAAGTCGATAAAGATTTGGTAATATCCACATGTATTGTATTAGTCATATTTTACTTTCAGCAAAATAGTTATTTGATGTACACCACCATTGTACATTTAAACATTCCATTGAAGTAGACTTTGCCCAAGATGTGAAATCAACTTTTGGAATGTTTTAAATGTAAGATTGAGCAATTTTGCAAATAGTGTGTACTAATCAAGATGTTATATCAAGTTCAATGGAATGGTGCTAATGTAGATTGAGGAATTTTGCAAATAGCTAGTGGTGATTTTGTTCTTGCGAAAATGATTGCTCATTGTATATTAACAACCTACTATTCAAGTGACTTTCCATGGGGAAAATTTGCAAATAATGGGTCGTGACCTAAAAATTATTAGCATTAGCCTATTATGACAAGTGATTGCTAGAAGAGGCATTTTGCAATGAAATTAACCCAATTCATGCAAGTATCATAGGTTGGATAAGCTGCCAATAAGTCGACAATTACAAGTGAATGTTAGAGGTTGCTACCTACTTAACCTAATTCATACATGGGCTAACATTGTTTGGATAAACTCTCAACAAATTGAAGATGAATTATTTGAGTAGTCGAGTCATAGACATACTCTTCATTGTTGCCAACAAAAAATGGTACCCACATGTTGACAATATACAAAAAAATTGCAAAAAATTGTTAGTTTGGGAGTGTTAGGGTGGTGGGGGGAACAATTTTGGAAGTGACGTTCCTTGATGTAAAATTTCACTATGCAATTAGATTTGTGTGAGTATTGATTAGTGGATGATGAATTAATTTTTCATCCATACCCTTGATTTTCATAAGTATATAGCTTGAACTTTGGTCCTTGATTTTCATAGGCTATTTGCTTTTAACACCATCCTCAAGAGACTTGGAAAAATTGCCAAATTTTAACAAGATACATAAAGCTTTGGCACATACAAATGGATTGTTTGTTTATATGATGAAGCACTTAACTCATTTAGAACTATTTTGTTAACACCCAAGGTGGTTGTTGGATGAAAAGATTGACTTGTAAATGTCTAATATAACCACTAGGATTGTAGAAGACATAGGAAGTTATTAAACTACGTGACAAATGCATTAAGAGACACGAGCCCATTGCAAATGATCCCTCTCCCAACATTGCAAGCACATATTCAAACTCGTGACCAAACTTTGATACGACTTGTCGACTTCTAGTGTGGTTGTTGCACTAAAAGATTGGTTTGTCAATGGTTGATACAACAACTAGACTTATAGAAGACATGAAATTGTTAAACCATGTTGCAAATCCAAAGAAACATTGGCCTACTGTCAAAATACATTAAGTTGTGATACACAAACAAATTGTTTGTATGCATGACAATGCACTCAAGTGATTTATAACTTGGTGTGATGGTCCTTACCAAGAACTACCTTTAGTGGGAACACATTAAAATTCCAAAGAAGAAAACTAACAATTTTTTCCAATAACAATACCAAATTTCCACAATCCATATCTAATGTAATTTGCTTCTGGATTTGATTGTGTATTTTTTTTAGCATCAACGTTTCAGATCACACTTTGTGATCCATCATCAAGATGAGAGAAGGATAGTAAAGAAAGAAAGATATTAGCTTTACGAAGAAATAAAAATGCAAGAGAAAGAACAACCACACATCACAAGGCAAAGGAGGGAAAAAGTAAAATAACTAAATTAACTTACATTTATATAGAAGGAAAATCAGTGTACCATGATAAACAAATAACCACTAAACTAAAATTGAAAAATGAGAACTTGAATCAATCTAAAAGTATAAATTTATATAGATAATTTTTTTCTCCTATAAAAAATTATATATATTGCATATAACATGTATATATAGGTTATAAATATAATCATATATAGAGTATACATACTACATACATATGACATATTTAATAATATATAGTGCATGCTTATATGTTCAAGTACATATATATATGTGGGTTGGACTGTATATTTATATACTATTCTTACTTTTAGATAGATTCAAGTTCTCATTTTATAGTGTATTTTACTGTTTTTAGTTTAGTAGTTATTTGTCTATAATGGTTCATTTGATTTTCCTTATATATATATATATATAAGCATTTCGTTTGTTTATTTTCGGTTTTAATGTAGTTTTTATTCCTTTTTTGATTTTTTCTTTCTTTGCCTCGTGATGTGTGGCTCTATTCTCTCCTTACCTTTGTATTTCTCTTTGTAAGGCTAGTTTCCATATCTTTCTTTCTTTACTGTCCTTTCTCATCACGACAATGGATCATAGAATGTGATCTGAAATGTTGATGGCTAAAAACATACACAATTGAATCCTAAAGAAAATTACATTCAAGTTTCCCTAGTCAATTGATGAATTAGTTTGGTCCTTAACACTCCTATCCACTCCCATTGTGCATACAACCTAATGCATGTATGTACATAGAGGTAGGTTATTATAAGGGTATATATTTCCCACCCAACTTCTACAAGGGCGGGAAGGAGAAAAATATCCCCCAACTATCCCCACACATGCTGCCCACCCATCAAGAGGGAGGGGATTCCCCTAGTATATAATGAGCATGGATGTATATTAGTTGTAAGGTCCCCAATAAATAGAAGCTTCTCCTACCCACCCCTTAATTTCCTTGGGCCTCTTACTACTATAACTACAAGTGAGTAGCTTCAAGTTCGGTAGGGGATATAGAATAGCTTGCTTGATCCTACCCATCCAGAGTGATATCTCTATTTGACATCTGGATGCAATATCTAGCCTTAGGAGAGGAGCTATATGGATTGCAAGAAGTATAGACCAGTACAATAATATTCACATTTATGTAGAAGGGCTTGAGTTCAAGATCAATGACCCCTATCCAATGTTATGGTGAGGTGAGTAATTTTGCAAAGAGGATATGACATGAAACTAATGCGGCCATAACACTAGGATGAACAAGTGAATGGTTTAAGAGACTTAGTTATGTCACCTATGTTTTGTGATCCTAAAGATGCCCCTTATGTAATGTATGTTAGTAGAAAATAATCTCAAATTTTTAGAGGGCACCATGTGCATGCCTGACACCTTCACATTAAATTGTCTTAAATAAAAAATAAAAGATAGAATGAGAAAGCAATAGAAATGTATGGTCGATCTATTCTTATATTAAACATCAACAAAAAATTAACAAATATTATGCATCACAATCAATGATTGAACCTAAGAGTTTATCAAAATCTAGTGACAATCAAAGTTGGGTTAAGGTTAAATGCAAGAGGAATTGAAATAGATAGAAAATAATGATATACATGCATATATTGAAAATGAACCTGGAGAAGAGCAAAGGACACCAAAATATGTTGCGAGGAACCATCCTGAAGATTAGATGGTAGTACAAATAGATGATTGATGACAACAAGCAAGTTGAGAGAAGTTTTTAAATTTTATTTCACAAGTTGAATCTCAAACTATTGATGAAGTATGTAAAGATGAATTTTGGATAAATACAATGAAAGAAGAATATGATTAGATAAAAAAGAATAAGACACAAGAATTTGTCCCTAGACATAAAGACGAGAATTTAATTGGTACAAAATGGGTATTCAAGAACAAGATGATTGAACATGGTGAAGTTGTAAGAAACAAAGCAAGGTTAGTATTGAAAGGATATTCACAACAAGAAGGTATATAGATTTTGAAGAAACTTTTTCTCCTTTTGTAAGATTAGAAGTAGTTAGAATGTTTTTGTCTTGTGCATCTAACAATGATTTCAAGGTATATCACATGGATGTGAACTTAGTTTTCTTGACTGGCGAACTTGAGGAAAGGGTATATATTGAGCAGCCTGATGGTTTTCCACTACCTAAGGGAAAATGAATGGTATGAAAACCAAAGAAAGCCCTATATGTGCTAAAGAAAGAACCAAAGCATGAGATGCAAGGTTCAATAAATATTTATTGAGTTTGAACTTCAAGAAGGTAATGCAGGTAGTAACATATGCTTTAGAAAAAATTCAAATGGTTTGTTGATCATTGTTGCTTTTGTCGATGACATTATTTTTGGAGGAAATGATGAAGTGAATGAGAAATTTTATGATGAAATAAAGAATGAATTTGAAATGTCTCTGATTCTAGAGAAATGAAATACTTTATGGGATTGCAATAACATGGAATATTTAGATGACATTTTTATATCTTAGGATAAGTATATTAAGGATTTATTATTGAGATTTGGTTTGAAAAATTATGAATATATTGGAACATGTATGGTGACTAGATGTAAATTGTCAAAAAAGGATAAGTCACCTAGTGCTATATAAACTAGATACAAATCTATGGAGGATTACAATATTTGATACATACAAGGCCAAAGATATAGAAAATGTAGTTGGAATAGTTTCAAGATTTAAAGAAAATCCTAAAGAGAAAAATCTAGCAATAGTAAAAATAATATTTAGATATTTGAAAGGAACATGAAACTTTGACTTATAGTATGATAGATATAATTATTTTATATTATGTGCATATACTATTATTGATTGGGCAGGTAATGTTGATGATATGAAGAGAACAAGTGATAGTGCATTATTTTTTGGTGGAAGATTGGTTTCTTGGCTAAGTAAGAAACAATATTATATTTCACACTCCACAATAGAGGTAGAATATGTTACAACAACAAATAATTGTAATCAAATCATGTGGATGAAGAAAAAGTTGAAAGCCATTGGTATTGAATTTTTAGAACCTACAATTATGCATTGTGATAAGACAAGTGCTCTTAAGTATGTCAAAGAATCCATTTCTACATTCAAAGAATGAACACATTGCTATTAAGTATCCTTTTATAAGAGAGAAAGTTGCAGAAAAGAAGATTAGATTAGAATATATAAGTAGAAAGTAACAAATAACAAACATATTTACTAAACCATTGGCTAAGGATAGCATTGAGCATCTCAGAGGTATGCTTAGGGTAATGTGCACACTTGATATAGAGTAACTGATGCAACTATTGGAAGCATGAATGCTGATGATATTCCTAAGGGGGAGTATTGTAGATATGTTATAATGATGATATGTTACACTCATGACTGTGTTTGTCATTGATGTCAATATAGCAGTTTTCTATGGTATCTGATAGAAAAACAACAAAAAGATCAAGTTGGTACATACGACTAGTTGATTATTCTCACTATCTAAGGTTATGGGAGATATTTCTGAGTATTTAGTATATGTAGTTAATGTCGGATAAAGAAATGTTAAGTCTGGAAGAAGTTATGCAAGTTTTGATGATGTTTGTTTTGAGATAGAGTTTACAGAGGCATGTTCTAGTAAACTTGTTATATCTCTTAGCAAAATTGTTATTTTGAGAATCAAGGTTGACGATGTAAAGAAGACATTTTGGTGATGATGTGGCTAAGTTTGTTTATCATAATAATACGTGTACGGAAAGTTATTCAAGTTGCAAGGTAGAAGATTAATGTTATCGCTAAGTGTAACGTGTCTTAATGTGATCTTATAATAATTAATTGAGAAGGTTTAATAGCTGACTCATGGAATTGTTTTATGGATTCGATATAAAGGAAGAACATTTTCCTTTATCATGGTATGAAAATGTATCGAAGAGAAGTAACTGTAAGCAGCACAAAGAGCGGAATACAAAGTTGGGAGAAGTAGAGCGGAAGTGAAGGAAACTTCATTGCTAAGGTTTTATTGTGTGATCTGAAGTTGAATACTTGGATCCCAAGTTCATGACCCGTTCTACAAGGTCTGATAATGATTGGTTCAATTGATAGAACAAAGGAAAGAGGAACTTAATAGTAAATTACTTGTTTGGGCAGTGAGATCTTGTAATTGAAATTACATGTTTGGGCAGTGGGATCTTCTTGCATACGTTGTACTACAACTCCTAACAGGGTGGGCACAACTCCTAATAGGGTTGGAATCTCCTAACATGGATTCAAAGTCTCCTAACAGGGACTCATATATACTAAATATTGTAATAGGCTCCTAACAGGGTCCATCCTCTAACAAGGAATATTGATATTAGTACATCATCTTGTGGGCATCATTCCCACCAGGGTTTTCCCTCTGATCAAGGGTTTCCCCAGTTAACATATCTGGTGTAATTGTCTATGTGCATCTTGTTATGGTTAATGTTTACTTTTTTTAAATGGTTAAGTTTATTTAAGGAAGATAAATGTTTTAATCATTAGATAACTGATTCACCTCCCCCCCTCTCAATTATCTTGGTAGACTATTGTTTCTAACAATTGGTATTAGAGCATCAGGTCATTGAAGATAAAGTTTAACAACTTTGGGAGATCCATGGTGAGCATGTACAAGAAAGATAGTCTAAAGTTCAATAGAAGAAATTATGACAGCTAGAAGGAAAAGATGAAGACACATATGTTGTGTATGAGTCTAGGATATTGGATCTTGACAAAATCACCAAAGATAATAATTGTTGAAAAGGATTTGAAATCTTGTATCGAGGAAGAAAGAGATCTTTTCATGTGTGACATGAGAGCTAGAGAAGCACTATTATCTGCACTTCTTGAAATTGAATATAATTAGGTAAAGTCACTTGTTACTTCACATTTGGTTTGAAAAGCTTTTGAAACTAGTTTTGAAGGTGATGAACATTCTAAGAAATCGAGTTTAAAAAGTTGGATTTGTGCATTTCAAGATGCTAAGATGATGGAAGATGAATCTATAAGAACATTTGTAGGCAAAATATCAGAAATTACTGCAGGTATTAGATCTCAAGGAGGAACCAAAGAAGATGATGAGGTGATATGGAAAATATTGAAGAGCTTAACACCACCATTTAAGCCAACAGTTCAAATGATACAATTGTTGATCTCTTGTACCAAAGATTTCACAAAGGAAACATTGCTTGGAAGACTTGAAGTAGCTGAAAATGAGCTTAGGCAATCCAGAGAAATAACCAGAATATAAACAACTTTCAGTGCCTTGAATATTCAACCTAGTTTATCAAGGAGCACAAGTGCTAAAGGAGATTTTGCTAGCAACAACATATCTGATGAGGACAAAATGATTGAAGAAGGAACAACCCTTCTGGTAATAAGAGAAAAAGATGGTAAGAAAATATTAAAATGTTGGACTTGTAATGAATATGGTCATTATGCATCTAAGTGTCCTAAAAAAGAGGAAAAGTATAGAGGTAATTTCAAACCTAGAAGAGATAGTGAATGTCTGTATGCAAATGAAGAAGATGATTCTGATGAACAAGCATTAAGTGCTACTGATGATGAAATTGGATTTGTAGCTATTAAAGAAGAAAGTCTAGAGAAAGTAGCTTTAGTGTCATAGGTTGAAAAGAAATTTGATTGGATAATTGACAGTGGTTGTTCACATCATATGACTAGTGATATGAACAAGTTTCTTGACTTCAAAAGTCAGGATAGAGGCATTGTCAGAGTTGGAAACAATGCAACATGCCAAGTTAAAGGTATTAGATCTATAACTCTTGATGGTAAAACTAACATTGAGGATGTATATTTTGTTGATAGTTTGAAGCACAATCTTTTGAGTGTTGGACAACTAGTAGATACCTCTTATTAGTTGTAGTTCATAGAAAAGACATGCATGATTAGAGACAAAGATGGAAAGGTAATTGGAACAGGAACTAGATTTAGAGGTAATGTATTTCAGTTGAATCCTACTGAAATGACATGTTTGGTTGCAAAGGTAGATGACGGTTGGTTATGGATTTGCCTGAGATGGCAGTATTGTGAAAATTAGTAGTATGTTTGTAGTTAGAGATTTGCCCAAGATTGTAAAACCTACGAACACAATTTGCAAGGAGTGTGTTTTGGAAAAGCATAACAAAACTTATTTTCCCAGAAAGAAGTTTTCTACTATAGCAAAATTGGAGATTGTACACATAGATCTTAGTGGTCCTACGAAGACTAAAGGATTCTATGGTGAAAGGTATTTTATGATTTTAATTGATGACTTTTTTAGAATAATGTGGGTTGCATTTCTTAAAGAAAAATATGAGGTATTTGATAAGTTCAAGATATTCAAGAATAGAGTTGAGAATGAATTAGACATGAAGGTTAAATGTTGGCTAAGCAAGAAGTAAGATTGTACCTCATAAAGTATAGCGAAAGCAAAATATGTTGTAGCAACAAATAATTGTAATCATGTTTTTTGGATGAAATAGATGCTGAAGGATATAAGGATAGAATTCAATGAATCTGTTGTCATACATAGTGACAACACAAGCATAGTAAATATGTCTTATAATCTAGTGTTGCATTCTAAGACTAAGCACATTTCTATCAAGTATCACATGTTGAGAGAGAAATTTGAAGAAAAAGAAATTAGATTGGAGTATGTGAGCCTTAAAGAGTAGATTGCAAATATCTTCACTAAGCCTCTTCCCAAAGAGACTTTTGAGTATTTGTGAGGTATGCTAGGGGTTATGCCCCTTCCTACATCAGAGTAGATGATGCAAGATTGCATCAATCTAGTGTAACAGAGCACCATTGTTGTTTGGAATAAATATTGATGCTTCTTGTATGGGGAAGTATCTATGATGGACATAGTCATCTAGGAATCTTGTTGGATATTGTTTTGAATAGCGTCTTTGGACACTTGAGCTAAGTAAGAACTAGTTGTTGTAGAGATTGTTGGTTGTAGATTCCTTTGGCATTAATGTCAATGGGGGAGAAGTACTGCATGAAAAACATCACGGAGGAGAAGCAAAAACATCATGGGGAAAAAGCACTACGTGAAAATAGTTTGGAGACATGGAAAAACAAAAATTACATTGAGGTATATCAATGGGGGAGAATGATTGATGAAGAGGAATTGAAAAGAAAGATTAACAATCTTTTGCAGTTGGTATTTTTGGACTGAGATTTTTTCATCTATGTTGCCATTAATGCCAAAGGGGGAGATTGTTGGAAGCATGAATGTTGATGATATTCTTATGGGGGATTTTTGTAGATATGTTATCATGTTGATATGTTACACTCATAACTGTGTTTGTCATTGATGTCAACATAGCAGTTTTTTATGGTATCTGATAGAAGAATAGTAGAAAGATCAAGTTGGTATGGAGGGCTAGTTGAGTATTTTCACTATTTGAGGTTCTGAGAGATACTTTTGAGTATTTATTATATGCAGTTAACCTCAGAGGAAGAGATGTTAAGTCTAGAAGATGTTATGCAAGTTTTGGTGATGTCTGTTATGAGATAGAGTTTATAGAGGCATGTTCTAGTAAACTTGTTATATCTCTTAGTAGAATTGTTATTCTGAGAATCAAGGTTGAGGATGTAAAGAAGACATGTTGATGATGACGTGTCTATGCTTGCTCATTATAATATTATGTGTATGAAAAGTAATTCAAGTTGCAAGGCAGAAGATTAATGTTATTGCTAAGTGTAACGTGTTCTTAATGTAGTCCTACAATAATTAATTGAGAAGGTTTAACAATCGACTCAGCAAATTTTTTTATGGATTTGATATAAAGGAAGGACACTTTTTCCTTTATCATGGTATGGAAATGTATTGAAGAGAAGAAACTGTAAGCAATACAAAGAGCAGAATGTGATGTTGAGTAGAGCAGAGCGAAAGTAAAGGAAACTTCATTGCCAAGGTTTTATTGTGTGATCTAAAGTTGGATACTTGGATCTAAGGTTCGTGACTTGGTCTACAAGGTCTAACATTGATTAGTTTGGTTGACAAAATACAGGAAAGAGGAACTTAATAGTAAATTACTTTTTTGGGTAGTGAGCTCTTCTTGTAATTGAAATTGCATGTTTGGGCAGTGGGCTCTTCTTGCATACATTGTACTACAACTCCTAACAGGGTTGGAATCTCCTAACATGGATTCAAAGTCTCCTAACAAGGAATCATATGTACTAAATGTTGTAATAGGCTCCTAATAGGGTCTATCCTCTAACAAGGAATATTTATATTAGTACATCATCTTGTGGGCATCATTCCCACCGAGGTTCTCCTTTGATCAAGGGTTTCCCTAATTAACATATCTGGTGTAATTGTCTATGTGTATCTTGTTATGATTTTCATTTACTTTGGTTGAATGGTTAAGTTTATTTAAGGAAAATAAATGTTTTAATCATTTGATAAATGATTCACCCCCCCTCTCAATTATCTTGGTGGACTATTGTTTCTAACAAAAGAAAGTTCCAAAAAAGGAGATTAGATTAGAATATATAAGTGTAAAGGAACAAATAAAAAACATATTTACTAAACCATTGGCTAAGGATAGGATTGAGTATCTTAGAGGTATGCTTAAAGTAATGTCCCCACCTAATATAGAGTAAATGATGCAACTATTGGAAGCATGAATGCTGATGATATTCCTATGGCGAAGTATCATAGATATGTTATCATGATGATATGTTACACTCGTGACTGTGTTTTTCATTGATGTCAACATAGCAGTTTTCTATGGTATTTGATAGAAGAACAATGGACAGGTCAAGTTGGTATGGACGAATAGTTGAGTATTCTCACTATCTGAGGTTATAGGCTGGAAGCCACTGGTATTGAAATTTTAAAACCTACAATTATGCATTGTAATAATGCAAGTACTCTGAGTATGTCAAAGAATCCATTTCTACAATCAAAGACTAAACACATTGCTATTAAGTATCCTTTTCTAAGAGAGAAAGTTGTAGAAAAAGGAGATTAGATTAGAATATATAACTACAAAGGAACAAATAAAAAACATATTTACTAAACCATTGGCTAAGGATAACATTGAGTATCTCAAAGGTATGCTTAGGGTAATGTTCCCACCTGATATAGAGTAAATGATGCACCATTGCATCATTCTAGTACAATTAGAGCATTACTTATACATCTGGATGTGATGTTTGGTACTACTACTCAAGGGGAGTGGTTGTAGTGAGTAGATTTAAGAACTATTATGACTCACTTTTTTGCATAAATAATGTTTTTTGGAACTTGGTATCATTTTTGGTTGAATATTGGCTTGATCCAATAAAGGTACTTTGATGAGGATGTTCATCAAAGGGGGAGTTCTGCAAATTAATATTTGGCATATTGGCACCTTCGACATTGATGTCAAAGGGGGAGAGACAAACATTAAAAACCTTACGAAGAATCTATTTATGTCAAAAAGGGAATATCAAAGCATGTACAAGTTGTATATGTCGAGGATATTTAGAAAATTGTTTTGGATTGATGATTTTCCATCGTATATTTTTTGTCAATGCTAAATGGGGAGATTGGTAGGAATACAAGTGTGGTAAGAAATTGGATATACTATTTATGTGGTGTATTATTGAAAAGTTTTTTCATCGATGTCAACATATATTCTTGAGTTCATGACAGATTGATTTCATACATCATAGAGGTTTATTGGAACTAAAAAATTGGCACAGAATAGGTTAAGCTATGCAAGCTTTAGATTATGTTCACAGTGTATAAGTGCTACATGTCTATTATCTTATGTTTTTGATAAACATTAGATGAGTTATAGTTCATTTGGTGAAGATTTGTAGTAGATCAATATGCAAAAAATATTGTTAGAGATAGTTGTTGACAAATTGGTTGTATCTTATCAGTGAAGTAGAATTAAGGTTAGCGAGTTGATGTAGGAGCATCATAGGGTAGTTATCAATTATGTATGTAGGGGCATAGAGCTTAGGTTTGTGGACTTATGGTTCATGCAGTTGGGGATGTGTTTGATACAGATTAGGGAACCTTGTCCTAAGTGCGCATAGTGATTGGAGTAATCATTTTGGAGAGAGCATTTTTGGTGGTTGCTGGTAACATGTTCCAAATTTACTAGCAAACTTTGGAGATTGTATTTGTGAGCTTTGATCCATGAGATTTGGCATGTGCGCTCTTAGATTTGAATCATTAGATGGCACATGGACCTATGTCTAAGGAAAAACATTTTTATGTTGTCATATGAGTTAGTTATGCTATGTAAGCCTAGGGCTTATCCTAAGTATTTAGTTATTTCATATATTTAATGTTTGTTTCCAAGCCAACTTATGGCTTGAGGGTTTATTTAACATAACTTTCTATGCCAATATGTGGCTTTTTTTAGTATAAAAAGAGGGTCTTGTGATGTCTTCAGTCATTATTATTCATTCAACATGGAGAAGATGAAGTAGCTGAGAAAAGAAAAGTTGAGTAGAGCTCGTAGCTAAGTGTGGGCTTGGGAAACAAGCAGATTGCTTGGTGGCTTGCAAGAACAAGTTTATATTCTTCTTAGGGTTTCTACCAGATTGTGGGTCTGGGCTAGCTAGGTGGTTGGTTATTGCGAGGTCTTGTAAAACTATTATTGTAATTGTTGATGCATTTGGCCATAACCTGGAAGGCCTTACAACCGACATGTTGGATGTAAATCTTATGACTCTATTATGTGAATTGGCATTGTTTTGAATCAAAATCTCTATTTTATTGTTATTCTTGCATTGTGTGGTTATTTTTTGGGGGCTAGGACATCTTCTTTGCTGATTCTCCTGCCTTGTACTACATCAAGTGGTATCAAACCTAGTTGATCTTCTGAATTTGTTTCTTTGGGTTTGCAAAGATCTTGGAAGATGTCTTCAAGAATATTGGACCCTATGGTGGTTACAAATGTATGTGATGTTGTGGAGACTAAGATTTTAGAGAAGGTTAAAGCTAATTTGAGATTTGAGATGGAGTTGATGAAGAATGATATGGTCATTGAGATCGTGAAAGCTATAGGTGATGTACCTAGGAATGTGGGTACACAAGATGGTTATGAGGAAGTTTTTGAAGACTTTGAGGCTTTTGGATCTAGTGGGGAAGCTAGGTCTGACCGGATGGAGAGACCTATGGAATCCACAATAATGGGTTATACATTTTTGCCTAAACTGACACTGAATTGTGATTTTTCAAGAAAACTTTCACTTTTGGATGCAAAGTGCCATTTAACAGTTAGGAATTTGAACATGAAGTAAATTAGAGTCTTTTAGGTTTTTTTGTGTAGATTCTAAATATTTATTTTAAAAACTTTTCTTTTCTTTGAATTATTTTTTCTCCCACAAAAATTGGTATGTTATCAACAACTTGATTTTTAAAGAGTGACATTATTTTTGACACACATAATTTGTTTTCTACAATATATATCAATGTGATTCTTTCGAATTTAGTTTGTTAACATCCATACTGAAATTGTGAAGGTGATTTGATGTCTTTATCCTTAGTATTTGATATTTTATCAGTGTTTAAAGTTGACCTAACTCAAATTTGGACATACATGGAATTTGACACATGTAACTTATTATATATTTACTTGATTTCAAAATTTCTTTTTTTTGATAGAAAGAGGACTCAAATATGGAGACTGTAGTTATTTTTCAATTTTTTTCTTCTCTTGGTTACTATTTTTCCACGAACATCCAATATAGAGGTTTGATTTTTATAATGAACCTCTATTAAATTCACATTAAAAAAATATACATAAAAAACTCAAAATATATCAAATCCATAGTCCTTAGAAAGCTTGTTTTGAGTACTTGTGTTATGAAAAATGACATGTCTTCAATGCTCCATCTAACATAAAAATTGAGCCTGGAAGCCAATAAAACAACTAAAAATCTTATAGCATATGTAGGAGGCATCTACTTTGTTAGTTTCGATAGAAACCAACTTTCTATTGAAAGTTTTGAAATAGTTTTGGTAGAAACTATTTTTAGTTAGTTTCAATAGAAATTTAAATAGTTTCTATCAAAATTAAGTAGATCTTTTTACCACGGGTGTTTTCGTGTTTAGTTTCAATCGAAACTACCTTCAAAAGTAGTTTTGATAAAAAATAATTATAGTTTCTATTGAAACTATGTGAGTACTTTCTATCAAAAGTTTTGGGGCCAAAAATTTGTCTTATGCATTTTTGGAGGAATTTTTATTCCTCCAAAAAAGTGTAATCCACTATCGTGGGTTCACCTATTGTGTAATCCACTTGACAGAGCTAGTTGGTTGGATAGAGTTACAGGTCAGTTGAAATTGAAGCATAAGATGGATGTTACTAATTTATCATGTAATTTGGATCCTAAAGACTTGATTGATTGGATTGGTGAGTTGGAAGACTACTTTGATTTAAAGGATATTGGTGATCTACTTAGAGTGAGATTGGTACAAACTAAGTTAAAAGGACATGTTTCTTTATGGTAGAAAGAATTGAAAAGCGATAAAGAAGAAGAAGGTGAAATGAAGATCACTAGGTGGAGATTGATGGTGAAAAAATTGAAGGCTAAACTCATTCCTTTGATTATGAACTTGAAATTTTTAAGAGATTGAAAATTTGAAGCAGAAAGATATGACTATGAAGTATAACACTGGGGAGTTTTACATGTTGACAATTCGCTATGGACATAGAGAAATTTCTAAGGAAAAGGTGTCTATATATATCAATGACTTGAGATTCAATATTAAGGATGAGATTGGCATGCTGAAGATTGGTTCAGTTGAGGATACTTATCAATATTCTCTGAGGGAAGAAGAGAAGTTGAAGGGAAGACATAAATGTAGTTCTCGAGGGAAGGAGTTCTGATAAGTTGGTAAAGAGAAAATATATTGTTGAGGATGACCCAAACCTATTGAACAGAGGAAGATAATGGATATATGTGCATTTAAGGGTACTTGTTTCACATGTGGAAAAGGTGGCCACATATCTTTTTAATGTTCCCAGAAGGTTGGTGGTCAAAGAGTTTTTTTGGTAAATGAGAATGTGGATACAATGAATGAGCCTGAGAAAGAGGAGGAGAACTTACTGGTTCAGTGAGTGTTTCTTGGTAAGAAGGTGTTGGAACCTTGTCAAAGGAGGAATTTTTTCAAGACTTGTTGTAAGTCTAGAGGCAAATTCTTAAATGTGATTGTGGATGGTGGTAGTATTGATAACCTAGTTGTTGAGAAGATGGTTTAGAAACCTTATTTGAAGATAGTGAGACCTTGTTCCTATAGGATTAATTGGTTGCAAGATGAGCATGCTTTGGAAGTGAGGGATCATTGTCTTGTTAATTTTCAGATTGGGCACTATATTGATAAAGTGTTGTGTCATATTGTAGAATGAGTAGTTTTCACATATTACTTGGTAGACCTTGGTAGTATAATTGTAGGGAAATGCATGATTGTGTCAAGAATGTGTTTATTATTGAGAAGAATTGTAGGAAAAATTCCTTGATTCCTTTGTAGAATGTAGAGATTGGTAGGAGGAGCTCGAGTTTTGGTAGCTAAGTTGAGTTGAAGGATTCCCAAAGGGTTAGAGATCAACATGGAAAATAGACCTATGAGACGTTGATAACAAATATGGAGATGACAATTGCAGGAAAGGAGTTGTAGAAGTAGAAAAAAGGAAAGAGTGTACAAGTTGATAACTTAGAGGACATGTATGTGAAAAACTAGTTTGGGGTTTATATGATGAAACTTGTAAGATATTATTCTATCTATTAAGAACATATTTTCTTCACACCTAGGGTGTCTGATGCAGGAGCATCCTATGGTAGTTAACATTCCTTTATGCAGGGGCATAGAGCTTAGATTTGTGGACTTATGTTTCATGCAGTTAGGGATGTGCTCAAGACATATTGGGGAGCCTTGTCCTAAGTGAACATAATTATTGGAGTAATCATTTTGGAGCTAGAGCCTTTCAGTTAGCTGTTGGTATTGTGTTCCTAATTTACTGGAAGACTTTGGAGATTCTATTCATAAGCTTCAATCTGTGGGAGTTGGCATTTGTGCTCTTAGATTTGGATCGTTGGATGGTGTGTGGACCTATGCCTAAGGGCACATAATTTTATGTTGTCATATGAGTTAGTTATGCTTTGTAAACTTGGGGCTTGTCTTAAGCATTTAGTAATTCCATGTATTTAATGTATGCTACCAAGATGACTTGTGGCTTGAGGGTTTATTTAATGTAACTTTCTAGGTTGACATGTGGCTTGGTTTAGTATAAGTAGAGGTTCTTGTGATGTCTTGATTCATTATTATTCATTTAGCATGGAGAAGATGGAGTAGCTGAGAGGATAAAAGTTGAGCAAAGCTAATAGCTAAGTGTGGGTTTGGGAAACAAGAAGGTTGCTTGGTGGCTTGCAAGCACAAGTTTAGATTATTCTTGGGCTTTCTACCTGATTGTGGGTGTGGGATAACTAGGTGGTTGGACCTTGCGACGTCTTATAGAATTGCTATTGTAATTGCTGATGTATTTACCCATAACCCAAAAGGCCTTACAATTGAGCATGTTGGATGTAAATCTTATAATTCTATTATGATAATTGGCATTATTTTGGATCAAATTCTCTATGTTTTTTTGCTCTTTAATTGTGTGGTTATTTGCTGGGGGCTAGGACATCTCCTTTGGGTACTCTCTTTCCTTTTATTGCATCAAGTGCTTGGATTGTGGTTGAATACATTTTTGTGAAGCTATGTTTGTGATAGCAAGTCTTGGAGATTATGTTGGAAAGCTCATAGAAGTAAAACATGTGATATTTTTTAGTTTGTTGGTAAAATGTATTAATCCTTACTGAATATTGTGTTAATTATATTATAACATGTGGGCACCTTATTGTAATATTCGTAATGATATTGTATAAGGTGTGTATTCCTTAGTGAGGTCCTATGTAATCAATTGCACATTGGGGAAGCTTTAATAGGATTACCTAATTATGTATTTGGGAAGGGTATAAGGGAAAGATGCTCTCATAGATTGAGATCATCCATGTAATGTTTTTATGTTGATATGATGCTAGCTTGAAGGCTAGATAATTAGAGAAGAGTAGACATTGATGTTGATACATGCTTTTGAGCTTCAAAGAGCTATATTGGCAATTGATTTGTGGTATTAGTTAGTTCAATGCATTGGATTTTTTATCCTAAAAATATACTCTTCATTTTTGGCTAAAGCAATTTGGATAGTGAGTTTAGTTGTCTTCCTATTAGCCTTTAATAGGGTTTTAGTTTTTAACAAGTGTTCAAGGTCTCCTAACAAGGATCCATCCTTTAACAGGGCATATTGTACTAATTGCAATATATTTGGCTCCTAACATAGTCAAATCCTTTCACAATGAACGTACGCTATCTTGTGGATGTCATCCCCACTGGGGTTTTCCCTTTGATCAAGGGTTTCCCTAGTCAAAAAATCATTGTCACTATGTATGGTTTATCTCTCATGCTTCATTATTTTGGATATAAGTTTATTTTGGTCACTAATTGTTTAAATAATGTAAATCTAGATGCCATTTAAGGACAATTAGCTCAATTAAGATATAAATATAGGATAGAGATATGCAAGGAAATAAAACATAAAAGACTCACCTTGAAATGCATAGAGGAAGATATGTTTTCTCTCTAAAATGTGCAGATTTGAACTGTATTTGAATATATGTGTATGGATCTCAGAACAAAGCCAAATATATCCCTGAAATCTAAGACTGAAGGACTAGGTCAACTTGTGAAGACGTTCTACAACTAGGTTTACGTAGTCTGATGATCTGCAACTAATGACTCTAGAAAGCTTGCGAAATGTAGGTTCCAAATCTATAATCCTTTTTTCTACCAACCTTGCTTGTATGTATTTAAATATAATATAGATCTTTGTAGGGCCCATTTGCCGTTGCACCAAAAGCCATGACTTTTAGGGAACATGGAACACCACATAATTAACCACTTGTGGGTAGGGGAGCGCGTTGCATCACCCAACAATCTCCCCCTCGACGCGCATACTAGGTGCTTATGCGGATCGGGAAGGCACCAGGGAGATTTGAACCCATGACCAGGCCAAAACTAGGCTCTAATACCAATTGTAGGGCCCATTTGTCGTTGCACCAAAAGCCATGACTTTTAGGGAACATGGAGCACCACATAATTAACCACCTGTGGGCAAGGGAGTGCGTCGCATCACCCAACAATCTTGAATTAGGAATGTGGGATGTCTCCACTCTTTGCAAAAAATCTACCATAATCTTGTCATAGTTCCATGGATATAATGGTGCATCAGTGAAGAAGATGATGAATGCTTCAATGTAGATCTCCTCCCTTGATGACCAACAATAAGATAGATCCTGAAGAGGAAATGCTCACAAAGGATTCTTTAATGCTAGATAGGAATCTCCTTGTTTAAAAGCTTGAAAGACTTAAATACTTGAACTCGTTGAATGGAAAAAGCAGAAATCTTCACTTGAGAGAAAGAGCTTGAGTGCATGAATGAATTGTGAATATGAATTATGAAAATGAATCCTCCAAGTCTCCTTATATATGAGTTTTCGAGTGGGAAAACCATACAAGCCGACTAGATAATAATAATTAACTAATTAAACCCTTGAGGATGATTATTGACACATTTATGAAGAGTACAAGTTAATAGCTTTCATCCGAATGTGATTATTGAGATTATAACTCGATCAGAGTGGTGTTTACTTTCAACCATTCTTGTGTTGTTGGAAGAGGAGAATATTGAAGTTTGTTTTACCCACACAATTTCCATGGCAAAGTAAGTGTTTTATACCATCTTGGTAAAGGTAAAGGAACTCTCTACTTTCTAAAATTAATATTTTGTCTAATTATTACATATAATTGTTAAAAATTAGTAATAAAGAAACATTCATTGAGTTTTGGGTCCATTCTAGAAAATTTTGAAATTTTATTTCAAACTTGTTTCCACCAAGGGACCTCAACATCCCCTAACAATTATCTAGTAATATCTCCTGGCACCCAACAAAAACAAAATATTTACCAGAGGGGGTACCAACCAAGCTAAAACATCTGACCCTAGCATAGAACAACACTCCCCAGAGGCCAAAATCCTAGAAAGATCTTAGCAGTCCTCCTCTAAGCCCTCAAGCGACCAATTTGAAGAGTGCTTCCATCTACAACTGACAACATGGCCCAAGTGATAATGAGTTTTATAATGAGCCACTTTATCCTATCCAACAGCAAGAAAAGAACCACATAGAGCCTAAACACGAGGATACATGGATAAGATGGGAGGGTTTGTACATGTCAAGCATCAAACAAAACAAAGCCTGAAAGCCTCCCTTACATGTCCAGAAAAGGCCCCTCTTAACTAAATGATCACCAATCTTGAGAGTATGCCATACCATAGAGCCATGACCTTCAAGAGGAGGTGCATAAATACAACAAGGATTATCACCTCTAAAATACTAATGAGTAATTATACAAGCCCAAAGTTGATTTTTCCCAGAGCACCATCATCATTAAAGTTTAGTATCCAAAGCTTAACAGCTTAACTACTCAGGATGGAAGATCAGAGACCAAGAAAACCCTCCTTCTTAGATGT
Source organism: Cupressus sempervirens (assembly GCA_028749045.1). Taxonomy (NCBI): domain Eukaryota; kingdom Viridiplantae; phylum Streptophyta; class Pinopsida; order Cupressales; family Cupressaceae; genus Cupressus; species Cupressus sempervirens. The sequence continues at coordinate 277,780,122 of CM053784.1, read as the reverse complement.
GCAAACAGTCTCTCAACTGATCAAACTCCATTTAGAGTTAAACAAAATACCATTCCAAAGGAATTTTTGAGAAAGAACATCCAACTCCTTGAGAAAGTAAATAGGAGAAACCTGAACCATGCTTCTATAGATAGGGAGAGCCTGAATAATAGATTAAAGAAGGGTAACATGAGCAACAATAGAGAACCATCTACAAGTCTAATTATTTACCTTCTCCTGAAGCTTGTTAATTAAATTATGCTAGAAGAGCCACAACTACCTATAAACAATGATAGGGATGCTGAGACATGTCAAAATGTAATGCCCCACTAAGGGATCCAAAAGAACTAACCTATAATTTTACTGTTTTCCAAACATTTTTTTAATAAAAGTAACATATAAAAACAATGATAAAATAGCAGAAGCAATAACATACAATCATGCATAAGCAAACATAACATAGTATATTCCTTAAGGATCCCAAGACGTTGAATCATGTTTAAGTTTAAATAATAGTAAGTCCAATAAATAACACATCCCCATGAAAGAATAACTACAAGTCCAATCCATTTAAATAATATACATTTGTCTTGAATGCCAATTGGCAATAAATTTGGAATGCACAATCATCCACTGTACATGTCACAGGGTATGAAAGGCTGCAAGAATATACATTTATAAAATAGATTACATCATCCCTTTTGGATCCATGAAACAAGATACAATACAATAAGTAAAATCATCCATCAAATAGATATAACCATCCATCATAATACACAAAGACAAAATAAAAGGAAATGTAAGACAAGGAACTCCAGCCATGGCATCAACGAACGGATCTCAATGGTAAAAGTAAAAAGCACTACCACTCGACCTCATGGTAACCCAAAAAGGTCCACTCCCACCACACTGAGGAGATAGTCTCAAGTCCCAAACAGGATATCAATCCCAAAAATAGGTCAAGGAAAACCTTTAAAGTTATCTAACTCAAAGGTTCTAAGATAAATCGACATCTAAACCCAGAGGCAAACAAAGATATGTAGGAAATATATATTGCTAGTGGGCAAATGTCATTACACAAACCAACTCTAGGGTTACCCAGCTGGCTTTTAATCCTCTACCCCCTTAGTGACTCTATGCGGCACTAGTATCCTTTCATATGAACAAGGCATACTAATGATGCATGGTCGCAACCAAGCGTCCTCTCTACTCCTATCCTAGTCTAAACTAGCACTCGAGGCATGGGTGAGGAAAGACGAAGACTCTTATTAAGTTCATTTTACTCTTATTTAGTGTAGTCTTTTCACTTATTAACTACTTACAATGGGTTACTTGTCAACCTCTTTAGTGTCTCGGCCTCCATTGCAAGCCACTTCCCAACTTAACATACATATTACCTACCCTAGACTCATAAAAGTACAAATCAAAGAATCACAAATTTCACCTCAACCCTATACAAGTGACTAGAAAACATCATAAGACAATTCACAAAAACACCTCAGTCCTTTATAAGCAACTAGAAAACATCAAAAAATAATTGACTGAAGACTCAAAGGTTGAGTCAAATAGGTCACACCATTCACCTTAGTTTTACACAAAAACACTAGAAAGCAATAATGAATAGTAAATCTAAACTCATCATAGAGCATACTAGACACATTATCATGGTTGAGTTTAAAAGATCAAGATCAAATCATCATCATGACATCGCAAACACAAAACTCCCGAGCCTTTGGTAACATCCTAAGACTGGTGAACACTCTAGTCAACACAAACGTCAACACATAAGACAACATACAGTTTCATCATTTTGTTTGATTTTGAAGACACACAGTCTAAGTTAATAGTAAGGTTTAAGTTTTCGTTTCAATGTAAGTTTTCGAGTAGATGAGATTTACAGTTTACCCTTACAACTTAACCCATTCTCGTATTTGAACATATTACACAATTACCCTTATCTTATGAGATTACAAAGATTATAATTAAATATTATAAGATGGCTTTAAAAATAATTATCTCCAATAAATTATTAAAACAATAATTATTGATCATTAAATAAAATTACTACAATTTTATTAATAATCAAGATTATTAGACAATAATATCAATAAATATTCTAAATATTATTAATTAAAAAATAAAACTTAATTTAAACTAAATTCATTAAATTAATTTAATAACTATTTAAAACAAAATATATTAAAAATTCATTAATCATTAATTAATAAAATTATTACTAAATAATAATTAAATTTAATAATAATTATAATTAATAAAAAATAATTTTAAAAAATCACATATGGTATGTGTTTTAGGCTCGCCAACTGGCCGCTAAGGATTGTTGTTGTTAAGGTTGCCACCGTGCAGCCATTAAAACTACCACTGACCACAGTTAGCCTGTGGCCACAATAGTAGTACCGTGTACTGCAGATGTTGCCACAATCTTTGTTGCGATCAGTGTGACTTATATTGCTGTCGAGAGGGGAAGTGAGTTATGAAATCCACCTCCCTCCCCAAAAAAAAAAATAAAAAAAAAAATTAAAAAAAAATATATATATATATATATGTGTGTGTGTGTGTGTGTGTGTGTGTGTGTGTGTGTGTGTGTGTGTGTGTGTGTGTGTGTGTGTGTGTGTGTGTGTGTGTGTGTGTGAATCTTTTTTTAAACAAGGCCCCTAACACACACACACACACACACACACACACACACACATTGCAAATTTAATCTAATAGGGAAACCCATATAAACCAGTCAAATTTTTAATCTAAATTTGATTTCTTTTCAAAATTAACTCTGATTAAATAATGACTGTTCAATTTATAGAACAAGGGTTTCCTTATTCTTAATCCTTATAAACCGATAGAATTCAATATGAATACCAGTAAATTCAAAATGAAAGATTGAAAGATTCATCACAAACAAAATTTGGAAAAATAATTCAACAAACATGATGTAGACAAGAATTTTGACAAACATAATTTATTGTGCGAATAAAACATGAGGCTCTACCTAGTTCTGATGCTAATACACAACCACCCAAAGATTATGAGAGAATTCTTTTTTTTTCTCAAAACCTTCTTGAAAATCCCTTCAAAAAGTTCGGTCCCTGCAAAATGAACTCTCAATCTTTGATATGGAGTTCTCCCCTAAATGCAGGGCACTGATTGTGCGATCATGCGAGGGAACTCATTGATCACAATCTTTTAACTCTCTATTTACTTTTTTGAATATTCATGCACACTTTTTCATATTTAAAATATCTTTAATAAATTAATTTCTCTTTCACGAAATTAATTTTTGAAGCATTTTTTTGATAAAATATTTATTAACTTAAGTAAAAATAATATTTAGCATTTATTTAAAAACAATCTCTTAAATATATTATTATTAAATTAGATAAATATTATTACGCTCTAAAATTAGAACTATAATTTTCTCTTTAAATTTTATTATTTTTATTTAATTAATTTCTCAATTAATTAAATATAATTAAATATTGAAATTATCTTAATAATTTTCCATTCAATTAAATCATTAAATATTCTTTTAATTTGACTTAATTAACAGAAAAATCACCAAAGAACTACAAGACAAAATATGAAACCCATCATAAAATACCACATACAAGATCAAACTCAAGGGTTATAATCACAAATTTATGTCATATGACAAATTGGAATGGTAATCATCTCAGATACTTGTCCTAATTTTCTAGGACAATTGGTTTAAAGGTTAGGATTTGGATTCAAGAATTTATACCCCCCTCTCTTACCACTGAGATATTGCGATAGGGTACGCTCATCCTGGCAATTTAGGAAAGTCGATACCTGGTACCTACAATCTGCATAAAATCCACACATGTACAAACACATATATTCTAAACTAAACATGCAATGGTAGGAAGTGGTACATCATGTAGATCTCGACTAGCAGGTGACTAAGACTCCCTTAACCACATCAGAAACGTCATATATAAAGAAAACATACATGCACACCATACACATGTAGTATGGGGTAAGTATCTATAGAAAACATGTATAAATAATCCATCTAACTAACATCATTAAATAACTAAAATCACTGTAAACAATCATTATCAAAGTACAATCATGCATACATGAAGTAACTAGTACCAAAGTAGTCTCATCATATAATCAACTAAGTATGAAAACAATAACTAATAATCTGGAAAATAGTGTCACTAATCATCAAGCATAAACATAAATTGGCCTAAAAGAGTTTGACAATAAAATCAAAAAAATTAACTAGGGGTAAGCACTACACAAAGGGAGCAACCCAATATAAAACTACATGATATTAGCAATCCTCCACTAAATATGTTCATGAGTGTTAAAGAAGTATATAGAAGCTTTGTGTTCATTGACTTTTTGGCCAGATAGTGCCAAATAAATATCAAAAGTATGTCGAAAGGCTTCTTCCTTGATTTGAGCAATTCCTACAATAACAGAGTCATCAACAAATTGAAGGTGAGAAAGAGAAGGTAATCCATTGTCCCAATGCTACCCCTGAATTGAGTTCTGGGACACTTGATACTTAATGAATCTGCCCAAGCCCTCAACCATAATAATCAAAAGATAGGGGGAAAGAGGATCACCCCGATGGAGACCCCTAGACTCACCAAATAACTGGGAAGGTTGGCCATTAATAAGAATAAAGAATGAGACAGATGTAACACCACTCATAGTCCAAGTCACCCATTCTAAGCTAAATCTTGCATCTCAATTTAACATTAACACATGTTTTTAACTAGACTTAAATATTGTCTAAGTAGCATTTCCATTGTATTATTTATTACATGTACAACAAATTTAGAATAATGTATGCAAATATGCTTACATATTTGACTAAAGGATACAAATGTGTGTAACTAGAAAAATACCAAAAAAATGAACCTATTTTTATACAATATTCTATTGTTAAAAAATATACAATATATTAAATCATTCTTGTATAACAATTACTCAACTAAAAAAAACTATTCAAAATATATATGATTTATAATTTATACGAATATAAAATATAGTTAGAGTAACAAACTAGTGACCATGTTCTAATGATTGTTCCTCTTTGCACGCTCAATTCCACAATTTCTAACTTTAAAGAATTTGGGGGAAAATAATGAGGTAAAAGTCTATTAATAAATTTCATCTAGACATTTGTATATGAGTAATGGTAATTTTTGGCATAGTTGGAGTGTATCTCTATTAGGACATCTTTAAGGGCCCGTTTGGTGACTAGAATAGGAATTAAGAATAAACATTTGTTATCCTGGATTCATTATTCTTGCATTTGTTATTCTAGATTCGTTATTCTCAATGCGTTTGGTTGTGCAAAATTAAAATAGGAATAAGATTCAATTAAAATATTTCCACCATTATAAGTTTAAATATTACAAAGTCTTCCACATTCTCGTGCTCGGGAGAGTCAGCACCGCTGTGAGTGATCCAAGCCTCATCGCCATCGCCTTGTGGTTGCTATCTTCCTCATCCTGAATGCACTCTTGCATTCGCTAATCTTCTTCTCCATCAAACTCTTCTAATCTGCTGTAATGATGAATTCCTCACCACAGCAATAAAACAAACTAGATATAATAGCGTCAGTGGGACATTACTATGCTGCTCTATGGTGCCCTACTACTAAGGCTAGGCCTGCAGCTTGAATGAGATAAAATTAACTGGGTTTGTCTATCGGTATTTGCAGAGCGTGTTCTCCATTGATTGCCTGGGTTTGGCCATTGTATATGCAGAGTGTATTCTCCATCTTTCTTACGCAGAAATAATACATCGATGCTCGGATCCCAAAAATATAAAATGTGAAAAAGTAAAATGCAAAATCAAATGGACGTTTTCATGGAATTTGATATTATGCCTATTTTGGTGGAATATCAAATGCACGTTTTGAGGTCAAAATGAGCATATATATTCGTATTCCTAAATTCTATTTGTCACACCCAAACGGTGAATTCAAAATTTTGAGTATTTGTTAACGCCTATTCCAATCATATTCCCGTCGCCAAACGGGCCCTAAGGGACAGGTTAATCTCGAGACAAAATACATTAAAGATAAAACAAAGTCAATTATTTTTTTCCAATTCACAATAATGTAGTGATTTTTTTCCAATTTTTGTTGTTGTTTCCACTATACAGATCATTAAGAAATTCTCAGAAAAACTCATATGAATTCGATTTTAAGAAAATTGGTCAACTTTCATGAAGATAGCCACGTCTCTTTAAGTATACACCAAATGACACCTTGTAAATAACACATTTTGTTTCTTTATCGGTACCCACATGACAGCTCCCGCACTTATATAAAACCTTTAACATTAGCTAAAATTTAATATCCAATTCTTAAAAAACATTAAAAATAATCTTTGCTCTCTCCATCTGTGCGCGTGTATCATGGCTAGCATCTTTTATTATTAAAAGCACTCGGGCCAGATCGTCAGCAATGTTTGTGCAGATAAACGGCGGAGATTTGATTGGACAGAATTGTTGGCTCTTTAGTGCCAAAAATTTATTGACTTTTAACACGACGTGACAGTACCGTTGTGCAGTGGATAAGATAGCTCATGTAACTATATGTATTTATTTCTCCCCCGTATATAAATAATAATAATAATAATAATACAAGTTGTCATATCTTGGGAGTACTTCCATGTTGATCAACTGATAAAGCTCTGGAAGAGTGTGAGTTTGAAGTACACAGTTTCCCCAATTCACGCAAATCCTACCTAATTTGACGCTCAATTCTTTGCGCGCTACCTTTAATATTCTTATTTTTAAAATAAAATTATTTATTGGAATTTAGTATTCTTAATTACTCATGAATGTTCTTGAAATTGCAGAGAAGACAGGCTGGAATTGGGAACTGGGAATTGGGGAGTAATGAAAGTTTTTTTTTGGTACAAGCAATCAACAAAATGTTAAAAGTCAAAAATTTATATTTCTTCAAAGTTCACCATCTTTCACAAAGGATGAGGCTGTCCTTCCTACAGAGTGTACCAGTTGACCAATTTTTCAAAAATTGAAAATATCACAGATTTTTTCGAAAATTTTAGCATTTGATGTTCATGATCTGCATAGTAGTCGTAAACAACAAAATAATTGGAAAAAAATCACTACGTTTTTGTGAATTTGGGAAAAAAAGGTTTGACTTTGTTTTGTCTTTAGTGCATTTTGTTTGGAAATTAACCTGTCCCTTTCACATATAGGTAGAACAAAAAAAAGGTTTAATATCTTATTTAGAACAAAAAAACAAGATAAGTAGCATATTAGTTTAAACATAACAATTAATAACATATATATATATATATAGAGAGAGAGAGAGAGAGAGAGAGAATTTCTAGAGTTGATTAAGATTGTTGCTTTGTTTTTCAGATTTTCTTATGTTGACTTTTGTTAACATCAATGTCATCAATCACTCATCAAGATGAGAGATCTTTAGCATTAAACACTTGAAGATGGACCACTAAATTTGATTTGAAAGTTGATGTAAACAAAAATCTACACAATGAAATCCAAAAACTAAGAAACCACCATAGGGGAAGAGACCCAATAGCTACCCAGACTAACGTGAGAAATTAAATATTGTATTGCAAGTGTTCTTGCTTGAACATGATGTTATTGGGAAGTTAAAGATGCATGCCAAATGCTTGGATATGCTTTTTACAAAAAGGGTAAAAACACAAAAAACAAAGTAAAGTACAAAGCGTAAAAGTTACATTGTAAAAGAAAACAAAAATACTACATCTCCAAAACCAAATTATAAGTTTGATATTAGTATTGACCAATTTAAAGACTTCTTACTATGGTCCATGTTTGAACATTCTTTTTAAGAGAAAGGTACAAAAGACAATAATATAAGGTAGTGATGTAGAATTCTATTTCCAATTGCTTGTCAACTCTTGATGAATTTTGGCTTTTCAAGTATTGTTGACAAAAGGACTATTCTTGATGCTAAAAATGATTGTTCTGGTTTTCTCTACTAGGTCTTTTTTGTGGTTGTTTGGGGCCGCATTTTCCTTTCCTCTGGGAGATGAGGCTTAAAAATGAAGCTCGGGGAGGCGGCCATGCAAACAATGGGGATGCCTCAACTATCGTTGGTGTTGATTCCATGAATTGCAGGGTTGTTGTTGATAAATCTGGATGTGTCAAGCCTGACGAATTTCATCCTAACGTGCTCGAGGAACTCAAAAATAAAGAAATGAGAAGCGTCATTGATAATTGCTCGCTTCCTAAGGTCCTAGGAGAACATGGTGACAAAGAGCCTTCCCAAATTGAGGATTTTTCTAGTGTTGATCTAGGTAAAACCCTCGAGTTTTTCCTTCCAGATGATGTTATGGATAGCATTGCTAATTGCCACGACATATCAGTTATTTTATTTTTCTTAAGGGGGTTCCATCTGAAGCTGACTTCTGTAAATGGGCCAAAATAAATTTGGAGAACAGGGCATGGGGGATTGAAGCTTTGAGGGGCTTGGGTAAGGGTTATGTCTCTTGTAAATTCAAACACACAGAACATGCTCAAGCCGTTTTGCAATATGGGACATGGGTTATATGTGGACAAATATGTTATTTGCAAGCTTGGACTTTGGACTTTCATTTAGAAGGGCCTTCTAGGTCACGTTATCCAATGTGGGTGGAGCTTCCTTTCTTAAATCTTGCCTTCAGACCTTTCTTAAACAAAATTGTTGCCCAACTTGACAGGGTCATTTGGTGTAAGAATAGTACTGATAAATTTGCTAGCTTAAGGGTACACCCAAGAGTATGCGTTGAAATGGACTTAACTAATCCTTTGCTGGAGAACATTAAGCTCATTGGCCTAGGCTTTGAGTTTCTATAGCCATTAGTTTACTTGAACAAGCCTAATGCGTTCTTTCATTGTCATCAAGTAGGGCATCTAATCAGGGATTGTCCTGCTAGAAGGCTCCGAATGAGCCATACCCAAGTTTCATCACAACCTAGACAACCTCAAGTTATGAACCAGTCATCTGTTTCTTCCTTGCCTAAAGGTACCAACCAAGATCAAGAGCATACTAAAGATCCTTCTGTCACTAACATGGAGGAAGATGATGTTCTTACAACATCCCCTTATAAAGATGTTGTTATGGCAGATGGTTGGACAACAATTCAGAAAAGGAAAGAGTGGTCTGAACCTTCTAGTAGGAGGACAAGTCATCCCACACAGGGGGCTTACAAATCCCATCATACCTCTAGTTCATTTGTTCGCCCTTCTCTTGGTTCCCCTTCTCCTAGGCAAAGATCTAAATCTTCTACTCCTAAGGACTCAACCATTCCTTTAGTGGGTCCTTTGGAGAGGCCTAGATCTAGGTCCCTGCCTAATGCCAAGCCTGATTCGAGATTTCCTGATCACTCTGTAGCTTTAGCTAATCAGTTTGAGGCCTTGCCACAAGAAGATGTTCCTTACACTTTGTCATTGGCATGAATCTCAAAATAAAATCATGGAATGTTAGAGGGATTTCTCTCCCTCACCGCAAATATGGTGTCAAAGATGCTATAGTAACACAGAAACTTGATATTGTTTTTCTCTAAGAGGTTAAAATTAGTGGTCCCTGTCTCTCTTCTTCCCTTTCTAATGTTTGGAGAGATGCTTTCTTTTTTTAGACTTCTCACTGTGAAGGTAGGTGTGGTGTTGTTATTGGGTTGGCTCCTTGGATCCGTAAGTTTGGCATTAACCATGGCAAGGATCCTTCTCATAGTTGTGTGTGGGTTCTCACCTTCATTAATGGTCAGCCTATTGGGTTCAGCTCTGTTTATGCTCCAAATTTCTCCAAAGATAAAGGTCAGTTGTGGGATTGGATGGCTAGGAACCTCCCCCAAGCTGATTGGGTAATAGGCAGGGACTTTAACATGGTAGAATTCCAAAATGATCATAGTTGTCCCAGCCATTCTAAACGTAGTATTGACGAATTTGATAAGTGGCTTCTATGTTGTAATTCCATTAGGGTGATAGATCCTATCCATGACAAAAGCTCTACCCATGACAATAATTGGTTCACTTGGTCGAATTGCAGATTTGGTGATGAGAGAAAACTCAACAGGCTTGATGGATTTTATATTTCTCCCAGTCTTCATATTGTTCAGGATGTTGTTGGTCTATTAGTTAGAGTAGACTACACTCACTCTCTCTTATCATTTTCCCATTATTTGTCCTGTCTTAGGTACTCCTATGGATATTGAGACTTCCAAGCTACCTTACAAACTCAATATCTCTCACCTAAAGAATCCTTCCTATGTTGCTGCTCTCATCAAATTATGGAAGTCCATCCCTAAGGACAACGAGCAAGTTTCTCAACGAGATTGGTCAAATCAGGCTATTCTCAAGTGTGCTGAATTTCTTCGTGCTTTTGGTAGAAGGATGGTATGGCAATGTAAATGCAAAGAAAAATCTTTGAAAGGAAAACTTGAATATGATAGAAAATTATTGAATGGAAAACCTAGTGACATAAACTTACAAAATTCTATAGTTGCATTGGAAGCCAAAATTCATAAAATGGACAATTATAGGGGCCAAGGTGCCAAAATCAGGGCAAGATTACATTGGGCCAAGGAGGGGAATGGGGGTTCCAAATACTTCTTTAATTTTCTTAACTATAAGCATAGAAAGGAACATATTGGTGCTATTCGAGATGATAATGACACTCTCCATTCGAGGCCTAAGGAGATTAAAATCTATTTCATAATTATTATGAGGCTCTTTTTAAAGAGGATAATAATTGGCTAGATGTCCAATCAATATTAGAAGGCAACATTAAAGATTACATTCCTATGAAAGTGGATAAGGACTATAGCCAATATTTGGATCGAAACTTACCATAGAGGAATTGGAAAATGCTGTCTTTTCTATGCTAGGCAATAAAAGTCCGAGAGTTGATGGCCTTCCAATAGAATTCGACCAAACAATGTGGGAATATATCAAGGATGATTTTTATCATATTTATTTAGAGGCTGTGGAGGTTGGCTCATTAGGAGTTGATATCAATAAATGCATTATTAAACTCATTCCTAAAGGGAAAAATGAGGACACTATATTTGGATGGTGACCTATTTCCTTATCAAACACTTCTTATAAAATTATTGCTAAAGCCTTAGCTACTAGGATCAAACCAGTGGCTTAAAACATTCTTAGACCAGAACAAACAGGTTTCCTTGGTGGGAGGTTTATTCTTGACAATCTAATTCTAGCATGGGAAACAATAGACTGGACTCAACACTCAGGCTAGAATACTATCCTTTTGAAGTTGGATTTTGACAAAGCTTATGATAGAATGCGTTGGAGGTTTATTCTTAAAATGTTACAGTGGTTGGGGTTTGGTCCTAAGCTATGCAAGCATGTTGAGATGCTCGTTGTTGATGCCCATGCTCAGCTAATAATAAATAAGGAATTACTTAATTCCTTTCCTTTGCAACACTCTATTAGACAAGGCTATCAATTATCCCCTTTCCTTTATGTGCTCACAATTGATGCTCTTAGTTATTTGCCCCAAAAGTATAACCAAATGAATCTTATTAAGGGTATTTCCATCCCTGATAATTCGGTGGTATTAAACTCTCACTTTTCTGATGACAGTATGCTTTTCCTCTAGAATTCTGAAGCTGAGATATCTAATACTATGGAGGTTCTCAATCTCTATTGCAAAATCTCTAGATCTAAGTTAGCACATCATAATTTTTTTTTTAATCATGACTTGTATAGATGCAGCCCCTTCTTGGATTCATAAAGAATGGAAGCAAATAAAACATGGCCAAATCTCTCGTTATTTGGGCATTCCCTTTGGACTGGGTGTCCCTTTGTCTGATATGTTGAATTGGTTTCTTAACAAATTCAAATCCAAATTGTATGTGTGGGAAAATAAGTACTTATCTCTAGCTGACAAGATTCAAGTAGTGAATCGTATTTTTTTTGGCTTCTCATGTCTATTATTCCTCATGCTGGATGCCATCTAAAAAATGTTATAATGATCTTACTAAACTTGTTCGATGTCTTCTATGGTCTAAGTGGAGCGACAATGCTGGTTATACATATACTTCATGGTTGCATTGTATTCAACCTAAATCTAAGGGTGGCTTGGGCTTATTGGATCCCCAAACTCAAGGGGTTTGCCTAGCTACCAAGTGGATAATTAGAATTATTGATGGGGAGGAACCTTGGAAGAAGCTGGTTTGGTTCCATATTTCTCATGCATCCACTTATAAAAGATGGCAATCGATCAGATGGGTGGATAAAATTTTATTGGCCCCTTCCTTTCAAATTAAAGCTTCCTTCCCTTTGCAGTCTATCTGGAAAGCTTGACAGTCAATTTGCAAGTTTTTGAATTGGAGAAATCCTTCATTGCAACATGGTTTTAGTTTTAGCGATTCTTCTATTTGGTGGAACAAATTGGTTCAATATCATGAACAACCTCTTGCTATAGCTTTTCAAAAACATGCTCATTATATTTTTAAGAAAGGAGTTTGTCAGTTCAAAGATTTGTGGTACTTTAATTCTCTAGATTGGGCATCTTGGACAACCATTAAACACAATTTCCTTTTGCATAGTAGGTTAAAGGATTTTATTATATTTTTTAGATCATTGGTCCCTATTGAGCTTGCTATGAAAATATGCACTCCATTGGAATGCAACTTTTCAAAGGATTGGTGGTGGCTGTCTTCACATCAATTTGGCCACTTTCCCTTCAGAGAAATCTATTTAAATCTTGTGCCGCCAATGCCTCTAAATCTAAGACATAATAATAAGTGGAATTGTAAATTCAATGAAAGCACTTGGCGTAATTTGAGTTCCCAGATCTGGCTTTCTAAAGCTAAGGCTAATGCTCAACTTCTGGCCTGGAAAGTTTTACATCTCACATTGTCAGTAGGTAGCAGGTTGAGATGATTGATGATCCAACCTACTAAATGCCCATTTTTTTATGAGAGGAATATCTGAAACATCTCTTTTGGGATTGTATATGGTCTAAGAAAAAGTGGACCACTATCTTCACTTTTCTTCGAGCTATCTTTGAACACTCTTTAAGTTGGAAGGAAGCTATTTCAGGAGTTAATCTTAAAAGTAATATTGTAGCTGATTCTTTGTGGAAAATCATATTACTTAACATTTGGAAATGTAGATGTAGGGTTGTATTTTCTAATTCTAAGATGCATCTTGAAGGAGAAATTTTTTAGTTTTACTCTGACATCATTTTCCAAACGATCTTTTTGTGTAACCTTTTGTAGGGAGGACTCAAGGCCCAGTTGAAGATCATTAACCAGCTTGATAGAATTAAATACCAATTGTTACAGCTTTTCAAAAGAGATGTATTTTTCTCGAAGGAGCTTCAATGAATGTTTTTGATAAGAAAAATAGGTTTTATAGGGATCTTAAAACCCAAATGTTAAAACAAAAACCAAGGCTGATAATAAGCATATAAAGCCCTACCAAACATAGACAAGTCACACGACTGATAATAAGCATGAAAGCCTAGCCAAACACAAAGGCCAAAGAAAATGCCAGTTCAAATTACATCTAAAAAGCCAAAACAAGAAGAACCCAACTTGACAAAAAACAATAGTAAACTAACAACTAAAGACAGGAATAAATAAAACATGATTACTCTTCTGTCTTTTGCTCGAGCTCCTGCATCGTCAGAGATGCTTCAAAGACTTTGTGAGGTTCCTCAGCAATATGCTCCTAACTCTTCTAGGCTTCCCAGTCCAAGTTGCTAAAAGTAATTTCAATTGTTGGATCGTCTTCCCCTCTGGCTCTGTCCCTGCCCTTGTCCTCGCTCTCGTCTAGCAAGCCTCTAGCTTTTAACATCCTAGTAAGGGACAAAATGTTATCACTGATAGAATTGAGGATGGAGATCGTCTGGTTTGCCAGATTGTGATTATAGTTTTCCAGGTTTAGGATTCTCTTCTCAGCTAAACTGATTCTATCCTCATTCTTCTAATTTCTTGGGCCTGGCTCCTTCCTATTGTTTTCCATTTGGCCAATTTTTTCCCTGACCTCTTCCAGTTCATGGTAAATCCATTTGATTGACCTGAAGTTGTCAATCATGCTATTATGAGCATTATTCAATAGATTCATACCCATTTCTCTAGCATTATCCATTATTGCCACCATAGTTGGATCGATAAGTTCTTCAAACTAGAGCTGGCCCTATTTTTCTTCTAGAATTTGGGGATTCATTGTCTCCCTGACAATCCCCATCTTGGATGTTCTGACATTAAAATTTCTCCATGCATTTTTCCTATCCTTAATAATCACTTCTCCACCCTCTCCTCCAATATTCTCCTTCTCTTGCTCCTGGGGATGAATAGGGGAAAGAGGAATAGCAGAGATATCCGACCTTGACCCTAAAACCCCCTCAACATCCATCTATTTTTCCCTTTTCCTTTTCTTTGCAATTGGTTCGTCCCTCTTAATTTTTGTGTCCTCCTCCTCATCATTATCAGATTTTAAATCCTCCCCTTCCTCATTGTTATTTTCATCGCCCTGCCCTGTAATTTTAGGCCCATGTCCTCTAAGACTCTTCCTACTTGGGATAATAGGCGAGGGCAATTTTTTCTCCGACTCTTTAGCCTTCTTTCTAGAGGAAAATTTTTCCTCCCCCTCCGAGTTGATACTTTCAATATTCTCAGAATTAGAGGAAAAACTAGAGCTGATTGAGTCCTCAGAGGCATCCACACCAGGTTGAGGGGATTTTCTTAAAATTTGGGCTTTAAAATACTCAAAAATTAACAACAATAATCCCTCATGTAGGGCAGGATTCATAGAGGGTGTTTTCTTATATCTTGTGATAGCCTTGCTCATATAAGTAAATAAGTAAAAGGGGAAAGAAATCTTGATGCCATGATGAAAATGGTTGAGAAAAACAAAGTGATGGGTTCTCACCCGATCAAATCTAGTATCCAATGAAATATACTCTATAACAACTTGTAAAACATACCTCCAAAGTTTTTTGATGGAATCCATTTCATAGTACGTTTCACATTTTACTAGATCATTCCTCTCCTCTATTTTCTTTGCAAAATTTTTGACCGCATTCACCGATAGCTTCTTGTCTCTATAAAATTTGAAGCCCTCCGCCGGAATTTTAGACACGAGAGCAATGAATTCCTTGATTATTTGAAAAGAAACTCCATTCACTTTAACTCTCCCATCCTTCCAAGAGTTCACCATATTGTTGGTAACATTTGGGTTGAAGCTATGGAGTTTAGCAATGTAATTTTCTATACCTCCCTTCTCCAATTTCTCTCATACTTTTGCCCTTTCTTTCCATTTTTTCGCTTCCCCCACAAGCTCCTTCCTACTCCATTCCCCCACCATTTCTGCACTCTCCACCCCTACAATTCTCATAAATGCTAATCTCTGCAAACCCTTCTCAACCTTCTGAAAGCTCTAGTTTTCGTGTCTCTGAGAAGCACCAAAATATTTTTCTATACCCCAGGAAAAAAGGTGGATGAAAATATCAACCCACAAAACATGTCGATATGACACTGATAACCTCACCTCTTGATTGTGTTTGCTGTAAATGTAATAATTACAATAACTCACGTCCCAACTTCCATAAATTAACAATATTACAATAAGATCTCCACCGTACTTCCCTTGATTTTTTCCAAATCGATAAGACTCCTCACTTTTGCCACAATATTCCCATCCGAATTCCAAGTCATCACCTTATCTTGCTTGACTACTTCGTTGGCAAACCAATCTGCCATAGGGTTAGCTTCCCTATAAACATGGGTGATATGGATACATTCAAAATTTTGAAGGATATTTTGGGTCTCTTCAATTAAATTAGCAATAGAACACGAAGGTTGATTGATTCCTTTTATAAATCTTATGATGTTATTAGAATCCCCCTCTAACCATAATTTTTTGATCCCCATTTCATAGGCCAGTTTAACTGTATAGCAAGCAACACTGGCTTTTGCAAAGTGGTTAGTTTGGAAACCCAATGGATGAGAAAAAGCTGCCACCCCTCCACCAAAATTATTTCTTATGATTCCTCCACAACCCAAAGGTCCAGGGTTACCTTTTTATGCACCATCAAAATTTGCTTTATGTCATCCCTCAGGAGGGAGCATCCATTTCACATCCTGTCTTTTGGACCTCTTGTCCTTTTCTTTCTCCTTTTTATTATGACCATTTTCAATATCGCCCCCCTTCCTTACCTCATAGTTTTCCTTTATGCTTCTATAAATCTTCTCTCCTAGGACATAAGCAAGTTCTTCTCTATCTCTGAAAATTCTATTGTTTCTTTCCTTCCAAATTCTCCAACAAAAATGAGGCAAAGTCTAGGTACTTAAGTCCAATAGGTCTGAACCCTTGAACATACTTATCCAATGGAAAAAGAAATCCAGTAGATTACCTGGTTTACAACAGCTAACTCCAATTTTTTTTGTTATGTTGTCCCAGACCTCCTTTGAAAAAGGGTAATGTATAAAGATATGATTAACTGATTCCATCTTATTCTTATAGAGGATACACCTATTAGGTATAATATGACCTCTTTTTATCAGATTGTCCTATGTAAGAATTTTGTCTTGCAAGATCAGCTAGTAAAAAATATTAATCTTTGGGGTAAGCCTAGGTAACCAAGCTTTCACCCAAGGGGGTTTCTCTTTTAGGCTCTAAAGGGAATTGTAGCCTGAAGCTACTGAGTAAAAATCATTAGGATTGTCACCCCATATAACTTCATCCATTTTGTTATTAATAACCATAGTCATGATCAGCTTGAGATCCTCAGAGATAATCGACAACTCTTTCCATCCCTGGTCAGTTCTATAATCACTAACTTTCAAACCAAATTGCTTTATATAATCATTAGCCCACATTTCAAATGTAGGGTTATTAATAAGAGGTCCTTGTAGCAGCCAATGATCCGTCTAGAAGAGAATATCCTCCCCATTCCCCACTTTCCAAAATACCTTACTCTTGCCCAACTCTCTTGCTTTAAGAATACCATTCTAGATAATAGACCCTCTTAGAATGTCCTCATTGTTAACAAAAATTGAATTGAAGGTCTTCTAAGATACTTATAAACAAAGACATCTCTCCATTCCCCAGTACTATTAAAGATGCGGTAGATCTATTTGGCTAGGAGAGCCATATTAAGATGCTTTAGTTTCCTAATACCCAATCCACCATAACACTTTGGAAGACAGATATTATCCCAAGCCACAAAGCGATATCTATTCCGCCCTTCAAGAACTGAACACAAAAAATCCCTCTGAATCTTTTTGATTTTCTCTGCAAATTTAACTGGAATCCCAAAAAGGTTCAAGGCATACATTGGGAGGTTCTGAATAGTAGATTTAACCAAAAGGCATTTGCTAGCTTGACTAAGAGTAGTCCCTTTCCAACCCACTAGCTTCTTACTGAACTTGTCAATGATCCCATTCCAGAGGGAATCGGGAGGCCTAGTGCCCAAAGGGAGACCAAGATAAGTAGAAGGACACTTTCCCACTCCACAACCAAGGGTCCTCACAATTTTCCTCTGCCTGTCCTCTGGAGTATTAATAAAAAAAATTAAACTTTTTTCCCAATTAATGAGTTTTCCAGATCCTCTAGTGTACAAATCAAGAATCTCCTTCATTACCTTAGCCTCCTTGACTGAAGCTTCTTCCCCCATAATTGTATCATCCACAAATTATTGGTGAGAAAAAGGATCACACCTAGAAGACGATTTAAACCCTTTTAGCCTTCCAACTTGTTTGTTCTTCTCAATTAACCTTCCAATACATTCTACCAAAATAATGAACAAAATAGGCGAGAGGGGGTCCCCCTGTCTAAGCCCTCTCAAAGGTTTGAAAAAAATTGAAGGAGCACCATTAACCAAAATTGCAAGAGAAGAAGTTGAAATTAGCTGAGATATAAGCTTACAAACTTTCTGATCAAAGCCAAAAGCCTGGAGCACCAAACCAAGGAAAGTCCATTCTACCCTATATATCATAAGCTTTTGAAAGATCCAGTTTGAGAAGCATTCAATCTCTCTTTCCAGCTTCCATTGAATGGATAACTTCATGTTCCATTATGATCGAATCCAAAATCTGTCTTCCAAGGAAAAATCTTATTTGTTGCTGAGATATGATCAAAGGAAGAATTCTAATCATTCTAGAGCTTAGCACCTTTGAGATTATCTTGTAAAAAGAGTTACACAAGCTGATTTGTCTAAATTTATCCAAAGATTCAGCCCCAGGAGTTTTAGGAATGAGGACCAAAAAAGTAAAATTAATCTCTTTAAGAATACTTCTAGCTCCAAAGAATTCCTGAACAACCTTCACAACATCTTCCATAACCACCTGCCAGTAAATTTGGAAGAAGAAGGAAGGAAATCCATTTAGGCCTGGGGACTTATCTATTGGTAGGGAGAAAAGAGCTTCTGTTACTTCCTGAGCATTAGGAATAGGCATCAACATTTTATTATGATGGGATTGAATAATCTGTGGAATACATGAGATAATCTCAGTTTGATCCAACTTCAATAACAAGGGGTCCCAGGACAAAAGAGAGGAGAAATAGGAAACTGCCTTAGCAAAAATTTCATCTTCTTTTGTCAACATATCCTGCCCCTTTTTTAAAGAAGAAATTCTATTATTAGCTCTATGCTTTAGAGTAGAATTGTGGAAAAACCTTGTGTTCTGATCCCCCTCTTTTAGCTAGTTGATTCTAGATCTTTGCTTCTAGAACTTCTCTTCCTTACTTATAATATTACGCAAGCGAGACAGAAGAGACAACTCAACATTTCTATTCAAATCATTGTACCCTTCCTTTTGAATAGTATCTTGAATGGATGTGAGTTTGACAGACAAATCATCTTTATCATGAAAAATATGACCAAAATCTATCTTGTTCTAGACTTTTATCATTCTTTTCACATTGCTCAATTTCTTCGCTACTCTAAACATGGCAGTACCTTCCACTTCTATCCCCCACAAATGATATATCTTAATAAGTCAGGATGTGAAGTCCACATCTTTTCAAACCAAAAAGGGAAGTTCCTTCTTGGTTCTAAAGAGGCCACCAAGAGAGATATAGGGGAGTGATCAGAGCCAATTCTGGAAAGTAGAGACAACTTATAGGAAAAGGATTGCAACTAGTCCGGAGAGATAAGAGCTCTATCCAACCAAACCTGAATACACTCCCTTCCAATTATTTTATTTGACCACGTAAAAGCTACTCTCGATAGATCCAGGTCCAAATAAGCCAGGCTATTTATGAAATTGGAGAGGTCCATTTTACTTTCCCAGTTACGTGCCAAACCTCCCTGCTTCTCCTCATCCATGTAAGGAAACTTGGAAACAAATAATATAATCGTTTCCACATAACCCATTATAGATCTAAAATAAATATGGAATTAAAATCCACATGCAAGAGAATAGACAACATACCCACAAAATTGTGACACAAGATATACCCTGGGAAACCCTCATTGAGGGAAAAACCCAGCCTCCAAAAGCATCCATCACCATGTATTATTCAGCAAAAAATACCATTGCCATACAACCATGGAAGCCTTCATGGCCATAGCCACAACCGAACAAACTATGTGAACAAGCATGAATCCACACATCCCATGCCATGCTTTCAACCTTCACAAATGCTCCCTTGGCTAACCTGTCAAGCCTTGTCCCGCTCGACTCTTGCCTTTTGTCTTCTCCTTGTCACTCTCTCTCTCACACTACAACAACTACCCTTGTGGCTGCTTATATAGTAGCAAGTCCCACAAAACCACCAAGTGGTATTACATAAACCATGTGCTACCTAACCCACTGACCCCACATTTAATATTGGGCATTTAATTCTTTCCCCCAATATTAAATAATTGCATGAAATATTTTCACAATGTTACAATACAATTCATCAAGAATATTCCATGGGAAACTTTACATGTTGCACGTCCATCTAGGTACAACATTACATAATAAAATAAAATAATAAGATAACAATATTATGCAATGTGTGCAACACCCATTATCTCAACAATCTCCCACTTGTTGTATACATTGCATAGGTTCAATCCGTAGCCACATAAATGAACAAGGGAACAATCCCTCCCAGCACATCCACCATCATGGATCAAAATACACCAAGTGCTCCATCCTGGTACCCACAATAAAATCAAAGTATCCAGCATCTCAAACATGAATGATCTCACCTCCTATTATGCCACTCCCACTAGACATACATAGAAGCCATCCAAAAAGAAAACCACCCAACCTGTCGCATTAGAAGATCATAAAATCCTGTACCAACTGAAATTCCAAGCACAAATAACCTGATCCAAAGGTAATCACATGTATCCATAGTTGTCAAAATATCCATAGCTGAAATAACACCCACAACAAGTGCCAAACCCATCCAACTATCCATACCTCAAAGGTATAACAAGTGAATCTCATATCATCAACATATCCAATTTACAACCTGCAATCACAAGCCTCAAGAGTAATACCTGCCACATATATACCAAGAAGCTCCCACTGCAAAAGATAATGTCAAATCTATAACTAATCCACTCACAACATCTCAAAGAAGTGAATCCATGTAGTATCAAGGACATCCATAATACATAATCCAATATCTTGCAAGAACAATTCTCATAACAAGTCTCCAATGCTCTCCCAAGTTCACCACAACCAACAGAGGAAAGAGATAAAGGAATAACCATGTCATCTCTCACATGACATACATGAGCACAAACCAGTGATCACAATCTCCAACCAATCTCAAATCCAATGTAGGCAAAACTGAACATCTAGGAAGATAACCAAGACCGAAGAAACCATGCAAATCATAACCTGTATCATGTCCTTCTACACACACCTCTAGATGTAAACTGTGCAAGTATGATCTCCTCCATAAAACCCCAACAAGAAGCCTCAACAACACCCAAACCATACCATATAACTCATCATGGATGTAAGCCTCTCACAAGAAGATCAAACTCAATAAAACCATTCCTAAACCAAGGAATAACCATTCCTAATCCAAGGAATATGCCCAATATAAAACCATCTCCCAAACTCAACCAGCATAACAACATATGCACATGGAGATAACTAATGCTAAACCATCTCTCAAATGAACCCTCCATAACTAACTCATGTACCGTAGTTCAAGATCCATATCCATGAAAGATAAGCATAAATATAATGCAACTGAGAGAAAATAATGGGCTATACCTCTCAAGTAACAAACCACCGAGTAGACCAAGAGTGGGGAATGAGAATGCTCATCAAGATACCCAAGTCTCCAACCAAGACTCATCTAAGAACAATCTCCTCTCAAGTCCATATCAGGTGATTGGCCCTCGAACTTCCTGCTGAAACCATCAACTGTTCCAACAAATACTTCTCTAATCCAAGAGAAATCAGCGTCACCACCGTCTCTAAGTATCCATGAGCACCTGTAACCAATCAATGCATGCCAACTCCAAAATGCAACATAGCAATATCATGAAGTATCCAACTTATGATTAGTGTACTCAATACCAAGAAACTAAACCAAGATCAATGTCAAAGTTCCAACCATGGCCTTAGGAACATAAACATGACAACATGATCTTACCATCTCAACTAAAGAGATAACATGCTCCATATGAACATACTATAACATGTCACAACTCTAAACGCGTATCAAGAGTATACCATGACATAATAATGAAATCATCCTCACACCAAGGATAACATGCCAAATAAAAGCATAAACCACACCTTTACCAAGAACCCTGTGAGTCCTCAAGATGCAACCATCTCCACACACCATGAAGAAAACCATCTCCACATACTAGGAAGAACCATCTCCATACACCATGAAGATAACCAAGAACTCAATGAGTCCTCAAGATCTAACCATCTTCAAACACCATGAAGATAACAAGTGCACCATGCAAATGTCAAAGACGCTTCTGCAGCAACAAGATCTAAGACAAACCTCTAACATCTGCAAACACTCAATATATCAATGCCAAAAACTCCCACTCAACCGTGGTACCAAGTCACCTATGGCATCATAAAATCCATCCTCTCCAAACCAAGAAGATATAAACCAAACCAAGAACTAATCCTGCACTGTCACCCCATCACTGTCACAAGCTCCCACTAAACCATGTATCCAAGCTATCCATGACATCATGATGAAAAACCATCCTCTAACCATGAGAATCAACCAAGGCATCAAACTATCAAAGAACTCAAAGTGCACATCATGAGCTCCTCAAAAGAAACCAAATAACCATGATCCTCTACCAAGAAGATATACCACCATAACTGTATCAAAAAATCCAAGCTAATGAACATCAAGGATGTACCTGTATATCCAATCATGTCATGCCAAAATCCATGACACCATGATCACATCCATGAACTGAGCATCTGGCTCTCAAAGTGTCCAACCTGTCAGCATAAAATAGTCAACCACAATCCTCCACCATGACTGTACTTGGTAACAACATCTCATCCCTTCTACATGAAGATAAAATCATGTGACTTAGGGCATAGACAACCCAAATCCAAGCCACCAATATGAATATGCATCAATAATGAAAGATCAATGGGCAAAGACAACCCATAACCAAGCTATAAATGCAGCCTGTAAGTATAGACCACTTACAACACTGCACAACTTGTAGACCCAACAAGTCATCATGCATATCCAAACAAAACACTAATAACCATATCATCATGAGACCAATCTAAAATATGAACTGAGTATACAATGACATCAACTCTTAAATCTCCAATGCCATAAACTCATAATGTTACCATAGTCAAAATATATCTATAAACTGTTCAGATCAATATATCAACAAATAAATCATGCCAAACCTACACCAAATCTGAACCAATGTGTAGAGCTCTCCAAGAGCTTTCTGTTGACTACTCAAAGTCCAAAATCCGACTTTGTATGCTCAAGTTATGCCCTAATTCGTGCTCAAAATAAACAACATCTGACTTTAGGGCTCTTAAAACCTAACAAAATTTCAAAATCATAGAACCAAACCTACACCATCTTGTAGTGCTCTGAATTAGCTTTCCAATGCCTATAAGAACTCTGAAATTTGATATTCTGAGAGAAAGTTATGGCCGTTTTACTAAGACAGTCTTTTTACCATTTTCAGTACGATTTTTCATTTTTAATTTTTTTTTCAGTGACGAAAATTCCGACGGGATTAAATTTGACGGCCATCATGGGCTGAAACCAAAAAACTCTTTCATTTCCTTTGAACATGGCCAAACTAGGGCATATTATATATCAAAATTTATGGAAATGTCGACCCCGATCCAATGGTGAGGTCTATTTTTACCCAGGAGGTCATTTTTGCAAGCTACCCCCCAAAACTCTCATTTAAATGAAACATCCGAAAAAATATTTTTGTCCAACAAAATCACATGCCCAAATATTTTAACATCCCATCTTAACAGCAAATCCAAAACTCTTAGATCTGCAATAAATCATTCATATATCTTGCCCTTTCTTTTATCCTCTCATGCATTCCCATGGATTCAATCTAGGGTTACAATAATAAAACCATAGCTCTGGTACCACTTGTAAGAAAACTTGGCAACAAATAATATAACCGTTTTCACATAACCCATAATAGATCTAAAATAAATATGGAATTAAAATCCACATGCAAGAGAATATACAACATACCCACAAAATTGTGACACAAGATATACCCTGGGAAACCCTCATTGAGGGAAAAACCCAGCCTCCAAAAGCATCCATCACCATGTATTATTCAGCAAAAAATACCATTGCCATACAACCATGGAAGCCTTCATGGCCATAGCCACAACCGAACAAACTATGTGAACAAGCATGAATCCACACATCCCATGCCATGCTTTCAACCTTCACAAATGCTCCCTTGGCTAACCTGTCAAGCCTTGTCCCGCTCGAATCTTGCCTTTTGTCTTCTCCTTGTCACTCTCTCTCTCACACTACAACAACTACCCTTGTGGCTGCTTATATAGTAGCAAGTCCCACAAAACCACCAAGTGGTATTACATAAACCATGTGCTACCTAACCCACTGACCCCACATTTAATATTGGGCATTTAATTCTTTCCTCCAATATTAAATAATTACATGAAATATTTTCACAATGTTACAATACAACTCATCAAGAATATTCCATGGGAAACTTTACATGTTGCACGTCCATCTAGGTACAACATTACATAATAAAATAAAATAATAAGATAAAAATATTATGCAATGTGTGCAACACCCATTATCTCAACAATCCACTAATGGAGTATTAAAATCCCCCATTATAATTCCTTTAGTTATGTTACTGGTTTGAACCAAATCACAGACTTTGGACCAATAATTCTTTCTTTCCCTCTTAGAACTAGGGGCATAAACATTCAAAATAAACCAAAAATCATTGGAGTACATATGGGGGTAAAAGCACAAACCTGTGTCACCTTTTATAAAGGAGAAGTGATATCAGAATTTAAAGTCTTCAACTTTAATGACAGAAAAATGGCATTTGTGCTTAGAATTTGAAGATGATGTAAACTAATGATATGTGTAAAATTAGATGAAGTTTATGTCTGTAATTTTTTTGAAAAAAAAAGTGAAAATTTTATCTATTTTTTACTTTTTAAAGTCTATTTTTAAATTTTTTTAAAATGCTAAAAATATAGAGTTTTTTTCCCATCAAACAAATATATGAAAATGTTCATATTTTGGTCTAATTTTGGAATATGTTAGTGTCAACATGTATACCTAGTGCACCAAAAAAGAAAAATTGAAATTCGACTAATATTTTTCAAGTTATAACTAGTCAAAGTCAAAGTTATCAGAAATTGACAGTTTTTTTCTCCCATCAAACTTTTTCCATCAAATCTACATATTTTTTAAAACAAATTACATATTCTTGAAGAAGACTCTCTCCTCTAGTGCAAAATTAAAAAATAATAATTTATGAACATGATTTACTATTTTTTTCTTATTTTTGAATAGACATCTTCCTGAATCTTAAAATACCTACTTGTACTATTTTCAAATTATAACATATTATCCATAATCGAAATTAAAAAATAAAATTATATAATCATAATCTTGACTGCGAGACCTACAAAAATATATTTTTAGTTTTTTAAAAAACTTCAATTTAGTAAGTCAAATTGGCCTTCAAAGTGAGAAGTTTGCAGAAGTTCTTATTTTTGCTTGTGTGGCTGCCACCTAGGATGCCACATTGGTAGTTCCCGCCGAGACTGTTTCGGCCGAAAGGGTTACGGCCGAAACCCCCAAGCTTATAAAATTATCGTCAATCACTTTTTGGCTATTTTTATGATATCTTGAGTCATTTGAAACATGGGGGTTACGACCGGAGACGTTTTGGCCGGAAGTGTTTCAGCTGTAACCTTGCATGCCACATCGACAGGGAAACTTGCCACGTATGTATGGCTGGAACTTGTTCGGCCATAACCGTTATGGCCAAAACTATTTCAGTCGTAACCCCTCCAAATATCACAAATGGTGACACAGGTTTGTGCTTTCACCCATGGAAAACTTTACTAAAAAGGATATTACCATCATTATACAGGGTAGTGAATCTGAATTGCTTATTATTAAAAAGGGTTAGCAATCCTCCAGATGCTCCTTTAGAATCTGAGGTTTCCCCACTCATGTTATTACTAAAAGATATTTTACCTAAACTCTCTTTTTTCATCTTAGTTTCTTGAGTCATCAGAATATCAGGTCTTTGATCTCTAATCATATTCCTAATGATTTCTTGCTTATGGGCTCCATTAAGGTCCTTATATTTCTAGAGATTAGCTTTATTTAAAATTGGGGGAACACTCTAGAAGTGTTCTTTGACTCCCATCCACCAAACATCTTCTAGTCTCATCTTCTCTGACTTGGCTAGCATGTCTCCTTCCTCTCGATCTAGACCTTATACCCAAAGTCCAGTTTACTATGACTCCTGGTCTCTGCTGGTGAAACTGGGGAGGGTTCTCGATTACTTTTCTTTTTAGGCTTTGGAGATAAAGATTTTTCCTTTTCTAACCCATTTTCTAGATTGCATGTAGCATTTAGATCCTTCTTAGGAGATGAGGGGAGAGCCAAAACATCCTCTTGATTTTCCCTCACTATCTCCCCTTCAAGAGAGGCTTTTCCCCCACTTCTTGCATTTGAGTATCTAACACCATCATTTCCTGAGGTTGACTTTCCCCCTCAGCCCTAGAGTCCTCCCTCATAATATGATCAATAATTAAATTAGCTCCATTTGCCTCCTTATCTTTTAAAAATCCAGGATTTGTCTTCTCTGAAAATCCAAGATTCATTGATAGATCTTCCTCCTCTCTAACAGACAAAATAATTGTCTCATTTACCTCTGATTCTCCAAGGATTGTCTCTTTTCTACCATCAATAGGGACTTCCACTATCTTTTCTGGATCTTCCACTATCCTTAGATCTTCCTCCTTTCCAACAAATGAAATAACTGTCTCATCTGCCTTTGATTCTCCAAGGACCATCTCTTTTCTTCCATCAACAGGGACTTTCACTATCTTTTCTAGATCTTCCAATATCCTTACTGGTTCTACAGACCCATTAATCTTTGATGCTGGTTGAGCTAGTACACCAATCTTTGTTCCTGATAGGACATCCTTGTCTGCCCTAGAAGACATGCTAGCCGAATTATTTCCTCCTATAATAGGAGCAATAACCTCAGCCTTTTGGTCCCCCTTGAAGCCATTCCTTTTCTAGATCTTTTTCTCCTTTCCTTGGGAATAGGATGAAATTTTTTTCTTTTTAGCTTTAACCTTTGGGCATTGATTCACCTTGTGTCCAGATTTTAGATAGAGAAAACAAGAAAAAGGGATACTTTCATAGACGAGCTGCTGAGTATGTGTTCCCAGCTTAGAGTGAAAGCTCACAACTTCTGGCATATCATCCCCTTCTCTGACACCAATACATATCCTTGCATACATTAGTCTACTTTTAGAAGCTGTAACTAGATCTATCAATAAAAGTTCCCCAAAGGAATTAGCAACTCCCACAAACACTTCCGCCTTCTAGAATTCCAATGGTAGCTCTGGAAGTCTGACCCAAATTGGTGCTTGCACAAAGAATGTTTCATTCAAATCGAGTTTTGATGACCATTTATGAAGCACAAGGGTAGACCAACATATACTCCAAGGTCCTCCACACAAGATGTTAGACAAGTCCTCTTGACAAGTAAAATCAAAAGACATGAAGCCTTTTGCCATAGCTATAACATTGAACTATCCTTTAAGTTGCCATTTTTTCTGAGTGAAAGATCTCACTATGTCTATGTTCGACCTTTGCCCAATAAACTTTCCCACCAGAGTAGAAGCCATTGAGGCAATAATATGATCTACCAGCTCGTCTAGAATAGAAATCATGCAAGACCCCTTATCCAAGCTAGAAAGAATCTTAACCAGAGGGAAGGAAGACTTACTAGAGGGTTTAACACCAAAAAGAGATGACCATTTCATTGGAAAACCAGACTAGTCCACCTTGGGTAGTAGAACAGATTTGTCCAGACCACTACACTTTTCACGTGGGTCCCCATCCCCATTCTTTGTTTCATCTCCAATCTTTGTAGTCCCTTGACACTTCACAAACCCCTCCTTTGTTCCTAGTTTTTGATTTCCTCCTCCTTGAGGAATCCTACCCAGTACAAGTTTCAAATTTTGAAAAGGCATGCTACCCCGTCCTTTCCTCTGACCGCTCCCGCTCCCACTCACCATCTGAATACAATTTTATTAACCCTTGGCTGTAAGCACTACAGGCAAGAAGCCCCACTATTTCACCAAGGATTAATGGAAAAACATTCTCAATTAAGATCCACAGTAGAGATTGGCCTTGTGGGGGCTTGAACCCTAGTTGTAGGCCCTACAGGAAAGAAGCCCCACCATTTCACCAAAGGGACAAGCCCTAGCTTCAATGAATGTTAAAATTCAATCTGTAATGTCTTTTGTTTGGTTGTAGCTCTTTGAAGCCAGTTAGTTGTTGATCTTACTGTTTATTGTATGAGCTATTGGAGCAATTGATTGACTTTTTTGTATATTATTCTTTTCACTTTATTCAATAATAAAGAAGAAAAAGACAACAATATAAATACTCACCTTTATACACTTTAAAAGATACTTTTGAAGGGAAGAGTACAACTTATTGAGGAGAAAAGTACTATTTCTAAGTCTTGTTTTATACTCTTTTGACCTTCTCATAAATACATTATCTTCAAAGCCCATGTGTCCTATTTTCCCATACATTGACCATAATTGTACACTTAACACAGTATCATTATCCTACCATAAACTAGATTGATCTAAAGCATTAGGGCCTTTCCTTTTTTACTAGATCATATATCCAAATTTGTCTCCTAAGGAGATTTGTGTACACAATTTTATCTCAATCAAATTTTCACTATGCCAAGTTCAACAATGTCACTTATATATATATATATATATATATATATCCCCATTATATGTTTCCTTAAGTGCATAAATTTGAGCTAAGTAGTTATGATGTGTACAAAAGGACAATCCCAAGGTGATTAGTAATAATGAAAGACCAATAAACATGGTATGAACAAGTAGATCAAGAAAATTATCAATAAATAATCATAAGGTTTGCATTAGCATTCCTTTGATAGATAATACATTGATTTATCATCAAAGCAATCTTGAATTTTTCTATATGACAATTTTTCAATTTTATGCATTGGTATAAGGAAACAAACCATTTCTAAGGAAGATATGAACTTTTCCATAGAACACAATGAACCCCCGCAATTACTTTTTCCTTTGTTTCAAATAAATATACACACATAGATAAGTTTTGTAGATCAATAGGCATGAAGAAATACACTCCATATACAAGACATAGCTACACCACAACAACTAGACTAGGAACATGATTTTGTCTAAGACACTGAAAAACCATGATTTTCTTGCTTTTATCATATAAACATAAATCTAGAATTAGATTTGAGTTCATTCACATGACTTCTAGTGTATTGCTCAACTCAAGGACAAAATCATTAGTCATACTTGAAATAGTTAAGATCACAACTTATCTATCCCATTAATTTATTATTACATGTTTATATTGCAGCTCTTAAATTAGGTTTGACTCTTTATTGATGAATATATTAATTGTTAGATACTTTATTTAATTATCTGTTGATTAGTCTCACTACATTTTGTTAAATCTGTAATTTTGACCTCGTCGATAGTGATAACTTTGAGAAACCCTTCCCGAAAAAATGCCTAAAATGCTGGCGAATCCAACAATTTTTGGGCAAGAAAATTTTAATGTCAAGGGAAATTTTTTTATTCCATATAGGGAAATAAAATGTTGTATGTTGGTGATTTTTTTCTTGCCCTAGCAAAAAACATTTTAAATGTTGCGAATTAATATTTTTTTCTTGTTGACAAATAAATAAATGATGGCTATTTTTTCCCTTGCCAAAAATGAATTAATAATGTTAGAGGCGAATTACTTGTTTTGTTGGAAAATGAATAATAATGATCTTGGCTAATCTTTAGTGGTAAATTGAAAATTTGTTTAATCTGAAAGAAAATTAGTAGTCACTTCAAGTTTCAACTTGTGTATTGTCTTAGGTCTACTATTAATAATGTCATAAGGCCGTTATGTCAGTGTCATTATTACCAAGTTAGCTACCATCACTTTCAAGTTTTGTACTGTTAATACAATAGTTTTATTGACCATTGATTAATTAGAGAACAATGACAAAACATGCATTTCAGGGCCACTCGCTTGAAAAATCTTGGACTCGCATGAAATTATTTGGAATGGAGACATGTGGGCACAAAAACCATTAAGACATTAACTGGAATGTACTCAATGTCAGAAAATTTTGAGTGTCTGACATTAATGCGAGTACATTTTGGCATTTCACACACTTGAAAATTAATAGGAATACATAAAAAATAAGATATAAAAGATCATGAATGCCAAACAATTTAATGCAACTGCCATTAAATAGTCTCTTCAATTCCTCTTTCTTATCATTTGTCAAATTCTTCAATCTGAATTCAATTTGTAGAGTTTCTTGAATCTTAGTCATGGATACGCCAATTCACCTGAAATGCACTACAATGGCTCTACAAAAGCCCTTTTTGGGTAGGATTCCTAATGATGTCCTTGCCATGGTTTACAAGCCAGATGCCCAAAGTCCTTTTATCCGCCATGCTATATTCATGGTCCTCGACCATGAATTCTTAAGAAACGATAAGAGGTATTGTATGTCCACAGATATTACCTCCCGCTTCCTCACTTCTCTTCTCAACCTTGGAGGCAGTCAAATAGACATTTTGATGCTTCTATGTAACATTTTTAAGGAAACATTTTTAGAAGATGATGTCAAAATTCTTGTATTGGTTGAGTAGGTACTAGGACTGGGCATTGGCATCCCTTTTGCAAACATAACAGACAAGTGCCGGGAACAAGGCATAGGGAGCATTATATAGAAGTATCCCTTCTTGTTTGGCATGAATGAATGACAATTGACTCACCATCAGAAGTGGGCGCGACTCGAAAGGGGTTTTCTATGGAAGTGGTTGTTGTTGGATGACGTCAGTGAGACTAACTTCACATGGCTAGATGAGTTCAATGACATCATCTTCTCCAACAGATTCCTCGCAGAGGGACTTGAAGACCTTTCTAATTGAAGGCTTTAAGCCCCTGGCCCCTTAGCCCACAGATGCTTCTAGCCTCCCTGTTCCCTGGTGTAGACACCTAAATCTGATTACATCAATAAGTAATCATATTTAGTCATCTCCTAGGACATTACTAATTAAATATTAATTAATTAATTAATTAATTAATTGTCATCTCCTAGTTAATTAATTAATTTAATTAACTATAGTCCAATTGATAAAATCAAATGATCACCCAAAATTAGTTTATCAATTAAATCCAAATTCCTCTATTAAATTGGATATATCATTAAATCTATTCAATTTAATTCCATACTCCCATTTTATTAAATAAGACATTTAAGCAAATATCTAAAATCCAAAAAACCTTTCCTAAACCCTATTCTAACCCCTAATCCAACCCATTCACCCATACTAACCTCACTTAGCCTCCTAACTAACCCATCCCATCAAAGCTAAATCACTTACCCCCTACCCCCCTTTTAAGCTAATCATAATCCCCTTCTAATCATGTGCACAATCATAAAGATGGGTTAAGACTTGCTAACCCAAGCCAAAGTCAACAAACTCAACCACACCTCTGACATCCCCAAAATATCTCTTACACCTCCCTTAATGACTCTCACAAAGCATTTATGGAGCCCTTATCTCTTGAGCCTCCTTTGTTGAGCATCCACCTTGCCTTCCTTTCATCCAATCACCCTCTGACAGGTGTCACCTCCCCATTGGTGCTAAACAAGAACAATCCATGTGCTCCCTTTTGAGTGCATCCTAACCCTCCCTCACCATCTCATCATCTTGACATCTTGGCCCTCCATTCTCTAACCCTTGGCCTATAAATTGAACCTCCTCCCTTCACAAAAATAATCCACCTTTTTATGCAAAGTTACAATGCTATTTTGAGAGCTTAGAAACTATCAAAATACCATTATAATGTTGAAATACCTCCATGACTCCCTTGTTGAAACCCTCACCCATGCACACACTTGATAAAAACCCCCATCCATTGGAAGCTTGAGCACAACGTGAGCATACATCCCCTCTCATTAGGAACATAGCTTCGTCATCATGAGAAGCATTTGAGGAGTTTACTATTCTTGGTCTACTTTTCTCCATATGGTTTTCTTTGGTCCTATCTTAAGTGTTAGCTTTTTTAGTATGGTTAAAGCTTTCATTTAATAGTTAGTTTTCAATTTGCACTACTAAAACTAGGTGATACATCTGGTTCCATGTTTTCTATTTCTTGAATCCTGTTTCCTTAACCCTTGCCCTTTGTGCAAAAAAATGTTTTTAAGGCATCTGTTTTTTCTTTGGATTGGGCCTTACCCTTTAATGTGATATTAGGAAATAGTAAAAACAGTCTCCAAGTTGATTTAATCAGCTCTTTTGAATATCTATGCTATGAATTAGTATTATGTACATTGTACACTCTAAAATATTATCAATGAAAACAATAGTTTTTGGCTTCTCAAATCGTTGTTCCTGTTAGTCTACGACTTTGTTTTCAGCATCTCAATGCACTGTTATTTAAATTAAACTATTGTAATTATTATTTCATGTCTTGCACCAATCTTATTTTATAAAATTTAATATATCTTCATTAAATTTTTCATATCATCTTTACAATAAAAAGTTTATGATAGAAAAGAAAATCATTTCTATAATAGAAAATAAAATTCTTTATTTATATTATATTATAACTATTATAATAATTATTATAAATTATATTTTATATATAAAAAATATTTTATATAAATAATTAAATTAACATCATGATTTTGACATGCTCAAACTTAAAAATAAAACGATAATAATTAATAACAATTTCTTTAACAATATTTATTTTAATATTTTTCTCTATATTAATTAATATGCTATTTAAATTCTTTTCATGCTAATATTTTTTTTAAAATCAAATTTTTAATAATTCTATCAATTTTTTTGCCACAAACTTAGTTGCTATAGAACCTTGTTTAAATAATTAATATTAGTTATTCGAAAAGTTTAAGTTTTAACAATTCATGATTTGATCTGGACCATTCAATGAATGATAGATCAATGACTGCGGCTTTATTTTAGGCCATATTTTAAAAGATTGAAGTTAAATTTTATTTCTACTCGAAATTGGGAGACGTGTACTTGAAGATTCTACATGAAATCCTAACCGTTGACTAAAAGAAAGATTGATGGCTTGAGATGAATTTTGGACTATTTTGGGGAATCGTTTCCCATGTGCCTAGATTCATCTGGAATTGTGACACGTGTTCAGTCATTACGAAGCTCAATTAACTGTCACGACTCGGTTAATATTAATAATTACTATGTTTATAAATAATTATAACAATTTTTAATATATGTTAATAATTTATAAATAATTAAACTGTATTACATTTTAGTTTTGAAACTAAATAATAAATATGAATAAAAATATAGCATTTGTAATTATATTTTTAAATTTTAATTATTTTATTTAAATTAAACTATTGTCATTATTATTTCATATCTTGCACCAATTTTATTTTATAAAATTTAATATATCTTCATTGAAATTTTCATATCATCTTTACAATAAAATGTTTATGATAGAAAAAAAAATTATTTCTATAATAGAAAAGAAAATCCTTTATTTATATTATATTATAACTATTATAATAATTATTATAAATTATATATATATATATAATTAAATTAACATCATGATTTTGACATGCTCAAACTTAAAATAAAATAATAATAATTAATAACAATTTCTTTAATAATATTTATTTCAATATTTTTCTCTATATTAATTAATATGCTATTTAAATTCTTTTCATGCTAATATTTTTTTTTAAATCAAATTTTTTACTAATTCTATCATTTTTTTGCCACGAACTTAGTTGCTATGGAACCTTATATAAATAATTAATATTAATTATTCGAAAGGTTTAAATTTTAATGATTCATGATTTGATCTGGACCGTTCAATGAATGATTGATCAATGATCGTGGCTCTATTTCAGGCCAAATTTTAAAAAATTGAAGTTAAATTCTATTTCTACTTAAAATTGAGACACATGTACTCGAAGATTTTACCCGAGATTCTGATCGTTGAAAAAAAGAAAGATCAACAATCCGAGATGAATTTTGAGCCAATTTAGGGAATGTTTTTCCATGTGCCTAGATTCATTCGGAATCATGACACATGTCCAAATCAATTAAGTGTTAGGACTTGGTTAATATTAATAATAATTATGTTTAGTCTTTAAAAAAAATTATTACTTAATTCTGACTAGGAGATGCCGCGATTGTTAAGTACAAGGTAGATCAACGCCAACAATGACTTGGGATGATTTTTGGGTAAATTTTGGGTCCGCTATCATTGTTGTCAAGAAACATCTAGAATCTTGACACGTGTCCTTGACAAGTGTCATGATTCCAGATGACTCTTGACAACAGCGATAGCATTCCACAAATTGACCCGAAAATCATATCGATAATTAAGTTTGATTTTTATTAATTAATTTATTTGAAATGAACAAATTTCAGAATTCAAATGCATATTAATGTAATACTTTTATTATTATAGTTATGTACATTACTACATTATTGAGTCTTTATGTCGTTTACATGTACATTATACATACTATTAGTAGAGTACCTAAAACCATTAATTACTTAATACTTTTGTTTTAACTCTTAACTATTTACCTTCTATATTTTTAGAGTATGAAGTTGAAAATTCTCCAAGTTGAGAGTCCAATATGATAGGGTTTTCAAGTTTTAACTTTTCAAAGACTGATTGAATTCTATTTTGTGTTTTGAAGACTGAAAGTGTGAAACTTGAGTATCACAGGACAACACCAATTATCAAATCTTGATTTTAGGTATTTAATTTTTTTAAAAAAAATTTGATTGCAATTTGCAGTAATAGAAATCTTGATTTTTATTGTCTTAGGTTTACACTTTACAATTTTTTTAAATAGGGCTTGAAGAAAAATTTTGTGTAATAACCAGTAGTAGGCATGGGCAAAACAAAGTAAAAAACCTCTAGTACAAGTGCAAACATAAAGGAAAAGAAAGACATTATAGAACTCAGGCAAGTGCTATAAACCCGAGGTTTAATTGATGAATGTCATGATATTTTTTATCCTGTTATCCATGGAGGTTTTGGAATCATGGGAATTAGACATTCATTATTTAATAAGTGGAAAGATCCACAAAAGGGGAGAAATTATTACAAATATAACAACAGTATTCATGCACATACAAATAAACTAGTTGTTCTGGTTACTAGGTTAGCAAATCTTGTTATACCCGAAGCATTCCCTTGCCCTAAAATTGTAATGCTATGCACTCAGAATTATGGTGAAAATAGGAAGGCAGTTGTAAACCAAAACACTTAGGAGGAAATTTTATCCATAACTAAGAGTGAATTTTTTACTTTGTTAGACCTAGGGCTAGGTTTAAACTAGAAAGCTTTAATGAGTACATTGACTTGGATAAACTAGCACAGGCTTATGACAAACTGGAAAGAGTTTTTTAAGATTCATATATTAAAAGTTTAATAAACTTAGATTCATCTACTTGTGTTACATTGGACATAGACCATAAGCCTCCTTATAAGTATGATATTTTTGTGCCATGGGTTCAGAATACTATTTCTTTGTTATCATTTTGTCTGGGATTGGATAGTAACAAGGAAGTGGGGGCTAGTGTTCTTGAAATGACTTATAATATCCATTGTTGAGGCTAGTCAGTTGAGAAGGTAGATGTAAGA
This sequence comes from Cupressus sempervirens, assembly GCA_028749045.1. NCBI lineage: Eukaryota > Viridiplantae > Streptophyta > Pinopsida > Cupressales > Cupressaceae > Cupressus > Cupressus sempervirens. The sequence goes on along the minus strand of CM053784.1, from coordinate 277,744,683 downwards.
TATATTTTTTTCAGCACATTGTTGAATATATGCATCAATAATTACTAATGATTAAACAAAGTACAACTACATGCAAGACAAAGACATTTAGGTTCACAAGTTACTTGTGCTACCTTCTTTTAGCAAAGCATCACCCAATATTTGAGGTAGAGAACAAGAAGCTTGATATTGAGGTCTATAAGTTTGATGAGAAAACCTAGAAGAAATTAGAGACTCCAAGTCCACTATATGAGTGGACGCATAAGATGAGGATGACTACTAACAATAATAACTACAACCATTTTGTAGACTTCTTTTTGGCACCTATTTATCAAAAAATCATAGGCACTTCAATGTCTAGATTGCTTGTGTCTTGTAAAGATTGCAATCAACTGGAAAGTCAAATTCAACTAGTTGACTGATTCTTCATAGAAGAGTAAACTGTCTTAAAGTTTTATAGTTCAGTAGTTGAACCATGCAAACTTCCAATGCATGATACAAAAAGGGTTTTTACACTAGAATATGTATGGTAGATGGAGAGTGTAGATGAACTTTTCACTGGACAACAAAAGAAAATTATATTTCTTTCCTTGCCTTTTGCAATTTGAGGCCTCACATTTGAGAGAAAAGCTTTCAAAGTGGCAAATGAATTGGTAATTTTTTTTGACATTGATATTGTCAATCATTGGGATTATGATCCACTAAACATAATAAAAACAAGACTTATTTCCAATGGGAACTCTATGAGCAAATATCAACATCAGGAGATGCCATTGATAGAAAAGTTAAAAAATAAGGATTCATGGGATGAGGTTAAGAAAGAGATGGAGAAACATGCAACAGAGAATAATATTTCAATGCAAGAATTTTTTATCCCAAATTATGACATTGCACATATCAAAGTCACACAAATTAGAGCCTCTAACATACTTAAATTTCTACAAGAAAGCATCTCAACCTTCTAAGAGGTCCATGCCGAAAGCAATTAAAGAGGCATGCACATCTAAATTGTGGTGTCAAACCAAGATGACTAATTTTTGGAAAATGAGGCAAAATTTGGGTGAACCAAAGACATCAGCACGTTTTGAAGAAATTGATGAGGACAAAATTTTTAGTGATTATTGGAATAAAGAGCATCCAACTGTACTATATGATTTTGGCAATTGCAGTGAAAGTGATATTCAAAGATAGAAGGACCTCAAGTCTGATGCCGACATTCAAGGTATTCAAGAGTCTGGGTCAACCAGGGGTAGAGATATTGTCAATCTTCAAATGAGCGATTCTACTAAATAAATCTATAGTAAAGGGGTAACTATGATACAAAAAATGGGTTATGCAGGTATAGGGCCCATTGGTGCAAGTGGTGAAGGGATTTGGAATCTAGTTCCAGTACCAGACCCACCCAAAAGAGGAAGTAAACTAATCATTGGACTCTCTAAAGAGATTGAAGATGATTCATCTAGAAAGGGAAAAAAATATTATACTTCTACTTTTGAAGGTCATCCCAACACATTATTTGTTAAATCTTCAAATCTAGTTGTAGTTGATCCCATTGGCTCTGGCACTAGCACTAGCATGGATGAACCTTGTGCAAAAAAGAAAAAAGTTATGACAATTACATCGCAAGCAATGTCAGTGGCTACTTCACTGATGCATGCATCAGTAGCTTCTGTACAAAACCCTAAAAATAGTCCTAAAACACTAGGATTTGGAATGGGCCATCTTCAGTATGTTGGTAATCCTCAAAATATAATTTTAGGTGGAGTAATTTTAATTGGATTTGGAGGAGCATACAAAAATACAATAGATAATTCACCTTTCAAACATCAATTGTGTCATCAAACCAAGATTTTAGTTTGAACGAGTTTGCATCAAAGTTTGATCAGACAAGTGAAAGAAATAGGCAAATTATGAAGCCATTAAAAATTGATGCAGTTGCTGAATGTTAGGGATCTACTAATAAAATATTTCCAACATATGATCCAAACAATGAAATGATGAACTTCATGGCTGTTATGCCCCTTCCTAGAGGTAATAATCCAATAGAAAATGTAATAAATCGTAATGATGTACAAGTTTACAGTCTTCAAATGGATTTGTCAAAAGTGAAAAATATTGACAAAATCAATATATCAAAAGAGAGCAACAAAATGGTCTACTTTACACTTCTGAAAGTGGAGAGGGAAAACAAAAGGCTTACAAAGCAAATATAAAAGTTATAGACAGACCTTGATAATGTGAAGGCCAAGGAGAAAGCAACAGACAATAGGTTCAAAGAATTGCAAAACAGGACAAAGAATTCTTCTACAGAGGCAATTGTCCAGCAAGAAAAGTTGCTACTGCAAACATAATCTAAGGCAAAAAGAGGAGTCTAAGGCAAGGATAATGGAGAAGGATTTTGAATCCTACTACCTTAGAATCCTAAGCAAGAAAAGTTGCTACTACCTTAGAATCCTTGATTTGAAGAAGTAATTGCAGAATATGAAGAAAATGGATTCTAGTGCTACTGCAAACAGTAACACAATCCACCATATGTAGAAGGAATTGGAGAATGCAAAGAACATCTTGGATTTGAAGAAGGAATTGGAGAACACAAAGAAAGAGGAGTCTACTCAAACACTCCATAATTTGAAAAAGGAATTGGACAAGGTGAAGAAAAAGGAGGAGTCCACTATGAAGACAATCCATGATTTGAAAAGGGAAATTGAGGATGAGAAGAAAAAAGAGGTAACTACTACAAAGACAATCCAAGATTTAAAGAATAAATTGGAAGATGAGAGGAAGGGAGCAACTAATTGGCAAGGGAAACTAGAGGAAATATAGAAAAAGAGTGAAATAGAGATGTCTGAAATGAAGAAAAAGATGGAGAATGTAATTGCACAAAATAGAACGACATCTTTTGAAGACCATCATGTCAAGGATACTATAATAAACACAGTTAAGCTTATCAAATAAGAAAATTGGGACAAAATAATGAAGAACAATGATAGTTTGTTTGAATGGCTTGATTCAAATAGCAATCTTAGACTTGTCTTTAAAAATGTAAAAAAAGATGTTGAGGGTAAAAGATGAATCTTCATCAATTCCTTAAAAAATCTTTCTAATTTTTTTTTTGAATAAAGTATAGAGATCTAGTGACAAGGATTTGGAAAACCATGGAATAAACAACTACTTGGATGCCTCTGTAATGACCTTTTCTATCTGTCACAATTGTGAACAAGTAATGGAAATAGATGAAGCTCTCAAATCTACTTCCAAAGACTTGATGAAGATGAATCACATCATAATGAACTTGTTAAATGCTGGATTACCAAATCTAGCTTACTTAGACGACAAATTCATTGGAAAATAAGATTACATGAAAAAGCTGCAGAAGACCATGAATTTTGATTTAGGCAACTTGCCTGAGGAAACCACTCCAGAAAGAATTGCAAGTTGCATCAAACCAATATCAACAATGAATGAAGTTATAGATAAATTCCTCTATTCATGTAAAACTATCTTTGTGAAGTATTCATTATTGATGAGGTTACAACTATTTAGCTATAACCTCAAACAAATAGAGTTTCAAAATGATTAGACTAGAGCACCGTAAAGAACTTCATTGGAGTTGGGTCATCTTCTCAAATTGTTACTGTTGCTATCAGTGGTAGTCATAGCTGATAGCACTAAGAAGTAACAACTTAGTAAGTGATAGTACTATAATTGTTTTGTTACTTGTTGCTCTTTAATTTCAAAATTTAGATTTAGTTTCAACTTTGTTTAATGTTAATTGTTAGAGGAATGAAGAGCCAACATATCAGGATAGTTGGATAGCCAAGCACTGGCATACTATTACTACACAAAGTAGATGGAAAAAGTTTCCTTACTCCTACTTGAAAAAATTGTACAATTGGCAATGTGGCAAATTGACAATGTGATTGTACACACATAATGTATTATGTAGTAATAATCTAATTATATATACAATTAGAAACCAACCTACAACTATTGTTGCTCCCTTGTATCTACAGAAGGGAATTCAGCGTCATTTCAATTTGACATCGAGTCATTTGCAAAGGGTTATAATTGTTTGTAATTGTTAAATGCATTATGTTACAGGATGATTTATAATTATAAATTATAATACAATTCTTTTTTAAATAGAGCTTATTTTGTTAAATGCATTATGTTACAATTTCTTAAAGAAACTAGAATCAATGAAAATCTCAACATGTTTAAAAAATACAATCAATGAAAATATCAACATGTAAGTTCGTAACATGAACATGTTAAAAAAAAATGTAAGCATCGATAAAAGGATAGTGAATGAAGGTTATAAATTAACTTCTACAAACATAATTAATTCATAGATAGAGTCTTAGATCATAGCTACTAGCCTATTACTTAACTCACTAGAAGTTAGAACTTAGATAGAGTCTTAGATCATAGCTACTAGCCTATTACTTAACTCACTAGAAGTTAGAACTTGAAGTTGAGAAGCTGCTATAGTTGCCACTCTGCCTAGACTGGCTTAGCATCACTATCATCAGAATCCTCCTCATTTATTGCATATAACATTTCATTGTTCATTGTGCTTTATTTAGATTTACTGTCAATGTCAGTATGCATGCCAAAGTCAACATCATCTTCATTGCTTCCAATATCAGGACATAAACCACTACCACCGCCATTGTCACTGCCACTTGGGTTTAAAATGTTGGCCATCCCTCTTCTTTGACATTTATTTCTCCAAATGTTGAGAGCCTTGTCATAAGGGAAACTATCTACCTCATATCTAGAATTATAGAGCCTCAAACAATTATTCAAATTTTTATCTAATTTGTTATTAACCTTTGACTTTAGGAAGCCCAAAGTACTAAAAACTCTCTCATCCTCCACTGAACCCAATATCATTGTGAAACATAAATCGGTAAGATTGAAATATTCTAATATTGAATCTCTCAACTGATTTCTCTCACCAAGGTTTTTCCAAAGCTTTGTTACCACTCCCTCTTCATTTAGATTCTCCATAAGATAATATTCTTCCCTCATTATGTTTGCAAAAGAATATGATTGATCTCTCAGTCGAGATTCATCAAAAATTCCATTTATAGTTACTTCATTGATTACTTTAGGTTTGAAAAAATGCTGAATCAAAGTCATCATCCTTCAAAAATTAGTTAGATAGTTAAGAGACTAATATTGAGGAAAAATAATTGACATTGCTTTGAGAAGTTCCTCTAGAGGGAATCTCAATCTAATTTTTGATGAAAGATTGTAGCAAACTTGCTTGACAGAGTCAAGCACAAAGTCTTTGATCTTTTTGGAGTCTTCACTTGTAACACATGAAAGTACCTTCTTTAGTTCTAATTCTACTTTGCTTCCTACTTCATTGGGGTTGGAGTTGGGGTTGATGTAGGCATAGTACTGCATTGGTATGTCAACTCCACATACCCTGGCACATACCTCATCATTTGCACCAATATATAAAAAGTTTCTAGGATTGTTCAAATCTATGATTTCTATCCACTTTGCAAACTTTGATTTATCTAATGGTAGTAATCAATACAGAGTATCCAGGCTATTACATGTCATTTAATGCAGCTTATTATAGTTTGCAATGTCCATAGCTCTTTGTTGAACCTTTTTTATAATATTTCTCATGTCCTGTAGAATGGGGAGAATAGATGCTAAAGTTAAGAGTATCTTAACATTAGTTAGACTGAATATAGCTGAGGGAATCTGTCTTGCACAGAGTGGATTAGTCCAAGCAATGATGTATATTCAAAGATTACTCAATGCATTGGTCCATCCAAGGAGATCCATCTAGTATCATTGTCTTTAAGAAGCTTCCTCCCATTAGTAAGTCCTTGAGAAAAGTGTTGAAATTCCCAAACTCATTTTGGACTTTGACAAAAGTATTGGTAAATATTTTTGGTTAGAGATTCCACTTTACTTACACAACCAAAATCACTGACAATTCTAAAAGCTAGATTCATTTGATGGGCCATGCAATGAATGAGAATAGCATAGGGTGCCAAATCATTCTTGATCTTTTGGCAAAGACCACCTTTATGACCTTACATAACCGAAGCTCCACCCACAGCAACACACACCAACTTTTTGACAATCTCCATGTTATCCAAACCTCCACATTCAATAAGAGTACTCTTTAATCAATCATAGAAATTTTTAGTTGTCACACTACAATTCAATTTAGCAATAGATAGTAGAAATGGTTGACGAAAAAGTTCGTTTATAGTATAAACATCCATGCACACCTGGAAGCATTATCAATTGTTGTAACTTCATCTAGAGACAATGCAATGAAATTTGAGTGTTTTATTTTTTTCCTTCATATCTTCTTTTTCAACTTGTGCAAGACATCTAGCCCATTCTCACTCGCTGTTTACTGACCAGTGATTGTTTAGATAGTTTCAAACTTTGACAAAGTGCAATAAGGTAGTAATTGAAGACCACACTTAATTGAATTAATTTTCCCATATTTTTCACTTCTATTGCTTTCCTAATGAAATCTTCAATGGAACCTTTTACTGTAGAATGCTTCTCCTGTAATTGCTGATGTAACTCGTATATTTTGACATTCTTGATATGCAGAAAGTTGTACTTTGTTTTCCAAGTTAGAACAAAATTTTCAACTCCATCTATAGTTTCCTTTTTGTAAACTTTATTGACATGCTTTTCTATGGTATCAAGTTTAAGTTGCAACCTCTTCTCCTTCTTTTTTATCTCTATGAAAATCTTACATCTACATTCTATAGGAGGCTCACCATCAATTGGATTGGCCACTAGTTCAATGAACCAGTATTTTTCCACCCATTCTAATTGAAAATTCCTTTTGGATAGATCCCAGCGAGATCGATCTTTCTTTGATTCCAATTTTATTTTCCCCTCTTGTGCATGAACTTGATTTATGGAATCACTTTTGGTTTTCTCACCCGGCTGGTCCAAAACTGAGTCCAACTCTATAAAATCAGTTTGTGACTCTCTCCTCAGGGGAAGTGCCTCTAGATCATGTTCAAGTTCATCCTTGACTAGATATCGGGTTCGCAAACTTGAATTTCTTCACTATGGTCTAAGTCTCCAACTTGTGATGAATCTCTTTTTTCAATAAGTATTGGAGATCTAATTTGTGAATCTTGTAGGTTGCCAACATTTTCACCAAAAAAAATGTCGATATGGTTCTATATTTTGGTAATGGTGGCCTCTCTTGGCTTTCAAGGATCCTACTGGAACCCCTGTTACCCCTCTTGTTTGACATTGCAAACTGATAAAGACTACAAAAAATAAATTAACTTAGTTGTTGAAAAAAAGACTCAAATAGTGACAAGTCAAAGACTATGAAAAATGACAATAGACTACTTAGACTACATATAATAACAATAATATGATTCATTCTTAAAAAAAGGGTACTACTACTACGGTACTATAGTCTACGATACTACCCAATATAATTCACAAACTTATAGGCTACCTTAGCATGTGAGATGTCCAGTCACTAGTGGACATTGGATAGTAAAACTAAAAAAAAACTAGTACCACTATACCAGTACCACTGTTGACATAAAAAATAAATTAAAAATCACTTGCCTTTTATGAAAACCACAATCCACGAGGCAATGGGCAATGCACTCAACACTCTGAAACTTTGGCAACAATAAGAAATGCTAGTCTCCAAACCAAAAAAGAGAAAATTGTGTAGAATAATAATATCTTCTAGTCCAATCTAGGTTGGTGAATTACACAGGATTAACAAATAGGAATGTTAAATGTAGGAGAAACACACCTTCCTGTGCAAGCCCACAATAAGAAATAGTTGTCTAAATGGGGCTAGTGGTCGATACACATCGAGAAAATGGTAGGCAATGCCCAACCCAATGGAAAATTATTTGGTTGTAATAATGGTGAAAGACGTGGGCCAATAAGAAACAACATGCAAAGGATGACAAAATGTTTAAAATAAATGTATCAAAAATGTATATTGCATTAGCTATTGGACTGATATTTTTGACCAATCATGTGATAACTAATGGGTGACTACCACGAGCATTGAACCCAAATCTGATAAATATCTAGTGACACGGTTGACCTACATTGCATGTGCTATTTGCCAAATGATGATCGGCCCATGAGACAAGATCGCCAAATGGCAAAGATTTGCACTAAAGTAATCTCTTCCTAATAGTTTGTATTTCTCCTAATAGGGTATATCACCACAAGCGATCAATTGTAAGCCTTAACAGGCCAACTTTATACTACAGTATTAAAGCTTGTGGGTATCATCCCCAGCCTAGTGTACTTTTTATTTGGAAGGTTTCTAGAATACCAAACATTGTGTCAAGTGTTATGACTGTTTTATTTCTTTTAGTCTTTCATGCATGAAATTAGATTAGATTAGTTTATGAAAGATTAATTGGTGAATTGAAGTAAAAAAAAAATTGTTCCTAATTTAGCTCCCCCTCTTAGTCACATAGCCTTCTCTAAATTTCCAACAATTGGTATTAGAGCATTTGATTCTCATATTAGAAGTTTAGTAGATTAAGAAAAGATTAGAGGAAATGGAAGTGTATAGACTAGAGAAAGCTATTGAAAATGAAAAGTTGGATCTGCACATGGCCATGGATCAATTCAAGAAATTGGAGGAGAAACTCTCAAGATTCTTGTAAATAAGAAAAGGACTAGTAGAACAAATGAATGACAATCTCTACATAGAAGAAATAATTGAAGACATTTGTCAAGATAGAAATTAAGATGAAGCAATTAAAGATTTACTTGATAATAATCTCACTGTACATGAAGAAGTTAGAAAACTAAAAAGAGAACAAGAAATTTAGACAGTCAGAATATGTGAAGATATGGAACAGAAGGACATACCAAAAGAAGAGAAAATTTTGCTAATTGAAAAGATAGAAGAAAAAGATAATGAAATTCAACACATATCTCTTTAGTAGGCAAATTTGATAAATCAACTCAATTGTGCAAATATAGAGCTTATCAACTTGAGGTCAAATAATGCAAGATTGGAGAATGATCTTTGTATAGAAAGGAAAACCAATGAAAGGATGGTTAAGTCTCAGGAAATTATGAATTAATTGGATGAGAAAAATCAATTTAGACACAAAGGCAAAGCTATATTAGGGTATATAGATAAAGGTGAATCATCACAACAAGGAGCTCAAAAGAACAAAAGGCCTAAATGTAATCATTGTGGAAAGACAAGGCATACATCAAACAAGTGTTAGAGAAATGGTAAATCAAAATTCATTGGAAAATGTTATAGTTGTAAAAGAAAGGTCATAGAGCAAGTGAATGTACAATGAAAACCAAGTTTGAAGGAAAATGTTTCAAATGCAACAAACAAGGGCACAAACCTTCAGAATGCAAAACCAAGAAATGGAACCCAGCAGAATAAATTATGAAATCTATCTTTGGTTGAGATTATGACACATAGTACAGATGTCACTTGTGTGGTTAACATGGATACATTGGAGCAAATTGTATAGGAACTCACATGAGTAAGAGAGACTCTACAAAGAGATGTTTTGTATGCAGAGAACTTGGTCATCTAGCCAAGAACTGTATGAACCAAGCTATAGTTGAAGATTAAAAGAAACAAAAGGTTAAAAATATCAAAAAAAAAAAAAAAGGCAACAATGGGTAAATAAATCTCCAGAGAATGCATGTCAAATTCATGAAAGCATTGACACCTAAGTCAATGAATTAGGTGATTCAACCATTTCAAGCTAATTATCCATGGAGATCACTGGAACTATAATTCAAAGAAACATCTTATATTAGTTGTAATCATCAAGAAACAAGAAGCAAATTAGTATTTTAAATGCATTAGAATCACTGAGTTGAATGTTAGTATCTTAGACCTTATCGAGCTTTACCAAGTTCAGAGACCTAACTAACCTTGAATGTAGATGATATTTATGGAGTTGAAGACTAAAGGTATTATCCAAGAATGTCATATCTTCTAAGTTAAATAGGCTATCACTAAGTTGTCCATTGTATGATGCATTTATGGTGACATAAAGACAAATTCTGAATAAAAGGAAGAACCGAACAATTTCATTTTTCACCATGGATTCAAGAGTGAACAAAGAAGAGAAACCTTGATTCCCTAAGAAATTTAGACCAAATTCATCAAGGATTATTCTACCATCTTTGAGCATTATGGTATCCTCATCGAGAATAAAGTTTAAGAAGGGATCTAAGATACTAGTAAGGAACGTTGTGTGTGAAGCACTGAAGTTCAAGCTTTTTCTTGTGATTGTAGAGGAATTAGACCTAGTTAGTGTGCACTCACAAATTACACTAAAGGTACTATTAATTCATGACATCATATCTTTTTATCATGGTCAAATTCAAGAATTAGGAACTCGAGAGCTGAATCAAGTGTATGAGGCATTGTTTATGGACAAAAACCTCAAACCTGAGCATAGACACATGGTAGTGAAGGGTTTAACCCATATTTTGTATATGCCAAAGAATATTCAAATCAAGTGGATTAGGTTCATCTTGAGTCATGTTCATGATATGCAATTCTGGCTTGACCAAACCATCAAGATCATGAAGAAAATGATTCACATGGTTATTGGATTTCCCATGATTGAAAAATCCAAGACGACCAAAACCCCAAGTTGGGTTGAGCTGGCAAAGAAGACTCTCACCAAGTGGGATGATAAAGGAATAAAGCTAAATGGTGTCATTAACATGGAAATTAAATTTTGTATTCATGTGATTGCACATAAGATATACAGTTCCAACCGACCAAACAATATTTCATGTGAAGCTGTGGACTTGGCTTTCAAGGTAGTCAAGAAAAATCTTTCTTTTGACCTCACCAATTTTTAGCTAAACTAGTTCACCAAAAAAATGGAAAGCATGTAGGCATCAGAGACAAATCCATGTAAGTTTGGTTCACTTTTAGTCTATTTATTCTTTTATGTTCAATTTTTTTTTCCTTCCAAGGGCAATGTATTATGGAAAAAGGATAGACCCATTGTGTATCAGATTAATGAATACATAAGTGAAATGGGAGACAAATTTCAAGGCATCATTGATGTCTACTTTGAAACTTTCAAGGAAAGGATGCAAAGCAGATTCAAAATTCCTAAGCAACTAGTTAATGACTATGATCTAGACAAATGTTTCCTTGTAGACTGTGATAAGGTACATATTTAGTTAGTCAGACCTATAGTTGCATGGATAAGACCTCTTTTCTATGAGGTGAATATTGATGATACTAAGGACATAATTGAGGCTCTTTTCAATGAGCCTATGGACCCGAAAGCACCTTATTTTGTGATAAAATTCAAGGCAAAATAATCCCCAAAGAAGATGTCCTAGCCCCCTAGCAAATAACCACACAGTGGAAACACAACAAAAAATCAACACAAATGTAAGATCTGATACCAAACACAACTCTTTATTGATATAAAATATTTTTTTACATGCAATATTCCTAGATGTAAGGCCTTCTAAGTTATGGCCATTAAAAAGAAGAATACATCTTTCAATAAGAATAGATCTCCAGACTCAAATGAAAACTTCTATCTCCAAGCTACTCCATGCTAAGACTCCACACTCCCAAACTTATCCATGCTTGATCCATAATCCTCATCAAATAATAATGCCTAAGACTCTACCCAAGGCCCCTTTAAATACTTGCATGGCCACAAGTTGGCCTATTACAAATTACCAAATAAACAAACTCTTACATTAAATGTATAACCAAGCCACAAGTTGACTCTCAAAAAATATTAAATAGCCATCATGAAATTAAATACACACTAGGTCAGCTCAAACTAGAAATAGACATAGAAAACTCATCTAAAATGCTAACACTCGGCATGAACAGGTTCACTCGACACATGAAGGAATGGTCGATACACACTAGATGACTTGGCACCCACTGAAGAACTCATCACACACTACAAAAATTGGCACACACTGCAAAGTTAAATGGAATAACATGCTAACCTGAGGGTTAATACGATGTCAAAAAACTTCTACTCGAAAATGATTGAAAATTTATGGCACTTGACAATGTTTGTAACTTGGTAGCAACCAACATAATCAGTGGGATAACATGATGGCCATGATGCTCCTGCATCATACTACTAGGGTAAATAGAAAAGACATCAGATGCTCCTATATCAGACTCCCCAGGTAAATAGAAAAATGTGTCCCACATTTTTCTTTCGAAATAAAATTCTTCACTCAGCTTCATCTTCACAAAAGGTTTCCACTCCATCACAGATAAAAGATCAAATATGAAATTCAACCATCTATGCTTCATCCATTCAAAAAAAAGAATCTCATCCATCTAATCAACATACTCACTCAACTCAATATCACAATGCTCCATCTAAAACTTATCATTAGAATCATCCATAACATCATCCTGAGACATGAAAACCAAATCAGCAACAATATCCAAATCACAAACCCAATCAACAATAATATATGAACTCAGATCCACAATAGCAGCAACATATAAATCTATAATAGAAACAACATGTATATTCCTTCCTCCAACAACATGTAGATCAACATAGTCAACAAAATCCACATTAGTAGTAACTTCCATATCCTTCATCATTGTAACAACAAAATATAATTTTAGGTCCATATCAGTAACAATATCATCATGTAAATCCACATGAATAATATCTCTACAACCCCTGACCATATTACCAGCAAGTAAATTCATCTTCTTACCACAAGCAACATCCAGATCAACAATATTCATAGCAGGATGAACATATAACTCTAGATCAACAACATATAAGTCCTTTATCACATCCATTTCAATATCAATATCATCCTGAACAATATAAATATCCAAATCCTTACCAACACAAGTGAAATTATCCTCTTCAACAATCTCATTGTTCACAATAAGATGCTCTGCTATTTCTATGTCATATCTATCCATCTGCTCATGAAAACCAAAAGTTACTTCATCAACTTCAGCAAAATGATGATGCACTTCCATGATCTTTCTTCTTCTCTTCATAATCTTTTTAACTAGCCAAACAACCTTCTTTCTAATACTTAGATGCCAACTAAAATTAGACTCTTCCAAATCATCAATCCTTTCGTGTAAATCATCCCAAAAAGAATCATACTCATTACTCTCAACATCATCAAGATGTCTTCCACGATCTTGCGCTAACTCAATAGCTTCTACTTTGACTATAGGTTTCCTCAACATATCAAATAATTTTGGATCCACATCTCTCCTTCCATGAACTATATTTTCATAAGAAATGATTGAATGACAAGTCCTTTACAAGTGTAGGACAAATACGTAGATCTACAACCCTACACCAAATCACCAACTAGCTAAGACTTCCAAATAAAAAACTTGTCACTGATAAACTTTGCCCAACCAAGGTCTTGGTACAAACTACCTCACACTTCGGTGATCTGCTTGTGCACTCAGGAACAACTGAGCTCTGATACCAAATGATGCAGTGCAAGGCAAGAGAATCCCCAAAGGAGATGTCTTAGCCCCCAGAAAATAACAACACAATGGGAACACAACAAAAAGGAAACACAAATGCAAAATCTAATACCAAGTACAGCTCTTTATTGATATAAAATAACTTTTTACATGCAATATGCCTGATTGTAAGGCCTTCTAGGTTACGACCATTAGAAAGAAGAATACATCTTTCAAGAAGAACATATCTCCATACTCAAATACAAACTTCTATCTCTAAGATACTCCATGCTAAGACTCCACACTCCCAAATTTATCCATGCTTGATCAATAATCCTCATCAAATAATAATGCCTAAGACTCTACCCAAGACCCCTTTAAATATTTGCATGGCCATAAGTCGGCCTATTAAAAATTACCAAATAAAGAAACCCTTATATTAAATGTACAACCAAGCCACAAGTTGGTTCTCAAAAAATATTAAGTACCCATGATGAAATCAAATACATACCAGGTCAGCTCAAACTAGAAATAGATAGAGAAAACTCATCTAAAATGCTGAAACTCGGTATCAATAGGTTCACTCAGCACATAAAGGAATGCTCAACACATGGTAGATGACTCGACACCTAGTGAAGAACTTGGCACACACTGTAGAGTGAAATGTGATAACATGCTAACCTGAGGGTTAACATAATGTTGAAAAACTTCAACTTGGTAATAACTAAAAATTTATTACCACTTGACGATGTCTATAACTTGGCAACAACCGATAGAATCAATGGGATAATGCAAAGGCTAGGATGCTCCTGCATCAGACTATCGAGGTAAATAGAAAAGACCTCAAATGCTCCTGCATCATCTTGGAACCTATGAAGAAGTTAAAAATAGGATTTCAAATGAAATCAAGATTCCTCAAATTTTGGAGAGAGGAAGGAAGAAGGTAGATAAGATTGAGAAGGAGAATATGAAATCTAGTTCCCAACTTCTCCTCGCATAAGGTATGGGTGATGAAATTGCAAAGGAAGAAGAAGAAGAGGAACATAAAGAAGAAGAAGAAATAGATAAGAACCACCTAAGAAAAAAGGGAAAATCTACATCAAGGAGAGTTACAAGGTCAACTTGTGCTTTTACCACCACCAAACCCACCAAATCAAGAAAGAAGCTCAAACTTGAAGATGAAGAAGTAGATGAAGAAGAAGAGCAACATATATCATTCAAAAGGTCTACTCCAACCTTTGAAGAAAGACTAAAGTGACTCAAAGAAGGTGGAGGTATGGTAGATTTTAAGTTTCTTAAATATGAAACTAGAAATAAAGTAAAGAAGATACAGATAGAAGAATCCTTAGTAGCAAAGATGGCAAAATGGAAATACTCTCCAAGTGAATTAAGAACAAAATTTCTCGATATTCTACTTAAGGAAATATCATGTCATTTGGATAATTCAGCAATGGTTTCCAAGGATATCTATGATCAAACCTTGAGGAAGCTACTACCAAATCTATTAGACAAAGAAGTGAAGGAGGCATTGAAAAAGCATGAACAAATGTTAACTTCTAAGTTCAATGCATTCTTAATTTTTTCAATTGATATTGAATTTGGTGTGCAATCTGATACAAATGCATGGAAAAACATTTATGGATTGAATGTTTTAAGGGTCACTAAGGAAGTTGTACAAATAGGCAATGTGAATGATGATGAATAGAATAGTGGAGATCAAACAGTCAGTGAGGATCTACCTAAAATTCAGAATGTTGAAGATTCAGATCTGAAAAAGATTGCACCAGAGGTAATGGCCTTCCCCTCCAATTCTCTAAGAAACACATTAATGACATCAAGTTCAGAGAAGACAACATCTGAGTGTAAGACCATTGGGTTAAATGTTGTTCATCCAAGCACTCAATTGGTTGTTGGATCTTTCTTACCAAGTTAAGAGATGAGTACTATTGCCACTACTTCACCTATCAAGTTATAGGCTCCACTCATCTCAGGATCAAGTCAGACCTAGATACAACAAGGCATTATAAGTACTCATATAAGTGTTGTTGCTAGTGATTCCACACCAAGTGCAATGACAGTTGAAGTCAAGCCTCATCCAAGCACTGAAGATATGAGTAAAGGTAAGGAAATCATTCCTTCACCTATTTAAAAGGAAAAAGGGAAAGAGATAGAAGTTTCCATCGATGAAGTTGATCTGGATGAAGACATAGTAATTCTAAATTGGGATCTCTCCAATCTTACCCTTGATCAAATGGACACTCTTGGAGAACTTCAGAAGAAAAGAGCCAAACAACATAAGCTTAAGTAGAGAAGAAGAAAATAAATCAAGTGTCGAAAGACATCAAAGGTATATTTGTTGATGCACTAAATATTGAAGTTGATGAAAATAACTCTATTTTAGGCCAACTTGTTGACATAGTCCACAAGTTCAATGAATATTTGAATGGTCAAGAGAAACTACTATAGAGGGTAGTGAAAAATCTTAAGAATAAGGTTTTGGATAATGTGGCACAAAAAATTGCCATAGGTCGAGTGGAATTTTCCACTATTCTTATTTCTTTTGAAAGCATTATTAATAATGTTGTTTCCTTGTTTGTAAAATTGAGTGATACCACAAATTTTACCAAGGAAATCAAAGAGAAGCTGTCAAAGATTGATACTGATATGAAGGCAAGTGCAAACTAGTTATCACTTGACCCTAGTACTAGCTTAGCACATTTTGTCAAGATAAAGTATTTGACCAACTTGCAGACATAGTTATTAAGAGAAGAAGCAAGAATTAGGGCTACATTGTCAAAAATTCAAAATTAGATAATTCCAAACATGGATGTAATGCAAAAACATATCGTTCATGCAAAGACATTAGTTCATGACAACAATTTTTCTATTTTTGATCACGTAATGGAGTTATTAATTGAACTTTAGATAGCTTTGCATACTTCTAAAGTTTTGCAAGAAAATTGGGACAAAACATGTCTCTAATTTTGAAGATACATAGTGATTTCCTCTCACATTTTGGTATTACCTTGTAAGCATTTTTGGCATTTGTGTCGAAAACAACGGGGAAATATAGTTATATATAAAAAAGCTATAAAAAACAATTACAATTTTGAAAAATAAAAAATAGAGTCAGTGTTAGGCAAGTATCGGCACAGTAGTCAAAACCCAGTTACAAACCTAGGTACATTGATAGGGGAGTTTTGACACATCATTTTGAGTATTCATAATTTTTTGGTATGATAAGTGTTTTTGTCAGTAATGCCAAAGGGGGTGATTTTTGACCTTATGGCCAGACTAGTTGTCAATTAGTGCCAAAACACTTAATCATTTGGTTGGCTACATTATTTCTGAGTGCCATAGAGTAAACCTTTTAAATAGTGTTAAACGAGCTAACCATGGTAATCAAGTAGAGTGAAAGTAGTGTTGACTGAGATGCAATAGTAATCGAGTTATTATAGTGTCAATTGAGCTCTTCAATATTTGTTGAGTCATCAGTGTTAACTGAGTACACACCAACTCCTAAGTGATCAATGTGGACTAAGCACCAATGTCAACTGAGTGCCAAATATTTCCATGTTCACTACATTTCCATGTATCAATATATCAGCTTAGTGGACTTTTGAACCAAATTTTTAGCATTGAGCTGACTAGGTGAAGATTGTTGAATATGGTATTGTAGCCAACTTCATAAGGTAATTATTTGGATTGGTATAAATGAGAGATATCTTGTATGAGTATGCAATTAACCATGAGTATAAGGTACATGTGAGTTTGAAGATTGACTAAAGGCTACAAGAAGTATAAGGAAAATAGAGTCTCATACATCACATTAAGGTGATCATTCTACATCAAAGTAATCTCATTCAGCAAATCAAGTTGCATAGTAGAGATCAACTATTGGTTCATCCTAGCAAGTGCATCAATCAAATCCTCTAACAAGGTGGACTTAATAGTCTTATACATAATCTCCTAACTGAGTAAATACCTCATTTTTATTATATAAATCATTTTACAAGGTGGACCTAATAGTCCTTATTGCTCCTAACAAGGAAGATCACTAGAAATGATCAATTATAAGCCTTAACATGCCAACTTTATACTCCAATAATAAGCTTGTGGGCATCATCCCCACTGCAATTTTACTTTCTATTTGGAAGATTTCTCGGTTACCAAATATTGTGTCAAGTGTTATGAATATTTTATTGCTTTCAGACTTCCATGCATGCAATTAGATCAGATTAGTTAATGAAGGATTAATTGGTGAATCGAAGTAAAAGTTTTATTGGTTCTTAATTCACCACCCCCTCGCTCTCAATCACCTAGCTTTCTCTACATTTCCAAAAAAATCTATTGGTAAGTCATATTGCTACCTAATCTAAATGTCATATCTATTTGATTTATGAAGAGGATTTGAGAAATTTCTAATAACAATAGCACCTAGAGAAAAGGTTGAGTTATGAAAGGGGTATTACAATGGACATTTGATTAGATAGACTTTGATAAAGCAAAGTGATTTTTTATATCAAGAAAGTTAATCCAAGCTGAGCAATAGAGTTAAAGGCTAAGGAATGTCTAGTGATGCTAGTGTCAACCGAGCCACAGTGTTTGTTGAGCAAGTCTAGTGTTGACCGAGCATCATTATCAAACGTGAAAGATAGTTGATATCAAGCTAGAAGTTTTATAGTGACCAAGTAATTTAGTGATGACCAAGTGTTGGAATTTTGAGATTATCGAGTAACAATGTTGAGAATGAATATGAGGAAATCATGATTCCCAGTTGACTCAATTGATTTCTTGGGAGATGTAAACTACGTTGAAGATAAGATTAATGAATTGGATAATTAAATTCAAGGTGAGGATTAGGTAAAGACCTAATTGATGAATCCAAAAGAAGTTTCTAGAGGATGATAAAGAAGATGGACAGATACAAAGAATTGTGTTGAACTTGATCATAAACCCTAAGATTTATAGTGATCGTGGAAAATGGAAAAGAAAGAATTACCTATTTAAATAGGTATGAAGCCAAACTTATGATGAATAAGAGAGAAACACACAGAGAAAGGTGGATTAGAAACACACAAGGGTGAACACAAAAGTGTGTGATTGAATGTGAAGCTAAAGGAGATTGCATGCACATATATTGCTAATTTTGATAAGTGAATCTAAGTAGATGGATTAAGTGTTTCTAAAAGGAAAAGGTTGATTTCTTGAAGGGTTTCCAAGTGAATAAAAAATGTAGAGATGAAAATGGGGAGCTTATTAGTGAATCAACACATGGACAGAATAGTGATTTGAACTTGCAAAGTGAATTGTAATCGTATAGATCAAAAAACTATTGTTTTCTTTTTAATCATTGTAAACAGTTTGTATTGAAATCCTTTTGACAAAGGTTGACCTAAAAATCATTTGAAAGACTTAATAGTCTGTGTAAATCCTTTAACAGGGTGATATTCTAAATGGAATGATCCAAGTCCTCTGACAAGGCGACTCCTAATGGGGTGAGTAAATCCTCTAACAAGGTCACATTTGGTAGTGTGTATTGTAAACCTTTAACCGGGTTGTCTCCTAATAGAGCTCACTTTGAAAGAGTGAAAAATTGGTGACATGTTGCTCATAATTTTTCCCAAATTGGGTTTCCATGTAAAATCCTAGTGTCAAATCTATGTTGAATGCTTTATATGTTTTTATATTTGATAAATTTTCATTAAGAAAAGCATGTTATTTTTGAAACAATAATTTTATCATTACAATAGAAACCAAGCAATAATAGGATAAGAAGAATAGTGAATGTTTATGTTTAATGGTTCAAATGGTACTTATGGACCTTGAGTAAATAATTCACACCCCCTCCCTCCCCACCCCCCAAGTTATTCTAAACATTTCTAACAAGTACAAGTTAAAGAAGTAGGTGAGAAGTGAATAGATAGATAGATAGATAGATAGATAGAGAGAGAGAGAGAGAGAGAGAGAGAGAGAGAGAGAGAGAGAGAGAGAGAGAGAGAGAGAGAGAGAGAGAGAGAGAGAGAGAGAGAGTTGATAGTGACAGATTAACAATGGAGAGACAAAAAAAAGGAGTATAGAGATAGAGAAGTAAATGCATTTTAAAAAGAAAAGATTGAGTAGAGGAACACTATAGAGTGAGCTAAGAAAAATGGATTTGATAGAAAAGGAGTGTTAAAGACAACTCAATCAACTTATTGTTACCTAACAGTTTCCATACAGGCAATCCCTTAAAAGGGTGGACCTTAACAGGTCTCTTTATTGTAAATCCTTTAATAGAGTTGGCTCTCAAAAGGAGTTATAAATCATTTGACTAATGTAGATTCTTATAGGTCTTCTTAAACTCCTGATAGTGTACAAAAAACTCCTAATAAGATGCACCCTTAGAAAGGTTAATTGTAGGCTCCTAGCAAGGCAACATTTTAACCACAATGAAAGGCTTGTGGGTATTATATCCATTGTATTTTCTACCTTCTAACCAACATTTTTAGCATAAAAAAAATACTGATGTTATGTGTTGTGAATGATTGCTGAACTAAATTGATTTCATTACAATAGATATTTGGTTAATGTTTGCTAGAACAATTTGATTAGTAGTTGTGAATTAGTAATTTATAATTGTACTAGTTCACCCCCCACCCACAGCCCCCCCCCCCTGCCATACCATTACACACCAACAATTTTTATCATGGCTTAGGTCATTAGAGAAACTTATCCTAACAACTAGAGGAAAAGATTCTCATAGACAGACAACCATAGGTTTGAAAAAGAGCTTGAGGAGAAAGCTTACATGACTCATAAACCATAGGATAAGTTGAGGAAATCACTAGAAATAAGAAGAGTGTTGATAGAAAGGTTAAATGAGAGTTAGGTCTATATTAAAAAAAAATAGTAACTATCTAAAGGTTTCATGTCTGAAGAATCTAAAAATTCCATAGAAGAACTAGTGGAGAAAAATGGAAAGATTAAGGAGAAAGGAAAGAATCTAAAAAGAGATCCTGAAGGACAAGTTGTTAGTATATGTGATAATATTGAAGCAAAAAGAGTTGCATAAAATTCAAGAAAGCATGTTGAAGATGTAAAGAAGATATAAGAAGATGCATTAAAGGAAGAGGAAGCAAAACTCAACTAGCTCAAGCAAGAATTAGCACTTGTATAGAGGCAAAAGTGGGACATTGTCGATGAAAACCAACAAGTTGTGAATGAGACTAAAGAGCTAAGGAATGAAGTTGAAAACCTGAAGAATGAAGTAAAACATATAAAGGAAAATAATAAAAGACCAAGAGGTACAATGAAATTCAAGGAAGCTTGATGAATAGTTGAACTATCAAAGGAGACATGGGGACACAATAGGTCTGGGCTACACTAATCGAGGAATATTTTTTAGTTGGAGAATCATAAAAAAAAAGGAGAATCCACATGATCTAAAGGTACAATCTAGGATAGCTAGTAAGAAAGCTGCTAAACCTACTTGTTTCAGTTGTGAAAAAGTTGGGCAAACTACTAATGTTTGTAGAATCAAATCAAATTACTAAGCATTAAGTATTCAGTGGTCATTTCTACAAGTGTGGAAAGTATGGTTAGATGGATTATGAATATAGATCTAGCATAAGAAGTAAATCAAGTGGAAGGAGAATTGATGGTTATTGTTATGCTTGAAACAAGTATGGTCATAAAGATGATGATTCTAGAATAAACATAAAGGTTTCCTAGTCCCAGTCAAACCAATGATCATACTAGCTAGAGAATGACAATTTGATGATACATGTTCAGTATGTGTACATTATGGACATATAGAAATCAATAGTAGAACAAGAACAATGAGAGGTAAAGTAGCACCTTCAAGGTCAACTGGCATGACATGTTTCATCTCTCATGAGATTGGACATTTGGAAAAAGACTACAAAATGAACATATTGTCATCCAACTGGTTAGAGGAAAATAAAGGAAAAAAAATTGTTGATGTGGAAACAATGAAGATTGAGATGAATATGATGTGAAAAAAGAAAGAAGATGGAAAGGAAGAGGCCAAGACATAGAATCAAGGGCCATCAACCTTATGTGTGGTGGACTCTTCATTAAACTAGGTCAAGTATCAACTTAAAGGGAGTACTTAAAATAATAACATTAACCAATCCCCAAAAAGGTATGGAAAGTCATTTAATATTTTCTTAGAAGATGTAATGTTATGAATAGGCCTTGTAAAGTTATGATGAAATATTAATCAGAAATTGTGAAGTGATGAGCATTAGAAGGTAAACATTCTAATGTTATATACAAGTTATAATGACCAATATCTTTAATCAATGAAAAGTACTAATAAATATTAGTAGAGGTATAGTGACTATTTTCAAATATAATTAAGGGAAAATCATGTTCATTTTTCACACTACTATCTAGAAACACTCTAAAGAAGCTATCTATTGCAAATATCATGATTTTTAGTGTATTTTGTGTGAATTTGAAAAAGTGCGAGAAAGATGTAGTTGCAGAGACATGAATGGGAGAAGTCAAAGATATTGTTGTGAGCATTGAGAGGGCTATAGATTTGAAATAAAGGGAAAAATTGAGATCAAATTTGATACCCCTATTTCGTTGATGTTATTGAGAAGCCAAAAGAAAAATTGAAGTTGCGTCCAATAAAGGTAGGTGAAATTGAAACAACAGGTGCCCTATCTGCAATACCACCTAATGTATTCTTGATAGAAGAGGTTTGATGCTACATCCATTGCAAAATTGAAGATCTAGGAGTGGAATACATCAAAAAAATGTATGAGGAATTGTGTGGAAACATGTTGAAGAATACACAAAGACATTTGAACACAAAAGGTTTTACTTGCTGATGCAGGAGCATCCTGGGTGTAAGAGAAATCTTGCATCACCCAAAAAATATTTTATTTTCAGTTCTTTCTATTTTAATAAGGACTAGTAGACAGAGTGGTAACTATGTATGGGAAATTACTATTTTTAGTAAGTTTGTCATATGAGCTCAGAATGTTCTCATTTTCTATAGGAAGGTTCGTTTTAGAGTTATAAGCTTACCATAAAAATCTCATTTCTCCAGCTTAAGTATCAGAGAAGTTAATATAGATTTTTGATGGAAAAATATGCAGAAAAATCTTTAGGCTCACTATTGGAGGCCTTAGAGTGCCCATATGAGATTCAAAAACTTGATGGAATGGTGCTAGTGCCATTATGATTCTATAGATCAAGAGTTGGCATTTCTAAAAAGTGGTTATAATAACCAATCAGAGCAACAATTTTTGAGTTATGGCCTTCTGAAGTTTGGCTACCCAAAATTTCTAAAATAATTGTCAAAGATGTAATTGGATGACTCTATATGTTTTGTTAGGGTCTATCGGCCCTAGTTATTAAGTTTCAATGTCTAGAAACCTCTTGGGTGGCATAAAATTGCCTATTTAAGAAAGGCTCTAACATTGTCTAGAATAGCTCTGGGTGATAGTTCATAGCTTGTCTTGCAGATTATTATAATGAAGGTGCCCATATGGGTTAGCATATTGTACTTGTGAATTTTCTAATTCCACATTTGTTGCACTAATAAGAAGTCCATATTTTTTTCTCGCATTTTCTGTTGTTTCTTTGTGTCTATTATATGTTTATGGTATTAAGGGGAGCACCCTTAATCAAGTGGTATCTATGCTAGAGTCCTTGAGTATGTAGACAGATCGCCGACTATGAGGTAGTTCACACCAGTAATATGGTTTGGGCTAAGTGTATAGATAGATTGCTGATTGTGAGGCAATTTGCACTAGGGTTTCAGTAAAAGCGTGAAAATGCCTCCACAAAGAGAGTGTGGCGGAAGAGTTGTAGGTGTTACAATTGAGGGTTTCCAAGCCCTCCAAAGACAAATGTAAGCATTGGAAGAATAAATACACAGAGGAATAAATATTCCTATAAGATATAAAAGTGAGGATGAGGATGAAGTAGAGAAAAATGCTGAAGCATAGGTAGTTCTAAACCCAGAGGAAGAAAGGCTTTTTAGGGCCATCTCCAAGATTGGAAAAAGGCCTAAGTTTGAAGTTCCCACATTTTTGGAAAATCTTAACCTAGAGGAGCTGATCAATTGGATCAATGAACTAGAGGAGTACTTTGAGTATGAATATATTGATGATACTGATAAGGTCAAGTTTTTGAAGGCAAAACTGAAGGGACATGGAAAGATCTAGTGGCAAGAGGTTCGGTTGGAGTGAAATATAAAGGGAAAGAATAAAATCACTAGATGGGATTGGATGATAGCTAAACTGAAGTGAAAATTCATTCCCATGGATTATGAGCTTGATTTGTTGAAGAAAATGCAAAGTTTGAAGCAAGAAGGAAAATCTGTTCAAGAGTATACCAAATAGTTCTACCGAGTTCTCATCGGCATTGGTCATGCAAGAGATGATAAGGAGAAATTCACTTATTATCTTAATGGGTTTGGGCCAAGCATCCAAAATGAGCTGAGTCTAGTTAAAATGAATAGTATTGAGGGGGAATACTAGTTTTCCCAAAGAGTTGAGGAGAAACTAGACATGAAGTTTGACAACAAGAATAATAGAAGAGGTTGCGGTGGAAGATCTGGTGGACAATCTTATGACAGTCGTAATGATGACCAAAAGAACAAGGATGAGGTTGGAAATAGTAGTCAGAACCAGAGGGGAAACAATTCCAATCATTAACATAATTAGAACAATAGATATCAAAGAGGAAGAGGCAAGGGACAAGGATTTGGAAGAGGAGGCTTTTGTGGGAAATGTTTTCACTATGAAGAAGAATGTCATAGAGCATTTAAATGTACCTAGTGACAAGGAAGGATAGATTAAAGAATAGAAGGCTAAGCCAAAGCTGCACATGTTGATGAAGATGCCAAATGATCACATTTTGAAGATGCTAAAAGAGGAGAAGTCCTTGTTAACAGAAGAGTCTTGTTGAGTGGTCAGAATGAACCTGATCAAAGAAGGAGCTTGTTTTGTACAAGGTGCAAATGTGAAGAATTTTTTTTTGATGTGATCATTGATGGTGGAAGTACTGACAATGTGGTGTCAGAAACGATGGTCACCAAGTTGAAGTTGAAGAAACAAAAATACTCACATCCATACTGTGTTGCTTAGGTGCAAGATGACCACAAGGTCATGGTCAATGAGCAGTGCTTAGTGAATTTCAAGATTCAAAGCTACCAGGATTAGGTACTATGTGACATCATACCTTTGGACACATGTTATATGTTTTTGGGTAGGTCGTGGTAGGTTGATAGGCATGCTATACCTTATGGGCAAGCAAATACCTACACTCTGACCAAGGATGGAGTGAAACATAAGTTGAAGTCATTGAAGGATAAAGAAGTAATGGTATGTAGTGCTGCTAGAATATGTTTTATTGATAGAAAATGGTTTCTCAAAGGTATGAAGCATGAGCATATATGTTTTGATATAATTCCAAAAGATAGTAAAAAAGTAGAGGAGGTGCCTATGAAAGTTGTAGATATGTTGGGAGATTTTTTTGATATTGTATCAAATAATGTACCTCATGGATTTCCCCCAATGAGGAAGATTAGTCACCAGATGGATTTAGTTCCAAGACCCAATTTTCCAAACAAGGCAATGCACAGAATGACACTAGCAGAGAGTGAAGAGTTGAACAAACAAGCTCATGAGTTGTTGTAGAAGGGGTTAATTTGAGAGAGTTTGAGTCCATGTGTTGTACTAGCCATACTAGCAGCAAAGAAGAATTGAGAATGGAGGATGTGCACAAATTCTCATGCTATCAACAAGATCACAATCAAGTATAGATTTCCATTACCAAGGATGGATGATATTATGGACTATTTGAGTGGGGCTAAGTATTTCACAAAGATAGATTTGAATAGTGGGTACCATCAGATTCGTATCAAACGTGTTGATGAGTGGAAGACTACTTTCAAGAAAAAAGAGGGATTGTATGAGTGGTTAGTCATGCATTTTGGACTAACCAATACACCAAGCACTTTCATGCGGCTCATGAATGAGGTACTAAAGGAGTTTCTAGGTAAGTTTGTCATTGTTTACCTAGATGATATTTTGATCTTTAGTAAGACATTAGAGGAGCATTTGATCCATATTTGCAAGGTGTTTGATAAGTTTAGTGAAGAAAAATTATTGATAAACTTGAAGAAGTGTAATTTTTTAAAGAAGGAGTTGGTGTACTTGGGATTTGTAGTCTCAACAGAAGGTCTGAAAATGGACCCAAAGAAAGTTAAGGCTATCCTTGAATGGCCTTCTCCAAGGAGAGTGGTAGAGGTAAGATCTTTTCATGGACCGACTAGTTTTTAAAAAAAGTTCATAAGAGGTTTTAGCAGAATTTGTGGACCCCTGACTGAAACAATGAGAGGGGATAGGAAAGAATTTAAGTGGACTATAGGAGCAGAGAAGAGTTTTAATCTATTGAAATAGAAAGTTACTGAGTAACCTATTTTAACACATCCTAATTTTAACAAGGTGTTTCAAGTAAACTGTGATGCTAGTTGTACTATAATAGGAGCTGTTATGAGCCAAGAAAGTAGATCTATTGCTTATTTTAGTGAGAAGTTGAATGATGCAAAAAGAAAATATTATATTTATGATCAAGAATTTTATGCTATAGTTCAAGCATTGAAGAAATAGAGACACTATCTTCTTGCTAAGGAGTTTGTTTTGTATATTGATCATCAAGCATTGCGATATTTGAATAGTCAAGGAAAATTGAACCAAAGACATTTAAAGTGGGTTGAGTTTTTGTAGAATTATACATTTGTTTTGAAACACAATAGTGGGAAGTATAAAAAAGTTTTAGATGCTCCTAGTAAAAGACAACTTTTTTTGATAAAAATGTAGATAGAGGTGGTTGGGTTTAAGGAACTTAATACTTTGTATCCAGATGATCCTAATTTTGGTGAAGCATGGAAGGCTTGTACAGAACCTGTTACACTTGATAGGACAAAGTGGTTGGATTTTATGATCCAAGATAGTATGTTGTTCAAAGGAAGCCAATTGTGCATTCCTAGATTTTCAATGAGAGAGGATCTCATCAAGGAGAAGCATAGTGGAGGATTGGTTGGACATTTTGGTAGAGATAAAACCATAGCTTTGGTTGCTAAGAATTATTACTAGCCACAATTGCAACAAGATGTAAAGAATTTTGTACAGAGTTGTAAAGTATGTCAGATAGTGAAAGGAATGAAGTAGAATATAGGGTTGTATTAGCCATTACCTATCCCACAGAAGTCATGGGAGGATGTTAGCATAGATTTTGTTTTTATATTACCTAGGGCACAACACGAGCATGATTATATTTTTGTGGTGGTTGACAAGTTTTCAAAGATGGCACTTTTTATTCCTTGCAAGAAGACTAGTGATGTTGTTTATATAGTAGCATTATTTTTCAGAGAAGTGGTGAGAATACATGGTCGACTAAAGAGTATAGTTTAGATCGAGATACCAAATTCTTTAGGTATTTCTGGCATACATTGTGGAAGAAGTTGAAGATAGATTTGAAGTTCAGTTCATCACATCATCCATAGACAATGGATAGATAGAAGTTGTGAATCACAGTTTGGGAAACTTGCTGAGATGTTTGGTTAGAGACAAGCCAAAAGGATGGGATATGATTTTACCACAGGCAGAATTTGCAAATAATAATTCTGTGAAAGGAAGTACTGGTAAATCCCCATTCCAGATTATATATGGGAGTAGTCCCAAAAATGCTTCTGAATTGAGGCAGTTGGATAAAGGAGAGATAAGTAATGTTGAAGCAAAAGAATTTGCTAAACATTTGAAGAACATCCATGTGGAGGTGAGGAAGCACATTATAAAGAGAAATACATAGTACAAGGCTAAGGCATATGTGAAAAGAAGGTATAAGGAATTTCATATTGGAGATGAAGTCATGGTTTATTTGCGAAAGGATCATTTTCTAGTGGGCACTTGTAATAAGTTGAAGATGAGAAGTTTAGATCGTGCAAGATAGTGAAAAGGCATGATTCTAGAAATGCTTATGAAGTGGAGTTGCATGCTAAATTGAATATTTCACCAATATTTAATATTTCAGTTTTGACAGAGTATTATGAAGGAGTTGATGGAGATGAAGTTGCAGAAGCATAGTGGAGTGTTCTAGCAACTAGTTCGACTACAAAGGATATTGAGGAGATACTAGAAGTCATATTGGCAAAAGTACCAAGAACAAAACTTATGCAGAATAATTGGTCAAATGGAAAGGGAGGCCAATAGAGGATTCATCATGGTTAGCAAAGGAGGAGGTTAACCATCATTGTTCTCCTCTAAACACTTGACACGTGATAGAGTCATTTCTTAAATTACTCTGGGTGTCTAATGCAGGAGCATCCTGGGTATAAGAGCAGTCTTGCATCACCCAAAAATATTTTATTTTCAGACTTTTCTATTTTAATAAGGACTAGTAGATAGGGTGGTTACTATTTATGGGAACTTACTATTTTTAGTAATTTTTTCATATGAGCTCAGAATGTTCTCACTTTCTATAGGAAGGTTCATTTTAGAGTTATAAGCGTACCATAAAAATCTCATTGCTCCAACTTAAGTATCAAAGAAGTTATTATGGATTTTTAGTGGAAAATTTTGTAGAAAAATCTTCAGGCTCATTGTTGGAGGCCTTAGAGTGCTCAAATGAGGTCCAAAAACTTGACGGAAGGGCACTAGCACAATTTTGAGCTTATAGATCATGAGCTAGTGTTTATGAAACATGGTTATAATAGCCAATCAGAGAAACAGTTCATGAGTTATGGCTTTCCAAAGTTGGGCTACCTGAAACTTCTAAAATAATTGTGAAAGATGTATTTGGATGACTCTATATGTTTTGTTAGGGTCTATTAGTCATAGGTATTAAGTTTCAATGTCTAGAACCTTCTTGGGTGGTATAAAATTGCCTATTTAAGAAAGGCTTGAACATTGTCTAGAATAGCTTGGGTGATAGTTTGTAGCTTGTCTTGCAGATTGTTGTAATGAAGGCACCCATTTGGGTTAGCATATTGTACTTGTGAATTCTATAATTCCACATTTGCAGCGTAAATAAGAAGTCCATATTTTGTTCTCGCATTTGCTGTTGTTTCTTTGTTTATGTTATGTGTTTATGGTATTAAGGGGAGCACCCTTAATCACTTATGCAAGGTATATTCCAAATAGATTCTAACATAAATGGGTCATATATGTATTGGGTGGACTTCATGAGGAATTTTTTTGGTTAAAGAATGAACAATGTGCCTGGTGGAGCATTTTAGGTAACATTCAAAATGGTTAAAGGAGATATTGTTTGTGATTTAAGTGAGATGTTAAGTGTAATACCCATCCCTTTTCTCTATCATTGTGTATTCTCTGTCAAGATCTATTTGTATCCTATATGAACGTATAAATCCTTAAGTGATATTTGAATGCAAATACTTCAATATGTAAATGTAATCATTTTCTTGATGATACCATATGTTGTCTATAAATGATGATTATTTTATCTTCATGATGATGAGTTGTTATAGTGAAATTCGATATTATTTGTATTCATGATTTATTTATGGTACTTACCCCATACTTGCATTTGTATCGTGTGTATTTTTTTATAATTTTTTTTTGATGTGTCTAATGTGGTTAGGGGAGTGAGTCGTAGTCACCAACTAGTCGTGATATACACGATGTACCGCTCCCTACCACTGCCTATTTAGATTTGATATATATACACATGTACATGTTCATCTTTTATGCATGTTGTAGGTAATGGCATCGACTTCCTGAAATTGCCAGGATAAGCGTGCCCTATTGCAATAACTCAAATGGTAAGAATGTAATGAACATTGCTCCTAGTAATATGAAATAGGGTTGAATTTACCATTTAGTCTTTAATGCAAATATTTTGTAAACAACAAGTTAAAATCACTTATATTATGATTGCCTCATTATTTAATATTCTTATTTTAAATGAATTTTCACACAATTTATAATTCATGCTTATCTATTTAATATGCCATACTTTAAATAACTCACCATGAGTACAACATATTATTTTATTTTATTATGTTTAATATGTTATATTAAAAGTAAATTTAGAACATACATAAATTTATATATGTGTGTATATATATAATATCAATTCAATGTATATAGTTCCACATGATATTCTACTATATTAGACTTGTTTTCTAATAATAACATATTTAATATTCTTTATATAATAAATTTTATTACCTACAAAAATGATTTATAACTATTGAAAATATAAGAGGAGTAACTAAGATGGGAGGGGTGAACCAGTTACTACAAAAACAAATCCAAAATCCTTAGATGTCAATACAAACTTCTTACTAAGCCAAATCCTTTCACTTCTCGGTTAGAACTAGATATGCACTGTAACTTGGTTAACATAGTAGTTAAATATATTAATGTATATTATCCTTAGTTGTAGAAACATAAAGTAGTAAGAAAATAACATGAACACATGAGACACCAAGATTTAAGGTGGAAACCCAATTTGGGAAAACCACCAATGCAACTAGTTACAACTTTTCAGTCTTATGAAGTGAGACCTATTAGAAGCCAACCCTGTTAAAGGTTACAAAACACACAGTTTAGTGTGACCCTGTTAGAGGTTTTGAATTACCCTGTTAAGAGTGACCTTGTTAGAGGTCTTAAGACACTTCAATCTAGAAATGCCACCTTGTTAGAGGATTTACAAAATGACTATTAAGTCAACTCTATTAAGAGATTTCTTCACTGCTACAATTGTTAGAGAGTAACAATGATTGACCTAATTGATGAAGCAACTAATTTGTAGATTCAGATGACAATTTAGGTTTAGCCTTTGGATCCTCCCTGATTAGAATATATTTTGTAGCTCTTTGGATGTTCTTTCTTTAATCAAATATCCTTCTTAATTTGCATCTTTTCATGTTCTTCCAATTTCACACTTCAACCCATAACTTGACCTTTATATGAAATCCAATGTCAATTCGGCTTGAATACCCTTTCAAACAAATATTTAACATCCACTAGGTCAGCTTGCATTAACCATTAAATTGACAAAAATATTCTATTGTAAATCAGTTAACATTGAAAATGAGTCACTTGTTTAACATTGTAATCCTTTGGTAAGCGACTTGACTAGATTTGCATTGAATTTCCTTTGGTAATCGACCTGACTTGGTTTACACTGAACTCTCTTTGGTAACCGACCAAACTTAGTTTACACTGACCAACTGAACTTGGTTTTCTTTGGATTTTTCTTGGTTGATACTGGAGTCTTCTTTAGTGCCCAGTTGAGCTTGGTTAATACTACCAATGCTCGCTAGAATGTGACATTTGTGTAACATCAATGACAATATACAATTAATTTCAATAATAACTTATTGTATTTGCCGAAGGCATATACTATTGCAATCACTTGTACATAACTAATGATTAATTTCTCCTACTTCAACCAGTGAAATGTAAGTATTTTTATAATTAATTTAATCATTTGATTTTTTCTAATGTTTATTTTTTAAATCTTAATTTCTAAAATCATGAAAAATATTTTACTTTAGTTTGATTGGCTCATATATTTTGAGTCTTATAGGATCAGATTTCCAGGAACCACTACCCTATATTTAAGGACGAAATATATATAAAATATCAAACACATAAGACATATATAAACCCATAAAACTTATCAAATAATTTTTTAAAATTGTAATAGTTGGATATTATAATTTATTTTTAATGCTAGAAACTAATATTTTACACATATTTAAAGATGTATATAGTGTGAATGATAATTATTTTTAATCTTAATAATTTAAATCAACTAAAGTGAATTCTAACATTACACTGTATAATTTTTTTTTAATTATAATTTTTTAATAATAAATTATTATTCTTCAAATATTTGAATATGTACAAAATAATTTTTTTAATCTTAAACAAATATTGATTAAATTATATTAAAATACTATTACAATTCATTATTTTCTAACTATTAAACTTTTAATCATAAACTATTACAACCTTCTGGCAAATACAAGCCACTACGTAGCACTTGTTTGAAGTTTACATACATAGTGGTCTTGTTATTTTTATCTTATTCATAAAATTGAGAAAAATATATTAAACCAAAAAATAAATATACTTATCTTTCATAAAGTTACTCTCTTTTTAATGTTGGCTTTCCTTTTATTTAGCCTTGCTTTTAGCACAATCCTTCCTAAAAATGTGGCTTGATGAATATGCTTTCCTCCTTTTATGTTGTTATTTCTTTCTTGCTTGCTTTATTTATTTATCCTTTTTTCCACTTACCTCTTTTATTTAATTTTCTCACTTTGGATGTTTATTTCCCATTCTCCAAGCTTTTTCGAAAAATAGTTTAGATGGGTGATGCATGTCTTTCCTTTTTAATATAATATTTAAGTGCCCTTTGGGAAACTGATTGTGACTCTTTAGGGGTTTTAGTTTAATTGAATGTTTTATTAAATTCATTTTACTAATGAATAATGAATGGGTTGATTTAGATATTACTTTTCTTGTTAGTGATTTATTATTGATAGTAATTTCTATTATTATTTCTTATTTCTTGTTTATAATTATATAATTGATAATGACTTTTATTATTAATTAGCTATAAAATTAAGTTTTATATGTATTATCAACTAATTATTTTTTCTTATATTCATGTTTCATTTAGCTAATTGATTATGTCTTGTATTTTTTTTTTTTGATCAATATTTCTTAAATATTATTGATTTACATCTTTGTAAATGAATTATTTTTATCAATTTATCATAATAGTATTATTGTCTTTTTATATATATTGGTAATGGTATAATATTAAATAAAAGATAAAGCAGTTAAATACAAGTCATTTGAATATTAGTGAAACATCATTAACAAAAAAGCTCTAAAGGTTTGAGCACCCAACCCGACTGCCAATCCTAGTTTCAATACAATCTGTAGCCATACATATACAAAAACCACCCACCCATTACAAGCCTTAGCTCCCTACCACTAACATATCAGCCAGCTAAAAACATAGCATTTGTCTACACAAAAACTTTATACACCATTAGCTTTCCAGTATACCCTAGCCCATATCATCGCCAGGTGAAAATACTACCCCTGCATCTCTGAGATAGTACGCCAACCTTGAGGATTGCACCTTCAACATGGAAAGGTGGCCCATTTATTCGTCGGCTAAGCGTCCCCGCCTTCCTCCCTTTTAAGCTCCTCCCACAACTTTCCCCATTCATCTTTTGCTGCCTTATATAAAGAAGGTTTGTTTGCCTTTGCTCTCCATCGCAAGAAGGGAATGTAGTCTTAGTGTCTACCTTCATCCTCATCCTCAAAACACTCAAACAAGTCTGACCCAATGCTTGGTATAGACCACTCAAGAATGGAGTCTAAACCCCCCGGCATATCCTCTACAAACAAAGCTCTTTCCACATATCCAACCTCCTCTGTGGGATTGTTTAACTCCAATCCCCACGCTACCACCATTACAATAACATCCAAATTAGAGCGTCGCTTAACCGCTCATTCCTAGAACTGAGTACCCACCACACTCGCCACTGCTTTTATCATTGCATTAGTCTTAATCTTCAAAAGGCCTTTCATCCTTTCCTTATTAATTGACCATTTAAACACCTTCATCTCCTTGTTTGAATCTAAAGAAAATGAGGCTTCCATTGAAAACAATGTCTCCCTATATTGCAAAAAAACTAGAGCCCTAATTCAACCAACACCGCGTTTCATAAATGAGCTGCCCTACATGCCATACTATAAAAGCACCTTCCTCACACACAACATCTTCCAAAAAAAATCAAAACTTATTTTTTGTCGCCACTTAAAAGATAAAACCACTTATAGGAACTTACAAAGCCAATTTAGGTGATCCAAAGCCATCTCCTAGCCACTCATCACACATGCCCCTTTATCAATTCCCATAAGAATCCACCAACCAACAATAAAGGACTAACACCAGTGATGAAACCAAACACTTCTACCACCTCAAGAGTCCAATTGTATTGTACGTAGATCATTAACTTCAACAAAATTAATTTGAGAAAAAATTGTGGCCTAGTTTGCCAACTTGTCCACTTCCATATTGCCCTCTCTGTACACATGGCTCACCTTAAAATCTATAAATGTATCCAACAATTCTCTAATCAATTGAATTGAGTTTTGATAAAACCATATTTGCAACAAGCCTTTGACAATGGCATCAACCACCACTTTTGAATCCCCTTTCGAGTGAAGATGCACAACGTCTAATTTTTTGGCTAATAAAACTACCAGCAATGTAGCCTCAATCTTGGCCACATTGTTGGTGCCATCCACCACCCTTTTAGCCACAAACCCAATAATTTCCCCTTTTATCATTTCTAGCCACTACCCCTATGCCCGATACTCCTTTATTCCCTTTTGATGCACCATCAAAGTTGATTTTAATCCATTCCTTTTTTGGCAATCGCCACCTGATTTCTTTCCTGTCAATTTTCAGCTTCCCTTCCAAATCTCCATCATTTGCCCATCTGATTCTAATCCTTATCAAATATTTTTGCACTATGTTATCCCAGTGATTGAAACATCTCCTAAGGTGTTGAAGTACTCCATTTGCATTCATACATTCTTCAATAGCTCAGTGAATTTCATCTCAAACAACATCCACACTTTCTACTTTATCCTGAAAAATACATCGATTCCTCTCCTTCCATATTTCCCATATAACTAAAGTTGTACTTACAACCCAAATATTTTAGTAGAAGGATTTTTTGAAATCCACCAGCCACCATTGAAAGATGCCTTTTACCGAATTTGGTAGAGGAACAGTCTAGCATAAATGTGTCTTCAACCATATCCAACATTGTTGAGCGAAGTCACAGTGGACTAAAAGATGGTTCACAAACTCTATTGCCTTCATACAGAGAGCACAACGAGATGGGCCCACAAACCCATACTTATACCTTCTATCATTTATAAGAATCCTGCCTTGCAAAGCAAACCACACAAATGCTCCTGCCTTGGGCATGCATAATTTATTCCAACACAACTTATGTGGCTACCCCTCTAGAGTTGTCACATTACCACTGAGTTGATACCCTAACTTAGCAGAATAACGTCCACTCTTGGATGTACACCAAATGATCCTATCCTCCTTATTGCTCAAAATAATCCGCCTTTCCTTAAAAATACCCTCCAGCCTTGATTTGTGCTCTTCTATAAACTACAAATTAGAAAGGTCCCTCCAAGCCCAACATGGGCTCAACTCTGTATGTTTTTCCTCCACATAATAGTCCATTGTGGTACCCCAGGAAACCTCCAACATAGGAATAAGATTCTCCATACCTTCTAACTTAGCCAATTTTCCCATCCTATTCCAAGAATAATGCTAGAAGGATGCTTTTTCCCCATTTCCAGTGTGCGAAGAGATATGTTTAGTTATAATAGGCCCACACTCCAACATGAAATTCCAAATAGCTAAACCTTTCAGATGATTCCTAACTGTCAAAATCAGCAATGGATCCCTTGAATCTAAATATTTAGCCTATAGTATTTTAACCCATAGTTGATCTATATGTTCATACATCTCCCATATCAACTTGGCTCTCAAAGCTTTATTGACAACTTGCCACCTCCTAAGGCCCACTCCCCCCTATTTCTTCAACTTGCACAAGGATTACCATGCTACCAGCATAATTTTTTCTTCACTCTAGGTCCCATTCCACAAGAATTTCCTCATCCTCTGTTCGATATACCTTAAAACCTCCACTGGTATCTTCAAAAAACTCATAGAGAAGGTTGTAATAGCCAAAATAAATGTTTGAAGGAGCAAGATTCTTCCCACAAAGGACAACCACCTCCCTTTCCAACCATCCAAATGCTTAATGCAACTATCAATTAGTTCTTTCCATAGATTAGCATTATTCCTGCCTTGAAACAGAGGTATCCCTAAGTACTTATTAGGTAGCAATCCTTGCCTTACCCCCAGAGTTCGACATATCTTGGCTTGAGACTTACTTGTAGTATTAAAAAAGAAAATTTATGATTTCCTCTAGTTAATGCACTACCTAGACACTTTATCATATTCCTCTAGCACATTTTTAATACATTGAGCCTCCCTAATACTAGCTTCTCCCATAATAAAGTTGTCATCCACAAACTGTAAGTGTGTTACCAGATCAACACCTCTAGCAACCTGCAGTCCATTCCACCTTCCATCCCTTCTCATTTTTGAAATTTCTCTTCCTAGTACTTCTACTAGAATAATAAAAAGAAAGGGAGATAAGGGGTTACCTTGACGTATACCCGTTTCCATATCAAAAAAATCTTGGGGGCTATGATTCACTAAAACAAAAATATGGGGGGAATCAATGCAAGAGAGAAGCAATTACTGAAACCAAACTTATCCAGAAATTTCATCAAAAACAACCTATTCACATTTTCATAAGCCTTACGAATATCCAATTTTATCATCATACATGCATCCTTGTTCATTCTCAGTGAATGTATGGCTTCATGGGCTATAATGACACCTTCAAAGATAGACTTTCGAGGAGCAAAACCACTCTGTTTCGAGGATATAATTGTGGGTTTCCTATTATGTGGAGTTCCTATTAGATTCTTAAAAAACCTGACTGCTTCACCATTAATTTGAGCTTGCTCTATGAGGGTAACCCCATCCACATTCTTGATAGAGAAAATCTTATTGACTGTTCTCCTTTCCTTAACTAAATTATGAAAATATTTAGTATTATGATCACCCTCTTTGAACCACAATTCTCAAGACTTCTATTACCAAAAAAATTCCTCCTTGTGTAAAATTGCCTCATATTCTTTCTTCAACTGCAATTCTCTTTGAAATAAAACCTTATCCAAACCCCTTGCCATCACCACCTCATTCACTTCCATTAATTATTTCTCCACTTTAAACTTCTCATCAAAAATATTTTTAAACACTACCCTATCCCACACTTTCAATTGTTCCTTCACATGCTACAATTTCTTTAAAAACTTAAAAGAAAAGGATCCCTTATGTTTAGGAGCCGAATTCCATCATCCTTCAACTAAATAAAAAAAAGCTTCTTCCTGCATCCACATCTTTTCAAACCTAAAAGGAGCATGCTTCAAAGTTGAATCATTCCTAACATTTAAACAAATAGGAAAACAATTAGAACTTGTAAGGGGCAAGTTATCAGCTTAGCACAACCATTTCGTGTTGCTCCAATCCCCACCCAACAAAAAATGATCAATCTTCTCTGCAATATTTGTGAAACATTTCCTTCGATTAGTCCAAGTGAAATCTCCATTAAAAAATGGTAAATCCTATATATTATTCCTTAAAACAAAATTAGCAAACTCCTGATGGCCTTTATTCAATTTAACCAACCCCCCAAGTTTCTCACTTGGAGATAAAATTGCATTGAAATCTCCACCAAGGACCACCAGCCTATCATTCCACTATATCAATTTATCTGTCAGAAGAGACCACAACTATGATTTCATGGTCTATTGACACGACCCATATATATTAAAAGCCAAAAAACTCAAATGAAGCTGAAAAGAAGAGATATTCACTAATTGCCAACATGAGCTAGATTCAATCAAAGAAACACTAACTGAAGCCTCTTTCCAAAAAACCCCTAAGCCTCCAGATGCACTATCAACATCCACCAAAAAACATTACCAAGAAGAGAGTTTTTTAGAGAGAAAAACACTACCTTCACCACTTAACTTTTTTTTATTTAAAAAAAACCACATTAGCCTTTGCTTGATCAACCACACGTTTGATCAAGCACAATTTGTCAGGGGCATTGCAGCCCCTAACATTCCAAAAAAGGAGCTTCATGGCTTTTAGGAAGAGGTCTATCCCCTTCCCAATCTCAACAATTTGGCCTAGTCTATTGCATTACCAGCCATGGCGAGTTTGAATCTCACCGTTTTAGGGCTCCTTTTTTCTTCTTAGAAACCTTCGGTTTACTGATAACTGATGGTGTCATACTTATTGATCGCTTCTCTTGCAAAGCCAACAAATCCATAACCCCACACTCATCAACTCCAATATCCTCATCACCAGAAAACTCTGATTTAAAAGCCAAAATATCTCTTCTTCGTGCCTTCTCACTATCCAAAAAAGAATCTAGAGCTCTAATAAGAGAGATTTGGATATCTTTGAAAGTTTCCTCCTCCACCCAGTCCTTGCCTCCTGGAGATATAGTCTCCCCCACCCCTTGATTGACACACTCCTCCTCCTATGGCTTTAGTTCTCTCTCAACCACATCTTGTGATTTTCCTTCACACATATACTTGTCACAAGTATCTAGGGCATACAGAGTCTGACCCTGAGGAGTGGAAACCTATTCAATTCTTTGGATATTACTCAACTGAGAGAAGGGGGTTTCAGTCACCACTTGTGTTGACTAGGCAACATTCCCAAAAAACTCATCTTCATGCGAACTGCAACTACCATCACTAGGATCATTCTCCAATTCATTGATCGAATCTGCCAAAGTTTTCTCTCTACATATCATTTCTTCCTCAAAGAAAATGGACCATGGGGGAATGATTTCTCTCTATTTCTCAAAAAGTCTCATCAAATCTAGGCCATAATTCTCCACCTATCCTTTCCCTTTACCAATATCCTCCTGGAGCATAACATGGTTAGCATAATCAACATCCACAATGACTGCAAATTCCCCTTCCAGAGGACGAATAGCAATGTGATCTGGAACTGAGTAACAATCCTGCATTTTAACCAAGATTTGGGAATATTGATACAGGGATTCTTATCTAATGATTCTTCTAATTAAATGAAAGCTCCTAAACTATCCCTAATCATCTTCAGGGTTTCCTCATCCTTATACTCCCAAGGGAGGTTTTTTAAATTAACCCAGATCAAGACCTCTTTCACCTTTTTAGTTTCTATATTGAAGTTCAACCTCTAATCACACACATAAAAACCTTTCCCATCTAGCATATATGAGCCACCATTTAAAAAGCTCCTCTTATCATCTAGTGTCGGGCAAATGGCCAAAAAAATTCATTAGCTAAGGGTTTGAGCACACTATTCTCTCCCTAGTTTGCATTCAACCACTCCTGAATCTTCCTTACAGAGGGCTAGGGTCCTAGCCATTTTAGAAATAGAGCCCTACATTGCAAATGTTTTACAGATTCACTCCATGATGGATTTTGCACTAGGAGAGTGGAAACTCTACAAATGTTTTGGTTACAGGCTTTAGATAACATACCCGTTGCTGCCATGTTCTCCTGGTGAGCTTGTTTTGGTTGCCAAAACTTTCACTCGATCTTCTTGAAATCAAAGGGTTGAGGGATTGATAAATTTCCATTCAAGCATAGAAAAGCCCCATTCCCCTTCCTCCTAAACCTCTGAGAACTAGGACCATCCAGACCCCAATGTTTACCATTCCATCATGGAGGCACTTTGTCATTAACTTGTGTTGCTTGGGAAATATTAAAGGATCATCTTGAGACCCCATTGCCCTTACTTTTGAACCCTCCGCCAACAAAACTAGTTTGCCCTTACACCCGCAACTAGAAAGATGATTTCTCTATCCTTTTGCCATCCCTACGAAACCAAGGCACCATGAAACTATCATTGCCAATGCTAGATTTCTGTTGTGACGGCCTCCATTCTTGCTTGTATCCCATCTCTGCACTTAAGTATAGTATTATTGTCTATTAATTACATGTAACACTTTCTATATACATCAATAATATATATTATTATACTAGTAATATATTATTTCATTAGACTAAGGATAGATCATATTAGTTTATATCCCATAGTTATTATCTATTAGCTATCATTATTAGGACTCATGAAAAAGAATGGGAAGATAATGACCAGGTCCAATCACATCCATAGCCTAAATATTTGTCATGCAACGAAGTCTCTGACTGTCTACCCTTTTTAAACTTGTGAATCTTTGTGTGTGTGTGTGCTGTTTGACTTTCACTTTGGTTGATTCTCCTTATGCGTTTTATGTGGTTTGACCGTGTGATTTGCTTGGTAGAATGCTTATTTATGATCTTTGTATTAATCATTGATATTTAAATTATTAAATGTTATTTGATTTAAAAAGGGAAAAATATTAAAATAAGGCAATATTTAATTCGTTGGAATTATTTAAATATATGTTTAATTTAAAAGATTTAGTTTAAAGTTATAAATTGGAAAAAGTAAATAAAAAGAGTTTAAATATTAAATGTTATTTTAATGTGAAGATTTAATTAATATTGATTAAAATTAGAGTTGCATTAAAATAATTCACTCTAATTATCTTTATTGATTAAAATAATAAATAATTACTTTTAACGTGTCCACATTAAATAATAAAGTGGGAAAATTAAAAAATGAGTTTATTTAATTTTAAAAAGTGAGTTAGATTTGCATGAAATGATTAATTAAATTAAATAGTTATATTTTAGGGCTTTTAGAAACTAAAACCTTAAAGGGAGTTAGGGATCTATATTAGAGGTTTTCGGTTCAATATTTCACATACAAGTTTTGGGCAACAATATTCAAGATTTTGAGCAAAAGGAATTTTAGAGGCTTTTTGGTCATTTTAGAGTTAGACATGTTTCAGGAGAGAAATTGTGGAGAGCAAAGTTAAAGGATTTCTTAAAAGCTTAGGAGTATTTTGGATCACGGATTTTGGGATCATGTTGTCTTGAAAATTTTATTGGCATAATTGAGGTAGAGTTTGAGAACCTTACAAATCTTTCCTTCAAAAGATTGTTTTCTTCATGTCTACCAGGTTGTGTTGTAGTGAATGTTAAAATTTATGCATGGATTTTATTTGTGAAATATAAAAGAGAAATCACTTGTGGGTTATATTATTTTTGAGAAATTAAGACAATAATTTACTGTTCTTATGTAGAAAACTTTGGTAAAATTCAAATCTGGAAACCTTTGTGTTAAATTAGCAAAAACCATGTTGCATGAAGCATGTCAAAACCCTAGGTTCTTCTTGAGAAAATTTACATGCAAAATAATT
Source organism: Cupressus sempervirens (assembly GCA_028749045.1). Classification (NCBI taxonomy): domain Eukaryota; kingdom Viridiplantae; phylum Streptophyta; class Pinopsida; order Cupressales; family Cupressaceae; genus Cupressus; species Cupressus sempervirens. Next base: position 277,704,232 of record CM053784.1, on the reverse strand, counting down.
AGAAAATATGAATATTCATCCATTCATTTTGACGTTTGATAAAATGCCTTTGCAAATCATGTATAAAATATAAACAAATTGAAAGTCAAAGATAAATAAGACATTATTATGCAAGTTAAAAGTTAAATCTAATATTTAGAAAAAAAGGTAAAACACAATTGAGAAAATTAAATGGAAAAATATTTATATATTTAAAATAGAATATATTTATTTTGAAAAGAATTATGTTAAATATATATATGTATAAAGATATGCATGTAAATCAATGTAGAATGTATGTAAATGAATAAATATATATATCCATGTGAAAAAAGAATAAATGTATGTTAAAAAAATGATAGAATAATCTTGCATGTTTAATAGTAAATAGAGATGTGAAAAAAATTGCATAAGTTTATTTTTATTTTTAAACAAATATATGTATTTTTTTTATCGGTAAGAGGCCAAAGTCAAGATTCATTATTATTATTATTATTACGTGTTGTGATTAATTATTATTGTTTATTAACCTTGAGTAGATTCGAACCCAAGACCTCCCAGATAAGAGGCTCACAATTTATCGTTATGTTGTAGGCTCTTGCCTAAACAAATATATGTATTACTTTTCGAATTTAAAAATAAAAAATAAAAAATAAAAAAACGTTTTGTTTTATTATTATTTTTTAAAATCTGAAAAAAAATTAAAAATTTTGAAAAAAGAAATTATTTATTAATTTCAAACATTAAATAAATATTACTCATTTATTTGTAAAGTGGATGTTAGTATTCATGATATCTTATGTCTAGTTAACTATTAGTTGCATATGAGTGATTATATATATTTATTAATGCAAGTGGGCAGTTAATAAATAAATATTTGTGATTTTAATTATATTTTTAAGAGGGGTTATAGTGGAGTCAACTATATAACCATCTAGTTAAGAATATTTATTATTATGAGAGGAATTATAAATAATTTAACTATAATTATAATTTCAAGTTTGAGTTATTTGTAATTGCATTATGAATTAAAGAATAAGTAATATTAATGTTGGACTTAAATAGAAGTCAAATTTAAATTTTAGAAATGAATTTGATATTAACATTTAAATCTTATAATATACATTTATGTTATTAATTATTAAGTCAATTATGATTTGATATTATTCAAATTAATAACATGATAATATTGCATGACATTTTATATGCACAAAGAGATTTGACATTTAAATACTTATTCATTTAAATAAGTATATTAACTTAACAATTTATGTAAACAGTATATTCTTACCTTATTGTTCAACACATTCTTATGGCTCAATCTAAATGTAGAAAATCATGGAATTAAACTATATGGTTGAAAATTATGTGTTTCTTTATATTTTATATATGGTCATGTGATGTTTATTTTCATGATGATTTTATATGACTTGTATAGTTGGCCAAACTAGGATGTGCACTAGAGGCTTTTGAGAATTCTTTTATGATTATTTGACTCCATGTCATAATGTAATTTATGATTCAAAATTGAGACTTATGTTTATGAGATTTATTTGATGAGCATGAATGATGACTTGGGTTTTGAGAACCAACTATTATTTTCAGGTTGCCTATTATGGAACCAAATTCGATCACTATGGTTTTTGTGGTATGGGACACAATTATGGTTTGTGAGCTTTGGGAAGGTTGTCTAGGTGCGTTTCTATGGGAGAGGCTTGCAATGGAGGTCGGGGCCCAAAGTGGCTACTAGGGTAACTCATTGTAAATTGTGTAATAAGTGATAACATAGTAATTTAAAATATTTAGACACATTGAAAATATAAGTTAGAGATATTGCCTCTCCCATGCCTTGAGTTCTTGTATAGGCTAAGGATGGGAATGGCATGATACTTAGTAAGACATAAGACTACTTTTCCTCATCTTCATGAGAGGGTATTCTAGTTTCACATATGTCATATTGAGGGTTTGGGGTCCAAAGTGTTGTAATGTGGAGCCTAATTAGACTCAGAGGTTTATTCAGTGTGATTTTGTCCCCATGTTATTTCTATAGGGGTTTGAGGGAAACAGCCCTAGGATGAGGTCAAGGGGCAGCACCTCCGACACCAAAAATGCCCTTATAATGTAAAAGGCATTGGCTGCTATTTTTCCTATTGGACGACTTATTCTAGGGTAGTGCCCCAGTGCACTCCCTGTCGTAGTACAAGGTGAGGCCAAGATGCAATGCCCCCACAAAGGCTTTCGAGGGTAGCACCCCCAAAGCCAAAACTGCCCTTATATTGTAAAAGGAATTGATTGTTATCTTTCCTATTGGATGACTTATTCTAGCCCTAATTTGTAATTGGAAAAAGCTTGTATAAAAAAGGCTTAGGGTTAGGGATTTCATAATGTAATGGTGATATTGTAGCTTCTTGTGGTGGTATTGAGCTGTAAGGGATTGCAGATTGTAATCATTGGATAATAATAATATTGGACTTGTTGTTGGTGGACATAGCCTAGGGATAGGGTGAACCACATTAAATCTTGGTGTCTTGTGTTCTCTTTTTATGCGATCTACTATTTTCTAATATTGGTTATACTTGAATTTAACTGTTATTTATGTCTGAGGTTAATCCTAACACAGAGTGACCAATCTAGGGTAACTCAACGCTTGAGGGTTTGGGGTCTAATGAGAGACTAGTCCAGGGTAACTCAAGTAGTTGACCATGTGATAACTCTTCCTAGTATGTATCCTGAGTCTCTTTCATGTCTTTTTAATATTTTCATTTGGTGGTGTACTTGTTGATGTTCCTATTGTTGGATGTTTTTATTGTGGGTTGTTACAAATTGGTTGGATGTCATTTATGGTTGGTGATTTAGTTTTATTGATGATAATTGGTGGTCTGTGGGTTATTATACTCTTGACATGTGGCTTTTGACTTGGAGCAGATATCTTTCATTGACTTTATCTCTTGATTTCTAATATTTGATTCATTCATGGTATATGTATGTTGACTTGGTATGTGGTGTTGGTAGTGGATTGAGTGTCCTTTCAATTTTGACTATCGTTCTTCTTCAATAGTTTGTATACCCTTGAGGTAGAATTGGCCATCAAGATTCCTTTCCTAGGATCATTTTATGATTTTTATTATTTGTATGTGGATCATTTATTATGTTCCCTACACATTGTGAGTAGAATCCTAACTAGGTGACCACATAGTTGAGAGGTAGTGTCTTCTTACCACTTGTTAAAGTCTAAAAAGATTAATAACCCAAAAAACTAGTGCAAAGAATAGATATCTAAACTATGAATGTAAATGATAAAAAGTCAAAATAGCAACATAGAGTTAGTCTCCAAGAGAGTAATGCAAATGCTAGAAGAAAAATAGCATTAAGAGGATGCAAAAGCAAGAGATGCAAATACAAGCCAGGTAGCATGATTATATAGGCTAGGAAGAGGGAGGAGGTGGCAACACCGACCAATGAGGAGCAACCATCTATCGGACTAAAGATAGCAAAGTATCTTCCCAAGATAGCTAATGGATGCTAACATGTAGGAAGGTGACACCTCACAACCACTCACCTAATAAGACATGCTTTATTAACCTAAGTGAGATTATTAAAAGTGTAGGAAAAATTGAACAATATAGGGAAAAATAAATAACCTACTAGAAAAAAAAACTACACTAACACCCCCCATAAGCGAAGCTTAGGTGGATGTAGAAATGATTCTTGCCAAGTCAAGCTTGATGAGGTACCCATGTACATAAAATTCCCCCAAAAGAGAGAGAAAAGAGACCCCTCCCAAAAAAAAATTTAGGACTCCGAGTGAGAGGAAGAGCCCCCCCCAAAAGATGAAGCATCTCTCACCCCTAGAAAAGTTCACAAATGTAGGAACTTTCTCTCAGTGAAGGGTTTGGTGAAGATATCAACAACCTGCTCATAAGTCGAACAATAGTGAAGGTTGATGATGTGACCATGGATGAGCTCCCAGATGTAGTGCATGTAGACCTCTGTGTGTTTGGTCAGTTGATGATGAACCAGATTCTATGAGATCTAAATGGTACTCTAGTTGTCACAAAATATGACTGATGGCCTTCTAATCTGGATACCAAACTTAGTGAGAAGATGTTGAAGCCAAATGGCCTTAGTGATGGCATTTATAGCCCCTGATACGTAGCCTCAATAGAAGATAGACAAATAGCAGACTACTTTTTGCTCGACCAACAAATAGGACCTGAACCAAGTGAGAAGTTGTAACCTGAAGTAGACTTTTGATCTTGAGAATCACTTGCCCAATCTGAATTTGTGTAGCCCACCAAATCAATCTCAATACCTATTGTGTAGTGAATCCCACAACTATGAGAACATTGAATGTAGTGAAGGATCCACTTAGCTGCTTTCTAGTGCAGCTCATGAGGCTCTTGCATGAATCAAGAGACCATGCCTACAGTATATGATATGTCAAGTCATATGAGTTAGATAAATGAGACTCCCAACAATTTGGTGGTACAAAGTGCCATCAACAAGTGGAGAAGAACACCGAGCCTCAAGTTTGACTCTAGAAAGGAAGGGAGTCAGAGCAGGCTTATAGTCAGCCATATGAAACCTCAAGAGTAAATCTAGAGCATGCTTGGACTGTGTAATGGTGCTCCTAGAAGGAGACTGAAAGATCTCAATCCCGATAAACTAATACAACAAGCCCAAGTTAGTCATCAAAAAGCTTTCCTAAAGGGCCACTTTGATAGCCTTAATGGTGGGTGAAGAACTTCCTGTGATCAGCAAGTCATCAACATACAAAACCAAAAATAGAAGTGAATCACCCTGTTGTAAAATGTATACATTAAGATCAGAATGACAATGAGTGAACCCAAATGATAGAAGGAAGTATTCCATCTTGGCATACCAGGCCCGAGAAGCCTATTTGAGGACATAGAGAGAGTTTCGAAGATGGAACACAAGTGAAGAATCCTAAAGGAAGCCCTGAGGCTGCTCCATGTAGATCTCCTCATATAGGTCACCATGAAGAAAATAACTCTTCACATCCATTTGATGTACTTCCCAATGATTAGTTGCAAAAATGGCAAGAACAAGTGGAATGGAATTCATTCAAGCAATTGGCACAAAAGTCTCAAAGTAGTCAATCTTAGGAACTTGGGAGAATCCTTTGGTGACCAAGTGAGCCTTGTGTTTGTCAACTGGCCCATCTACTACAAATTTTGTCTGATAGATCCACTTACATCGAACAATTTTTCTTCCCTTAGGAAGAGGGACAAGATCCCAAGTGTGGTTCCTCATCAAGGAACTATACTCTTCCTACATAGCTATATTCCACTCAAGAATACCAAAAGCCTCATGAAAGGACTGTGGATATGAGGTAGTAGCAATGAAGACATGTGGAGCATCTTGGAATTGTGAACGAGTCTCCCTAGTGTCTAAAGGATCCCCAACCTAATCACCTGTAGACTGCAAGGTCTATCTAGCCCAAAGTGGATTGGAAGATGGAGAATCTGGAGGGGAATCATTAACTTCTAAATGATGACTAGGAGAGGAAGGAGGTGATTTCTTTGAATCACTCTCTTCATTAGAAGTGGAGGTAGAAGACTGTTTAGGTGAATCTAACTCATCAGAAGATCTGTCATATATTCCAAGTGACTCCGATGTCAAAGTAGAAGGAGTTGAAGAAGTGATAGAAAGTGAGCTTGAAGATCTCTCCTCAAACTGAACACTCCTCTCAATGAACAACTCATGTGTGGTAGGGTGGAGCAACCAATAACCCTTCACACCATCAAGAAAACCTAAATATATCCAAGGCCTTGCATTTCTCTACAAGAATGTGGGCCCTTGTAGGAGAGCCAAAAACTCAAAAGTTCTTAACTGATGGTTTTTTACTGCTCCAAGCTTCAATAGGAGTAACTCCCTTTAAGGCTCAGTGAGGAACACAGTTATGGATATAACAAGCACAGTTAATGGTCTCTGCTCAATACTATGGTGCAAGAGATCTAGAGTGAATCATATAATTTTCCATTTCCTTCAAGGATCTATTCTTCTATTCTGCAACACCATTCTGTTGAGGATTTTATGGAACTGAATGTTGTAAATCAATCCCCTCTAAATTGCAAAATCTTTCAAACTGATGATTGACATACTCACCACCATTTTCTATGCACAAAACTTTGATGGCTTTCTCAGATTGCTTCTCTAAAAAAATTTTGAAGTCCTAAAAATGATCAAATACCTATGACTTCTATTTGAGAAAGTACACCCAAGTATATCGAGAAAAGTCATCAATGAATGTGAGGACATATCAGGGCCTGCTGAAACAAGGATGTTGAAATGGACCAGCCAAATAACTATGAAGTAACTCTAGTATCTATGAAGCTCTCCATGCCTTTATTTTGTCAAAATTTTCCTTAGGATGCTTACCAAGAATGCAACCTTGGAAAAAATCACCTAAGAACTGAACCAAAGGCAACCTTGCGACCATGCTCTACTGGTTGAGTTCATGCCATAATTTACTCACATCATTAGAGTGAGTGAGAAAAAAATTTGAAGGAGGATCAGGAACAAATTGAGAAAATAGATAGAGTCATGACTGATGATCTGCTCTCACAACTGCAACTATAGAATCACTGTGCAATTCACGTATCTCCACTAAATCAAGAGTGAACTCAACCCACTTTCTTGAACCTGTGTGAGTGATCTAGTTTATTGATAAGAGATTAGTTGATAATGAGTGTACATAATGAACATCATGGAATGTGCCATCCCCCACATCAACAGACCCTCTCCCACACACCTCAACAGGAGTGTCATCACCCATCAAAATAAAAGACAGAGTACATGACTCCAAGGATGCAAGTTCTTCCTTAGATGAAGCCATGTGGTGCGAAGCACTCGAATCAAGAACCCAAGTGGATGGTGAGGAAGTAACTGCAATACAAGCCTTTCCCTTTCCTCTCCCCTTGCTATTTTCTTTTACCTTGTTAGACCCTTCATTAGAACTTTGTTTAATAGACTTAGGAACACTGATATTATTCTTCTCAAGAATGTATGTCAAGTGATCAATTTGTTTCTTCAAACATTTATGTTCATTATGACTGGGTCTTTTACAATAGGCACATTTGACCTTTTCTTTCTTAGGCTTATCGTCCTTGGAAGATGGGGTATCAATAGTTGCTGTTGAAGCAACCGCTATCTGATCCTTCTTTTCCTCATTATTATTTTGTTTCTCATCCTTACTATTGTTGTTACTAATTTTTCCTTTTTTTTTTCTTTTGTGCCTTGGTTAGCAGCCAAGGCATGTGACTTAGAGGACTTAAGAGTGCCCATCTAGATTAACTTGTCATATTCTCAAGTGAGATTGATGACAAAATCATCTAAAGATGGCATGGTAAATTGAGTACCAAGTGCACCCTTAGTAGCATAGAAGGTAGAGACAAACACAAAATATTATGAACTTAGGTTAGAGATAATACTAAGAATAAGTCGTTCATCTTTCTTTTTGATTCCATATTGTTTTAATTGTAGCCTTAGTGATTTCAATTTGGTGAGGAAATCTTGGATTGTGTTGAAATTGCTTGGACTTAAACTAATTAGTTCATTTTCCAACATATGACCCCTCATTGAATCTTGTGTGCCAAATAGTGTTTCTAGCTCTATCCATAGTTCATTTGGTGTATCCAAAGACTCAATGTGAAATAGCAAGTCAGGAGAAATAGACAAACACAGTATTCCATATGCCTTATCACATTTGTTAAACCACTTAGGCTTATCTTCATGTTTATCAGGTTTAGTTTCAAGTGCCATAGTTATCCTATTTAATCCAACTTTCTTTAAGTGAATTGTGATGCATGATTTCCACTCAAAGTAATTGTATGGAGTAAGGATGGGCATATTTTTTTGATCCATGATGAAGAAATGCAGAGAAGAAATGCTAAAAATAAGAGAACCTAGCCACGATAATGCCTCCCCCCTTTTACTCAATCAAAGAACCCCCTATAAAAAAATACGATATAACACTTTATTTTAGTGCATTTACAACTACCACTAGCAAGAAATACTAAGTGGTCTTGATTTCAATGCATTACAAAAACCCTCATGAAAAGCATATGTTGAAAGTGAAACTTGGGCACAATACTCAAGGAAACAAATAGCACCATTGCTATCTACTCAAAAAATAATTCACTTTCAAAAAAAAAATCACCTCGATACGAGGTCGTATGAGAAAGTTATGGTCCTCCAAAGTTTCCAAAATGAGAACTGTGCAAAGTCACTGTTGAGAATCTGCAATTTCTGAAAAATTTATGCATAAAAATAAAAAAAACCACTGCACTAGTGGAAAAAACACAAAAGAATAGCTAAGATCATAACAAGAATTGTTGAAATTGGAGTCCATATGAGCAAGAACGAGGCATTTGAAAACTGCATTCAAAACTATAACTGCCAATAGAGAGGGGTACGCTTGTAGCTTTTCGCTCTTAATTCTACAAAATGTACATATAGCATGCAAAAATTAAAAGATATCCAAATGGTTTTTCGGGGCTGCGAACAAAACTCATAAAGCATTTTTCTTACTAATGTACAAAAGATGTAGTTGTAGTGTAAATCAAATGCCTTTAACAACAAAAAATGGCCCCAACAATTAAAAAATGACCCCAGCAACCAAAAGATGTCATGAAAAGATTAAATCAGCTACCTAAGTCAATAAATGGCATGCTAGAACCTACAATATTGATTGAAAACACCAAATATGCAAGTTGATCGTCAGATTTGATATTGAAACTTCAATTTTGCAACTTGTATGATGATCTTTGATCTCGGTGAAATGAAAATCAAATCTGACTTTCTCAAACCTCCTATATGCGTTTGAACAACCAGAAATGTTGCCAGTATAACCATAAATGATGCAATCACCCAGAGATTAAAAACTTTTTTGTTAAACTTTTCTAATTCTCAAGATCATTTAAAGATGTGAAAGAAGAGCATACTGGGTTTTTCAAAAACTTACAATAAGATTTATTATCCCCTCTTGAATATTGCAAATAAGGAAACTAAAATCTACTCTTGCACATAGAAAAGCTCTGATACCATGTTAGAATCTAAAAAGATTAATAACCCAAAAAACTAGTGCAAAGAATAGATATCTAAACTATGAATGTAAATGATAAAAAGTCAAAATAGCAACACAGAGTTAGTCTCCAAGAGAGTAATGCAAATGCTAGAAGAAAAATAGCATTAAGAGGATACAAGAGCAAGAGATGCAAATACAAGCCAAGTAGCATGCTTATATAGGCTAGGAAGAGGGAGGAGGTGGCAACACTGACCAATGAGGAGCAACCATCTATCAGACTAAAGATAGCGAAGTATCTTCCCAAGATAGCTAATAGATGCTCACATGTAGGAAGGTGAAACCTCGCAACTATTTACCTAATAAGACATTCTTTATTAACCTAAGTGAGATTATTAAAAGTGTAGGAAAAACCTAGCAATATAGGGAAAAATAAATAACCTACTAGGAAAAAACACTACACTAACACCATTTGGGTCCCCCTCAGATTTGTGGATGTTGGATGCTCTTTGATGCAATTGTACCATTTATCATTTTTATTCATATCTTGGAGACTTTTATTTAGTTGATGTATATATGCTAACATGTATCTTGTATTTGGATGTACTTGTATCTATTCTCGCATACCTTGTGACATGTGCAATGGATGTTGTTCATTGGAGATATTCCATTGTAGCAGTTGTATTCATGTACTTTCTTATGAGATGATGTATCTATTTTTTTTTATGCTCATGGAACATTGTACTTGAGACTTAAGCTAACTAATATAAACTTCATAAACATGACTCTACATCAAGAAATTCTCGAGAATGAAATTTGTATTATATTTGTATATGTCTGATTAAGGTGTATGAGTGTATAACTTCTACGTTGTTACTTTGATATTTTTTAGACTTTTCTTTAAAAAGAGTTCAGTAAACATTGTAACATGTTAGGTTTATTTATCTTAGGTTACCAAGTGAGGCGTTGTATTAAGAAGTCAACTTTTTTTCAACATGCACAATATCAAAAGAGATAAGAGGAAACCATTCAAGTTTCCATCTATCTTGGTGTATATATTTTTCTATCTGTGAGATTTCTCTCCAAGGAAAAGAATAGTTCAATGGTTGAAGGAAAAACTTTTGGTAGTACAAATAAATGAATTCATTAAAGACTTGAGAGATAATTTTGAGTGTCATGTGGGTTATTATAAATAATTTTAGTCATGAATGTATAAGGAATACAAGGAAGATATATGTTTTCTGCTTGACAATGATAAATGTATAATTCAAGTAGTTCAAACTAGGAAATTATAATTACCATCAATAAGTTATAAAGTTGATGAAGACATAATTAAAACATTTGCTAATGAATTTTTATCTAGACCTATAGATGTCATAGCTCAAAGATTTAGAACATATGCAGTAGCATTCTTTAAAATCAAATGGAACTGAAGAAACATGTTATTCAAAGAAAATATCAAAGAATGATGATCATGTTTTCACAAAGGCTTGGGAGTGTAGAAAAAAATACACCACCTATAATGATTGAAGAATGTGAGAAAATAAATCCTATTGACTTGACTAGTAGAGAAGAAGAAGAGAAAGATACACCCTTAAGTGAAAGAAATTATCAAAGGAAAGATAAGGAAAAGATACATGGACTCCAAAGAACAAGAAAACCCTAAAATGGTGGATAAGTAGGAGTTTACTAAAGAAGAGGAGGAACAACACAAGCAAGAAGAGACATGTGCAAAGGTTGTTGACGAACATAAACTTGAAGAAGGAAAGTAAAGTAGTAAGATTACATGTACCGAAGAAGATTTTATTGTAAAGGACATAATAAAGAATGAAAGACTTAATGATATTAAATGAAACTATGAACTATATGATGAAAAGGAAAAGAGAAATATAATGGAGGAACTTGTCAAATATATGCATAATTTTTGTAAGACACCATGTGAAATTTATGGTACAATACCCAAAGAGCTCTACAAGTTAGTTGATGAAAAATGGAGGGTTGGATTGAAGCTAAATAAGGAAATGATAAAATGAAACTATGGAAAGGTGGAAAGAGATAGCAGCTACAAGGGAAAAATTGATGGAGAAGAAAAGGAAATTGACAAAACCATTATGAGCAGGTTGGCTAAACCAATCCTCCCTCGATCTTACATTCCATAAGAAGTCATGGGACAAGTCAAGAAGGATGCATCTAGAAAAGAACATGTTAGGTATGAAGAAGAACAAACTAGAAATGATAAAGTAGTTATAGAAGACATTACCCTATAAAGAAAATTGATCATATACCTACAGCTCAGCTTATCCAATCGATTACAAAATGAAGTGTAAAGACTAAAAATGAATTGGTGACAAGGAATAGAAAGATAAGTTTCAACAGTACAAATGAAGGAAAGAGGAGAAGACCTGTTGTAAGGATTGTCATGGATGAAGAAGAAGAAAATGAAGAAGATAAAACACTTATGAATATTGACATTTAAAAACTAAAATCCAAGGAGCTATGCAAGTACTCTAAGAAATTGAAAAGAAAAGAAGGCCAAGAAGAAGAAAAATAAGATAATGGAAGCAACAAGAGATATTATTGGTGAGTTAGTACTAAATATTACATATGATCTAAATGCAAACATCATTGATTAGATGGACACACTACTTAAACCAATTACAAAGAAATTCCCAAAGTTAGAGACAATTGTGTTATAGGTGGTAGAAGATTATTATGAGAGGGAGAAAAAATATAAGCTAATGGACACTATAGAAAATGACAAGGTCACATTATCTGAAGAGATTAGTAAAGAAAAACCAATATTGAAGGAATTTGGACAAATAGTAATTGAATTACAAAAAATATCAGAATTCATAGATGATTTGGGGAAATGCAAATATGTAGCATAGAAGGAGATAGACTCATTGGCTAAATAATTTGATCCAATGTCAAGCTCAATACTAGAATACAACTCAAAGGAAAAAGTGATTACTATGAAGATAAAATAGATGCAAGAAGAAGAAAATAAAAGGATGACTAAACTATTGGAATTATAATCCTATTTATCACCTAGATTGACAAGATACAACAAAGTCTTAGGAATGCAAAAAAACTACTTAGTCTACCTAATATGAGTACAATTGATTCAAAAAATGAACTAGAAGGAGATTTGCATCAGAAACTAGTCATCCTATCATACTTGAAGGGAGAATAGAAAGCAAGGTGATCAAGTAGTAAAAGTTTCAAAGTTTTCCCATCAATATCAAGGAGGCATATTGTTGACATTTGGCATTAACAATAGAAGATTGATTGGCTTCACTAGACCAGCCAAATAGATGAAAGGTTGTCATCAATGGCATGTAGTGCCTCCCATTTTTGTATTTTTGTACCTTGTTATGTTTTGGTTTCAAGAGATACTTTGATACTCATGTTTGAGGACATTTGAGATGATATAATGGTTAGATACTATATTTTGATTTACTAGTATTATAGATGTTAGATGTTATTGTTGACATGAATGTCTACACCCTTGCTTGAGGTATGACCCTCAAGCAAACTCTTGTAACATGGAAACAATCTCCAAGTTATGGGACTTAAACTATGAGATTGAGTATCCAGAGTAGGAAAGTTTCCTTATAATCAGGATGCACCTAACTACTGCTTAAGAGGAAAAGGAAAAAGGAGAAGTAGACAATTAAATTTCTAAAAAGGAAAGGGGGGGATGCACCTAATTGAAATTGTGGTTACAAATTTGCTTAGAAATGCACAAAACATCAATAAAATACCTAAACACATAGATCTTGGCTCAAATATACACTTTCAAGATTTACATGAAAGTAAAACCAATGAGATATTGCAAGGAGACAAGCTTGCAAGACAACATTCAATAGCAACTACACATGATATACAAATATGAAAGAAAAATAAGAAAAAAATCATACAAGGCATAAAATGCACAATATATCAGACTAGCAAGATGAGGTAGAAGCTAAGTTTTCTATTCATGGAAGGAAAAAGATTACAATAACAAAGTATAAGGCTATTGTCATGAAACTAAGAAGAATATAGAAGAACCCTCAAAACATATTTATAGCTACATTTTATAGAGTTCAAGCACAACTCTAATATTACATTGAGTTCAAACTCCAACAAGGTGGAGTTGAGATTGCAGAGGAGAGTCATAACTAAGAATCAGAGAAAGATCTGATTAGATGCATGAAAATATGGTTTGAATAGATAGAAGCAGCGGCCATAATCATTTTAATTTGGTAGATGGATAATCCAAGGTGGTGATGGAGTGTCTTTTGAATTTACCAGGCATGGAGAACACCAAAAAGTGGTTAGAGATGATCAAAAGATCATCACACCATTAAAGAGTTGCTTCTCTTTGTTCTCAATACGTTAAGTCAACCATGTCATCAAGTCAACCATCTATCCCTGCCATGTGGCCCAATGTCTCTTAAGCATTCTTCCAGATTATCCAACTTCTATCATTTTTTTGACATGTGCTTTTGTTTGGTTTGCAGCTTCACCACCTATTGATCACTACTTTGCAGCCTAATGTTTCTTCATCTTGCTCACCTTTGCGACCTTGCGATGACCACAAAACTTCCCTCATCGCATCTTCATAGCAGCTGATAACTTAACATTTTATTTCCCTATGATCTTGTGAAGTCCTCTATTTTACCTTTGTCACCCCTTCACAGTTGGCAGACATCAAACAAACTTACCCTTGCAATGTTACTAACATAGTTAGGCTGACCCTTTTCACCATTTCACAACTTTGTGACTTAAATCTTTGAATGCGGTTCAGGCACCTGCGATTGTATGAATACCATATGGAAATTGACTATTTGATTCTCTGTTGCAACATCATAACCATCTAACATAACTATAGACTAGACCCTACGAAGATGTGACAATCGCCCTTTATCATTGATCGCTACATCGGAACCACTAGCTGATCCTTTCCATTAATTATTGTGAATGAGCAAAACCATTATACTAACTGCCATTATACCATCACAAGTTAAAGTTTTAACCCTAATGTTAACCCTATGATGGTACACTCCATGTATATTGTTGCTTCGCAGCCTTAACCACAGTTTGTTCTTAACCTTGTGCAACTTTGTGAACAAGGCCTTTTTGCAACTTCATCACTTAAACTATTAACCCATCTTCTAAACTTGTGAATTTGTGATGAAGGTATTTTGCTATCTCACAACCTGAAACTATTTGAACTTGAATCTGTCTGTGATTATTCTGTTAAGTTAATCGCTCCATCACAACCTGAGTCTAAATGTCATCCCTTTGAGCTATGAAACCATGTTCACACTGAAATTGACTGCATCACACCTTCTCGGCCATCGCTGATAGTTAAGCCTTAACCGAGGTGATGAAGCAAAAAGAGATAAATGCATCATCACAGCATTGGATTTTTTTGTACGATATGAAAGTCTTCTATGACTTAGGGATATAAAAGAAAAGTTAAAGATTTTTTCATATCCCTATTGGCTTGCATGGTTATTAATGAATGATCAAAGAGCATGAACATGGCTACCATATTGGTCTTCATGAGATTGACAATATTTGGAAAATAAGGGGTGTCAAAATGGTCAATTTTTCTAGCAACTCAGAGGGGATTCTTGCCTGCTAAGTAAGGACTAGTGGCCTTAAGAAATCCATTAGGCTATAGAGTCACCAAAAATGAAACCTACTCTATAGATAATCAGAAAACTACAACTTGTACAACTACAAAAATTCAAAAGTTTGCTATCTCATAGAGAAATAGCTTGTGGTTGTGCACTTCTTGAAAATTTGAAAAATACTTTAATATATACAAAATTTTACAGATGTGAGAAGCTAAATAAACCCATTAATTGATTTGTTGAAGTAGTTGCCCTTTTGCACCAGTTGATTTCTTCTCCCATGCATAAGGGAAATTGAAAATATATAAAAGTATGACAAACATACTATTGTATGGAATGCTTCCCCTTCAATGTTGAAAAAAATAAAGTTTCTAGCACTGGGACCTTGTCAACTTGAGCAAAACATGCTTTCTCTTCCTTGTAGAATTCTCCCTCATGCTCTAGAATAAACACGACTGGGGGCAACATGTACTGCTACAGAGCGAGATGCCTTATAGGGCATCCTCTTATTGGTACAGGGTCTAAGAAATTGACCTTGACCATGTGGTGCTTTGCAATGGTAGCATCCAATTGATTTGGAAGTGGCTCCTCTCCTTGTGAAGAAAAAATCTCCACCTTATCTTCATTGTGCTCATGAGCCATCTCCTTGGGAGCTACTAGTATGGTGTGAGTCCCTACTTGTTGATGCTAAGGAATATGCTCTTCATATATAGGAGATAATGACTCAACCTCTAAGGAAGAGAAGATAGCATCAATCACGTCCAAAAGGTCATCCTCATCATTGATCTCCTCCATCATAACTATAGTAATACGCATAGGTTGAGGGACAACCACAAGCATATCAACATATTCCTCCTCAATGACAAGCTTTCCTTGAGGCTCTCTTCTCAATTCTCCATACTGCTAAAAATGGTTCTCTTTCTTCCTGAACAAGAAATCCTCATTCTCTTGTAAAGGCTCAAAAGCCATGACTTGTTCCTTAAAAGGAAGAACAATCTTTCCTTCTTCTTCTTCCTCAAAAAATGAGGGAAGCTCTTAAAATGAAAGGATTGGATCCTCTTCCTTCTTTTCAAAAGCTACCTCCTTGTCCTCCTTAGTAGGTTGTAACTCCTCCCATGGAAACTTTTTTGGCTTTTTTTCACTCTCCCAAAATTCCATGTTTGGGCCATCAAGAGCCCATACAACTGGTCCACCCTCAAAGAGTGAAATGGTGATAGGTATGGAAGGCTCATGAGGCTATATGTTTTGCAAGAGGAGTGGAGAAGTTATAGTAGTAGGCTATTCCAATGGAGGGGGCTTCTTGAATTTTGGGATGACATATTTTGAAGAAGGGGATGCCTCTACTTCCTTGGTCTAAAAATGAGCTAATTGGAGCCTCATTTGCTCTTCTCTTGTTGCAGCAACTTTCTTTGCAAGATTTTCCTTGAAATATCTCAGTCTCTCCCTCTCTTCTTCTTCTTGTTGGAGATAGGCCCAGTATGCCATGTCCTCATATTGTCTCTCTATCTCTTGTTGCCTCTTAATCTCATCAAGCTACCTATCATAGGCCAAAAACAACTCATCTTGTTCATGCAACCTCTGGTCTATCATCCTATTCCTCTCTTGGAACTTCCAGTCAATCTTCCTTTAGAGCTGTTGGTGAATAGATTTGTCTTTTACATTAAAGAAAAAGAATGAAAGATTATATGCCCAAGTTCATAAGAAAAATACAATTTTCCAACAGTTGAGGAATTTTCACATTCACAAATCATCTCTGATTTTTGGAAAAATTCAGCTCCCTTATTAGATTTTCAATCAAGACCACCTTTCACAAGAAAATTACTTTTAACCCAAAAGTGGTAAGGCTTCCCATCTATTCTTGGATAGGGGGAACAATATAATAAAACAAATGCATAAAAAAGAGAGAATACACAGTTTCTCTATCAATCACATTCTAGAAAATAAAAAAACTTGATAGATAATCACCACAAGAAAAGAAATATCCAACACACAAGGAATCTCAAAAATTCAATACTAAATCAATAATGAACAAATTCAAAGCATACATCTTTGAACATTCAACCATTTCCTTTCAAAAAGAACAATACTGTTCAAATATAATACTAGAAAGACTTAGAAAATTTGCATAAAACATAAAGTTTTAGATAAAATGGTCACAACATGATATCCATTAAAATCTACCAACCCCTAACACTACTAAGTTTCAAACTTAAATAGAAAGCTATCCAAGAATCTCCCTGAAAACACGATTCTCAGATAGTTAGAAGTAGTTATGAAAACCAACATTAAAATAGGGTACACAGACCTAGAGTTTAATTGTTAAAAACCATAACTAAAAAGTTTTGAAGGTAATTTAATAGAAAACATAAAATATCTACTGATTGGTTAAGCGATTTCCTCCTCCTCCTCATCTTTAGCATCTTTGGCATCACCTTGCCTCTGCACAAGCTTCCATGTCCTAAATGCATTCATGAATTTAGTCATAGCGGTTGTGTTTGGATTCTTAATGCTTTGAAGGCAATTTTTCCACATGTCTCTATCCAGCTTCATTTTGTTCACAGTGTCCAGGTAACTAGGTACTCATAGGGTGCAGGTTCTTGACATCACTTCACTCTTGGCCACTTTGGAGAAGTCAAACGATGTGAGATCGATTTTTTCTTTTACAAACTTCATGTGTTCATCTTGTTGCTTGACCATTGCCTTTACATTAAAGCCTCCTTCTTTAAGGGGATTAGGAAAAGGTGAACCGATAGACTAGAAATCTCTTCCTACCTACTCCAGTAATGTCTTGAAATCCCTTTCACATTATTACATTCTTGAAATTGCAAAAGTATATTTGGACACTCTCTAGGCTATGTTTCTCCTTAGAACGTAAATTAGACCTGCATTTAAATGCTACAACATGTTCTCTTGGAGGAATTTTTCTGGTATGAACTCTTCTACTTCCACTAGTTGAGATACCATGGCTGATAATTTTTCAACTTTTTTTTTCCATGTCCCACATTGAACACAGGATTTATCAAGAGAAATCCGTTCTAGGGAAATAATCTCATGCAAATTCTTCATGAGTTTGGCAACTTGACTCCTTACTAGGCTGATCCAATTGGATACTGCAAACATCATCATTTTTCCTTTTTTTAAATCTTTTAATAGCTGCTGATTTTCAAGGGCATTGGAATCCAAGGCAGTTTGTGACTGATTCCCAGGAATTGAGCTTTGTTCCTTCAATGAATTTATGTATTCAGCCATTGCATTATTTTTAGCTTTCATCCTTTTCTTCTCAATTCCATCTTTTTGTGATTGCATCACAATTTTTTTTGTGGACACCTCTACCTAGTGCTCCTTTGTCTCATGGTTCATTACCCCTAGATCAGTGTGTGTAACTTCAAAGTTTCTCAAGTCTAATTTTTCAGCTCCCTTTTTATGGTTATAAGTGGCTACTTCAACAATGCTCCTCACAATTGCACTGAAAAAAGTTATCCTAGCAGTGCTGTTGGTTCTTTTTGGTTTGGGAGCCTTATTAGTGTATTTACTCGCAATATCATCAACAAGGAAAGAAATTGGAACCAAACTCATTTTCCTATTCACTAAGGCCACAAGCTAGTTAGGAGTGACAACATCCCGTTGTGATTCAGTAGCCCTCTTTGGAATAGCTACAGTTTGCACCCTTGGAGGAGATGAACCCACGGTCATTTGAACTCTTTGGCTATTATCAATGAGTTTTCCACCTTGATCTTTGTCTTTCTCATTATCAAATTGAATAACTTGGTGAGGGCTTGCTGGAGTCGACATTTTAGTCTTCCTGCTAGAATGAGTTTTATGCACAAAAAGGAGGGTTGTGAACCTTTTTCTTAGAAATTCTTGATGACCTTCTGCAACCTGCAATGGGGAGACCAAAATTAGAAACCCATAAGCAACCTTGACATTAGCACAGGTGCCCTTTTCCAATTTCAACCAAGATTTTATCTTTTTATCACATTTGCTATTTTTTCAAGAATATAATCTTCCTCCTTGGAATCCCAATTTATGACAAGGTTTACAGGTTTGATTTCTTGGGAAGTTGGAATGTTAGTCCCATCTTCCTCTATCTCTATAATATCTATTCCTAACTTCAATTAAAAAATGATAATTTGGGAAACGATAAACCTGGATAACCTTCTTGTTTTCACTTCTAATTCATTTGTACTCTCTTCCTAGAAATCTTCCACAATGGGAACGTGTGTAATTTTCACCTTAGTGTCAAACAAGCTATGAATGATTCCTTTTTTGTCAAAGTTTGGCTTAGCTTGATAAGTACCAAAACTAAACTTGAGCAAATCAAATCTTATACATTTTTCATCTTCCATGCTTCCACATGTTAGTTTTCCTAATTTAAGTAGGAAAATGATAGCACAAGCTTCCTCAGCTGAGAATTTATTTATCACAAAGATTAGTTGCCACGCTACTTCTACCAGGATGAAACAATCAAAGGCAACTCTAGGAAGACGCATAGGTTCTTCATCAAAACCTCCTGCTCTAAAATAAGTGAACCTTGGGAATTGAATATGTAGGCTATTGAAAGATTGGACAAGTCTTTGAGATTCAGGTGAAAATCTGTGTTGCAAATAACTTTTCATCTCAAAAAATAATTTCCCACAGAAAACATCATGAACCCTTCTAAAATCATCTAGGACTTTATCCTTATGTAACAAAGGACAATAATTGTATATGGTGATATCTTCAATCTAGGGTTCATGTGGCAAATGTTGCAAATCTTGAGTGATAGCTAACATGTGTATTAAATAAGATGACATAAAGAAATCCTTCATATTTAGGGCACCTTTCAATTGATCTCTAAGAGAACTAGCAATTAATTCCACCCAATCTAGAAATTGTGAACCTGTTAACACAATTTGAATATAGAAGTACATCCAATTCTAAAAAATAGACATCAAGAGAACCACAAATTTTATGTAAAAGAACCATTATGTCTTGGACTTGAGTAGTCATTAGGCTCTTCTTCAGAGTTTTAGGCAACCTTGAACCACCTTTATAGAAAGATTATGTCCAACTTCTTGCTATGATATTCTTATAATCACTTGCCTTCTCAGAAAATCTAACTGCATATAAGGTTAGGGTAAGATCAACAAATTGCTGCTCTTCCAAGTGAAACAAGCTAGACATAGTCTCTCTATTGACATCCAACAAAATACTTCCATTTTTCTTCAATATATGGCCTTTAGACACATTGTACATATGTATGCACTCCTGAATTAACTCTAGGCAAGGATAAGCTAGAGGGAAAGTGGAGGCCATGAGAAATTTTGTCTCTAAGACTTTAATGGAGAAAGGTTGGGCTAGTCTTTCACATAGTCTTTCTAAAACCTCTCCCAAATCAACCCTAGCAAATTTGTATCAGCTGTAATGGGAGACCTACATTGCAGACTCTGAGCATTTCCAAATATGTGTAATGTAGACTTCATGTTTTTAGGAGCTCTATTTTGAATGAAAAAGTGAGGAAACAACCACAAATATGATTCACCCCATGGGCGAGAGGAAAAAAATAACTAGAAGATGGAAGGATTATTTAGAAGATGATGATCATTTCAAATATGAAAGTAGGTTGGCTTTCTCCATTTCTCTCCTGTGACTATTTGTATTGAGTAGAAAAAGAAATTTAATGTCTTTCTTTTTAAACTAGAAAACTTTCCTTTAAATGCATTTTGAAAAGGAGGACATGATCATTAATTGTGCAGAGGAAAAAAGTAATTTTTGGCATGTCATGAAGGAAAGATGATAGGGTGGAATGGGCACTAGCATTAAATTAGGAGGCAAGTACTTTAAATGATTAATCCTCTCTACACTTGCCAAATCTTTACTTTCGCACCCTTAAATCAAAATTCAATGTGATTATTAATGATATTTTTACTTGATCATTGATTGCCTGTACTCACTTGTTAGGTTATGACATCACCTAAAACCATGTTAATCATGACGAGGCAACTAGCTATTGTGTGTCTCATGCACCATGTGTGCGTGCAACATGTCAAGTGGGTCCTCAAAGGAAAGCTACTTTGAGGAACAAAAGAAAAATTGAACCCGTGAACAAGTTCCTTTGGTACAAGAGGTTCAATGCGGCCTAGTGCTCTTTGAACTTGGTACAAAGGGCACAAAAGGTTCAAGGAGTACAAGAAAACTTGTCTCTTATACCAAGACACCTTCCAAACCAGGACAAGATGATGTTTTGAAATAAATTGCTTTTGGTTAAAGTTGGTTGTAAGGGAGGACTTGGTCAATAATTTAGCTTGAGAGGAAAGTTGGTCAAAAATAAAGTTGAATGGGTATGAAAATGTCAGTGCAACTTCATTTTTGAATTTGACGATTGACAAAACCAATGGTTCAAACTAAAAACATGAAAACAAGAGTGAACCAAAAATAACAAGTAAAAATGGTAACTCTAAAAACCATGAACTAACAAGAACTCCAACATCATATCTTTAAGCTTCTCATATGGGGATATAGGGATTGGTGGAGTAGGGATAGGAGGAGAGTAATAATTTTTTGCAGGTGGACTATAAACAACCTGGGGCTGAGATTGAAATTGGCAATGTGAGGGCTAAGGAATAGAATTTTCATGATATGGGGGGAAATAATAGTTATTTCTACGAAATGGGTCCATGGTTAGATTTTCATTAAAGATATAAAATCATAGAAAGACCTTAGAAATTAAAAAATGATCTTTACACATACCAACACTTGGTATTCTCAAAACCACTAGATCCATAGAGTCACCATGGTGTTAGATGAATGCCTCCAAAGGCTGATGGCACTGAGAAAAACACCCAATTTCTCAATGAATAAAGAACAACTGGCTAACCAACGGACTTATGTAGCTAAATCTTCTTGTCCCACTGGGTGTGCCAAAAATTGTTGACACGAAAGTTTGCACCCTTGCTTGAGGTATGATCCTCAAGTGACCTCGTGTAACATAGACTCAATCTCATAGTTCAAGTCCCATAGCTTGGAGATTGTTTCCATGTTACATGATGTTGCTTGAGCATCATACCTCAAGCAAGGGTGTAGACTTTTGTGTCAATAGTTATGATGTTCAATTTGATCATATCTGCATGATGATGCTTATTGATGTGACATGATGCTTTATGATGATATCTAGTTATTTTATATTTGGACATATACTCTATTTATGATTATATGATGGACTTATTGGATTTTGGATACTCTGATTTGGTGCTATGACTATTTACTTCATTCATGCTTAGAGATGTTTTATGTTGTAGTGAGTGATTTAAATAGATTATTTCAATGTGATTAAATAAATGGTTATAAATGTGATTTAATGCATTTATCTCTTTGGCTATATTATTATATGAAATTTTACTTGATTGTGTTGTTTAGTGTGCAAGATTTATATCTCCAATAGTGGCACATGGAGTTACTGATTTAATTGTTCTTACCTAGCCAATGTCATCCCTACATGGTCGATGTATCCTAATTAATTGGTTAATTAAACCCTCTGATGATTTAATAAATTTGGACTCATTTGTATTATGTGATTAGCTCGTGTTTATGCATTTAGACGTTCGTATTGTCACAAAAGTTATTAAGGAATATTGTGATTTTATAGTTTTGGGAATTTTATATTTGATTTAATTATTTTAATTCCAAGAAGCTTTGTCATAGTTGAATTCCATTCAATTGGAATTACCCAATTTTTGCTTGGGTCAAGAAAGGGTTGTTTTAGTGGGCCAGTTAATTTCCTAATATTATATTCCACTTTTAAAAGTGAATATATATCCCAAAAGGGAATTATTTCCTCACTTCTCACTTGTGAAATAGGAATTTGGAGAGCAAATTCTAAAATCCTCTCTGAAGGATTTATCGTTTTGTTTGTTGTAGGAGTTGCGGGCATGGGATCATCGTGAGGTTTACCCTATTGGATTTGGCTTGGGGAGACCTTCATTTGTCAAGATTTTTGGTAGTGACCACAGGGTGATTATTTTATTGCACGCATTCCTATTTTATCCATTTTGGCTATGAGGTAGGTCTATTTCATTTTATTGTCCCCGCTTCATTTTGGAGTCTATTTCTGGCAGTAAATTGTTTGGAGGCTGAGAACTAGTGTTCCCCTCCATTTCTGCATGCTATCTCTACCCAGTTAGGTCGTACGAGCCTTTGTATCCTTTTGGGCTCGAGGGTTTGGGTTTTGAGTTGTTATGCTAGTTGTTTTTGCATATAGACTCTGAACCCAAATTTCATTTGATATTTGTGACTTTTGCACCCAATATCCTAATGGGTTCTAATTTCAAGGTTTTTGGGCATTTTTTTATTTTTTCCTCAATTAATGTGTCCCCCTACTTTCACAAGTTTTCTTGGCACTGCAATTGGTCTTGGATCCAAATTATCCATAGGGATATCTTTTTGACCCTTGTATTTTTATTGCACTAGGATTCATGTCGAATCCATACTCCTGGATATAGGTTAGTTGAGTGAACTATTATACTTGTGTTTTATATGTTTCTCATCCAGCCCTTATTATCTATGATCATCATGCAGTTGGTGTGTCTACACATGAGCACATGATCGTGCACTTCTCAGGTTCTTGTGAGACCTGAGCTTTTGGTTGCTTGTTGGTTGAGTTATGTTCATTGGGGTTGGGTTGAGAAACTGCATTGCCTATGGGCACTCATTGTGTAAAGAGCATGTATATTTAGGGTAGGTCAGTGGAGGGGCTTCTCTCATAACCCTGGGTCTTATTCCTGACAAGGTATATGTGAAGAAGTTTATAATAAGTGATAACCAAATAAATTCATGGCTAATTAACTAAGATAAGAAAATACTACATACTTGTACAACTCCTTTGAAGGTATGTGCTTGTCACTTTATTCGAGAGCCAAATTGTTCACATGACTCATCTAGGGAAACAACACATTGGCCTCCCAAGGGAGTCCTAAGGGGAAGGGTCTATACAATGTTGATCTTGGGAGTCCCAAGAAACCTACTCTCCACTAGATTCCCTACATAGGAGACCCATAGAGTATCTAACTAGGACCTTTTGTATTGCATTATCTCATGATCTTGGTTTCAGTCCTCTGTACTATTTGGCATGAGTGTTAGCCATGGATGATTGTCTTGTGTATGTTTGAGGTCAGATCACTATCTCCATCAGCATGGTGAGAGTGGGCCTATGGGTTGCATGTGGTTGGAAGGTGTAGCTACCTTTACCACTATTGGGAACCAACATATAGAGTTGGCCTTTCTCCATGTTCAGTTTTGGACCTGGATGCTCACATGGTTCTCTATTTCTTTTGGAGTATGTTTCCATGTGATTTATGTTATTTCAGTTCATATATATAGTTGACTTATGCTCATGTATGTTTACTACTATGTTACTTTTCTACATGATTACTAGATGCTATGGATTAGATGATTAGATGGTTGATTCATCCCTTAATAGGATGCTTAGTTCTTTTAGATTCATTCGAGTGTTGAGCCTCGTTATTTGTAGATTTGGTACTCCCTATTATGGAGGAATTATCATATTTTTGCACTATTCTTTTCCATGTCCTTTTATCAAACCTTGCATAAGAGAGGAGATTCCTCGAGTGAAAATGCATTCTCTCATGAGAGAAATGTATTCTCGTGCGTGATAAAACCTTCTCTCATGTAGAACATGGTGAAAGCTCATGAAAGATGATATTTCTTTGCATGTGACCAAGCAGATGCATGTGTGAGCTTCTACCTTGTTGGTAGAGTTTTTGTAGGTCCCTCATTGCATTTCCTCATATGAGAGGGCATTCTCTCATGTGTAATAGGGTACTTACTCATGTGAGGAGGTATTCTCTCACACGAGCCTACAGTTTTGTGTTCCCTCACATGAAAAATATGGGTTGTTTTTGCCTGCTTTCTAGAAATGTGATTTGGATTTTTGAGTGTCCTTCAAGGTTGCACAATTTTCTAGGCTTTGATAGATTGAAGAGTCTAGGTTTCGTAATTGTTAAATTTTCATAGTTGATTGAACACGTCGGTAAGTAGTGACACTTGGAGATCATTGGATGTATGGATCATTCAATTAAGTCTTTTGTGTAATCTTTTGATTGATTGCATGTTGATGTGTTTGATTCCATGCTTATTCTTTAAAAAATTTGTACTGGTTTTTATCTATCATTGTTCTGAGGATCTCTGGCTAGGACATTACATGGAAACTCATTGATAAACACAACTAACATAATCAATGAAATGTAGTTATAGTTGGTAAAGTAAGGAAAATTGATAGGTTAAAGGAATATTATTGATAATACTCATGAGGAATTATGAAACAAAAGGAATGATTACAAGGGAAGATGATATGATGAGAAAGCTTATGATAAAAAGTCATAATGCTGAAAGTTTGAAGATGGAAGCAAGAAAGTTGAAGAGGATTCGAGAAGGTACTTCAACAAGTCAAACATATTTTGAGTTCTCATTAAGAATGGCACAAGAAGACTTAATAACGATCAAAGGAAAATATTGAAAGTATTTCAAGAACATACAGATGTGAGAAGAGAACAAGGTATGAGAGTAGTAAGCATGTAATTTGAATGAGGACATGAGATTAAGTGGCAAAATAATTTAAGTGTAAAAAAGATGAGTACAAGTTAAAGAATCAATTAGTGGTGAATATAGTGTGAGAGAGGAAATAGTGAAAAAGTAACAATAGAGGAGAATAGATAACAGGAATGTAGAGACAGAGATGTGAATGCATTTATAGAAGTAGAGATTGAGCAAAGGAAAGGTATAGAGTGATCAGAGAAAAAGGGATTTGATAGGAAAGGAGTGTCAAAGACATGTCAATGAAATAATTGGTACCTAAAAATTTAAATAATGGAAATTCCTTAAATGGGTGAACCTTAACCAATCTATTTATTAGAAATCCTTTAATAGGGTATATCCTAATAGATCTTCTTGTACTCCTAAAAGTATAATAGGGGGAACCCTAAAAAAAAGGTATTTATAACTCCTAATAGGGTAACCTTTTAATTGCAGTGAATGACTTGTAGGTATCATCCTCACTATGATTATTACCTTATAACAAGAGTTTTCTATGTAACCAAAATACTAGTGTTAGATGTTGTGAATGATTGGTGAACAAAATTTATTTCATTGCAACATTTATTTGGTTGAGGTGGGGTAGAGCAGTTTGATCAATAGTTTTGAGTTAGAAATTTCTTGTGGTATTGATTCACACCCCCACACCCCCTACCCCCCCCTCCCCAAATACAATGGTTCATTGTTGATACAAAGGGACTTAATGTCAAAAAATATGAATAGATATAGAATCCACCTCTAAGACTATAGATTGTTCTCCATGAACATGGATCTCCTTTAATTATTTTTCTAGTCACTTCAAATACTCAATATAAAACACACAAACACATATGTGAACACTTTCACATGCACATATGCATTGAAATAATTACATTACATTGCAATACATCGCTTGTATGACTTCACTCTCAATATATATACCTTGCTGAGATCTATTATGTGCACCAACACATTTGAAAAAGGTCGCATTAAGTCACTCTTACAGTGGAAAGAAATGAGTGAGGACTGCCTTGACCAAAAAAACATCACTCTTTGGACCAAAAACACCATCTCCAAAGAACATGGTTCCAACGGACATCATGTGAAGCACATAACATCAAACGCCTAGAACTAAAACACATCTAGATTGGATGAAAGCAAATCACAAGCCATTGGTAAAAGCACCAACAAATACCTAGACTAAAGGTATGTAATAATTTTTAAGCCAACAAGTCAGTTATTTATCAACCGATACACTCCAAGGTCGAAGCATAACTATGTTGACATTAATGGTAACCTTTAATTGAAAGCACATTAAGTAGAATCAACCTCACATTTTAATAGACATCCCCCAAACAAGGTGCATCTATAAAAGAAAATCAAAGCATAGTCATGATAGGATTGATAAAATCAAATATATGTTGCACACAATCCCACCGTCATCCAAGATAAATTTTTGCACCTTTAGGCCCAATCTATTTGTGAAGGCTTCTATACATCCCATTAGTTTAAAATAATTGATGCTATTA
This sequence comes from Cupressus sempervirens, assembly GCA_028749045.1. Lineage (NCBI taxonomy): Eukaryota > Viridiplantae > Streptophyta > Pinopsida > Cupressales > Cupressaceae > Cupressus > Cupressus sempervirens. Next base: position 277,677,488 of record CM053784.1, on the reverse strand, counting down.
AATCCTTGGGTTGTTGGCAAACTTTCATCATCCAAAAATATTTGGTTTTGTACTAGGTTTTTTATTTTGTTGTCAATCCTTCAACCATTCTCACTTTGAATTACATGGGTGAGGATTTTTTTTAGGATTCTTGTCAATTCTATTTCTAGATTCACATCTCAGTCGATTCTTTCTTGGTGAATATTTCTTCAGTTTGGATCTAATCCTTTTCTTTTTCTTTTTTCTAGTGGTCCTATTTGAGTTTTTTGATCTTGCAAAATAGTTTGACAATTGATAAAGCTTAATGGAACATTTTTTGATGTAATCATATTCATGGCCAACCTCCTTATTCTATCTCATGGAATTTCATCTATCTTGAGGATTTCTTGTAGAGTTAGGTCATGACCTATATGTTGTAATATGTTGTCTTCTTTCTTTGAGAATGTGTTCACTCAAGCCAGCCTTTGGCTTGCAATCTTGTATATATTGCTTCTTCGGTTTCTTAGTTAGAGTCTTGAGGTAGGATTTTTTTAAGTATGGATCTATATTTTCACATGTAATAAAGAATATATGCCTTAGAATGTAAGTTGGCATAGTGTAGGGAAAATATGATGTAAGTCTTGATTATTTGATAATGTATAGCCTGAAATGGGCATATTTATTATTCATTGTAGAATTGATATTGATTTGGAGTTGTTTATTTCCATTGTGTTGACCCTTGTTGCATGGCTTGGACAATTTCCATTGGAAAAAAAATTACCATGACTATGTCAAGTGATATTAGAGAAAGTTTCATGATCATGTGTTAGTTAATTAGAGTTCTCAAACTTGTCAAGCCCTAGATATACTAGTTGTGATGTGGCAGATTAGAGATCCAACTTGTGATTACAAATGACTTGTATAAGGATATCACAAAAGGATTGTTGGCTAGTTGGTAACAAATATTGAGTTGGGACATTTAAAAGGTGAATAGATCACTATTTTGGAGGTAGATTGAAAATGTATTCAATAGATCATCAAGTGTAAGGAAATTGGCACTAGATAATCAAATCATCAAAGCTAAGATAGTTGCACCTAGGAATCAGAAGGATGTTGCTTAGGAGGATGAACACTAGAAGGATAGAAAAAATGATGGAGGAATTCAAGAATGAGATGATGATAGAGAATTGTAATGCTTTAACTATATTATGAATGAATCCTAAGACTAAAGATGAATATTATTGAGAGCTACGACACAAATAGGTAAGAGTAATAAAATGGATGTCTCTAATTTATCAGGTTCATTACATCCTAAGGATTTGATAGTTTGGATTGATGAACTGGAAGATTAATTTATATTTAAAGATATTAAGGATCCATAAAGGGTTAGGTTAGCAGAGACTAGATTGGAGGGTCATGGTGCCCTCTAGTGGTAATAATTGCAAAAGGATGGGGGAGATTGTGGTGAATTGAAAATTACTAGATGAATGGTGATGGTTTCTAGGATTTAGGCTAAATTTATACCTAGGTATATGAATTAGAATTTTTCAAGAAGTTATAGAATTTGAAGTGGAACTTACTTTTGATATATTACATACAAGAGTTCTACAAGATGACAACCAGATCTAGACACCTTGATTTATCTAAAGAAGAAGTGGTTAGGTATATTGATGATCTAATATTCAATCTCTAGGGTGAATAATGCATGTTGAGGATGAATTCACATGAGGATTCTTTTTAGTATGCATTAAAGGAAAAAGATAAGTTGAAGAGGAAAAAAGTAACCCTAGAGGAAGGGAGAAGCAAGTTCATAACTTGAGCAAAGAGAAGCAGGTTGTTGAAGAAGAAATTGATACAAAAACATTTAGGAAGCATAGTGATAACAAGGAACTCAAAGGTATTTGTTTCAAGTGTGGTGGCATAGGAAAAATATTTTTTCAATGTTTTGAAAGGTCTACTAAGGGCATTGGTAAACAAAATCTTTTGGTACACGAGGAACATTCTACTAAATGAACTTGAGGAAGATAAGATTGTACCTGGGAGGGGAGACTCTATTATGCTTAGGAAAGTAAGAAGGAAGTTGAACCTATTCAAATGAAGAATTTTTTTAGGACTATATACAAATTAGGAGGTAAATGTTGAAAGGTTGTTGTGGATAGTTGTAGTATTGATAATATTGTATCAAAAAAGATGGTACATAAGCTTAGCTTGAGGAGGCTTGAACAACCTTTTCCTTATGGGATAAGTTCGTTTTAGGATGACCTTGTGGTGAAAGTCATAGAGCAATGTTGGGTTAATTTCAACATTGAACCTTATAAGAACAAAATATTATGTATTAAGGTTAACATAGGTTCTTATCACATTCTTTTAGGTATGTTAGTGTTTTGAAACATCATAGTTTCAAATTACCCCAATGAGAATAAGATACATCTAGGGGTAGCTACTTCCCATCTTCAACATACCCTTTCAGACACCGGCCCAACTATAAGGCTAGACCCTTCTTCTACTTCAGGCTCTACAAAACCTAGGCGGGTGGACCTATTAGATTCTTCATATGGTACTAGTTGTCAAAATCATACATTAAATCTAAACAAAGTAGATAAAACCCTTAATATTCTAACACTTATGCAAAGATCCCATACATGAAATAGCTAACAACATGGCCTAAGAAATTGATAAGCTAAGTGAAGGAATCCTTTTCAGTTCTTCAACATTAAAGGGAAAGATATTTGATTAATTATGTTGATTTCAGAAAAACCCCAAGTATGCAATAGTAAGAGTAGGTTGATCTTGTAGCTGATTAGTGCCTTATCTATTGGGCAATTTCACAAATTAAACACATACATCTGTGATACCAGTGACATATTCCATACACAAGGATATCAGATCTATCTTATCACTTTTTGAATCAGACATTAGTGTTCATAGAGACCTCATTCTTATGAAGTATCCTTCTCAAAATAACTAGCAACCCTGTCAAATACATCAAGCATTTACTTGGCCCTTTGTTCCAACAACAAAACATATCAGACATACAACTTTTAGGGAATTCAAATGGCTCTCATTTCTTTGTCGCTAAACCACATAAGAGTGCAGATTATAGAGATAGGAGACAAAAATTGGAATGAAACTAAGAGATTCCTACTCATTTGTATTCATTTCTTTGAAACTATACATTCAGATGCATGTAAAACAACTCATAAAATCACTAAATAGATCAGAACTAGCCATGTTATCTTAACTACTATTGTTCATACAAGAGAAATATGTTGAAGAATGTGGTATCACAGTGATGAAAACACATCAAAATTGGAACCCTTGGTCTCATAGATTTGAGAAAACTCAAGGTTGGAACCAACATGGTATCATAGCGGTGAGAATTTTTTTCCAAAACTAGAACCAACCCCTGAGAAAGAAGAGAGAAGAGATTAAATAGAAAAGAAGAAATTCTTGATCAGATCAGATGCTACCATTTGTCCACTTGGAAAACCTCCATCTGCAGATGCAAAACATCTCTCTACTCTCTCCCTGTAACTATCCATCAGATATTTTCATTACTGCTTGAGAATGCCTTGAAAATATCTTTAGAATGATTGAAAAGTATAACTAATTTTCATGTCAAATTTGAAATCAAAGCAAGGGGAAAAACACCTGTCAAATGACTTCTAGAGGCAAGATAAACTTTTTAGAATCATTTTCTCCACATTCAAGCTTCAACAAACTTTCATTTCTGCCTTCCAACTAATTTTTAAGTTGAATGATGAATTTTGCCCATTCTGCTAAGAATGCCCCTGAACATACAAATCCACTTATAGACTATACCACTAAATACCTATGCAAATTCAGATTTCATATTCAGAAAGTTTGTTTCCTCCTGGCTCCAATGGTATACTGCACTACATATTTTTGACAAAAATCACCCCTCAGGCTTGTGTTTGAAAATTAGGGACCCATTGCAAGTTCAGAGCATTAAAATGAAAAATTTAAAAATCTCTATAGTTAAAACTATAGGAAATTCAAAATTCTTTTAAATTTTTCAAATGAGGCCTTGAGCGTTCAAAAATTTGCAAAGAAAAATGATAAAATATTAATTTCTCATTTTTCAAATTTCATGTCCATTTTCTATCTGGGTCAACCCTCCTAGTTGACCGCCATGTGTTGATCTCAGATTGGTTGAATTTTGCCATATATCATCTCCAGGCAGCTTCGTGGGCTTAACCTCAACTTCTGACTTAACCTTGACGAATTGGCACTTAACCCCACTTTGAAGCTTCAGAACCTTTGTTGGCTAACCATGGTTAGCTCGAGTGAAGATGCAAAATATTAATTTTTGTGACTTTGGAGCCATTTACATTACTTGGGCAATTTTTGATGCAAATTTGCAAAATGGTGCTTTCTATCTGTCGCTCACATTGTCATCTTTGATTGCAGTTAGTACTTGCATTTTACTTCAAAATTTGTTTAATCTCCACACCTAGTTGTTTTAGTCGTCTGTGGTGGGCCTTCCACACAAGGTTGGGTCTTCAAAAGTAGTGTGTCTTTTTGGACACTTACCATGTGAGTGGTGTAGTATTTAAAAAGCTAAGTGAACCACTTCGTACCCAATGTGGGACAAAACACTGTGAGCAACTTTCTTATATGCAATGACCAATATGTGACTCCCCTATTTTAGCCTTTCATTCGAGATTCCACTATGGAAGCTACGTATTCATCTGGAATCCATCATGCATTGTTTGAGCCCACTAGTAGACTATTGTAGTTGAGTGATTAGGAATCCTACCAGTCACACACACAAACTGGACACGACATTGCAATAAAAAATGTGGATCTTAACACAAAGTGCCATTGTAGATACAATGGTAGCGGGAGCATTGGAGGGATGGGGAATACAGCTAAACCCTATAGTATTTTGTGCATCCTAGGCACCATTTCCAAATGACCGTCCAGATTCACTCTCCCAAGCGGTCTTCTTTCCATGTGATTTTTATTGATAAGGAGAGCTTTGACTTGGCATGTAAGAAAATAAAAGCACTTCTTCCTCCACCTATGACTCTAGTCCCCGTAATCTTCTCCAAATTGCGAGACACAGGCATTCACATAGTATGCAACATCAGTCCAAATGTGAGCAAGATTGGGGTGGAACTTAATTGTGGACTATGCCATGTCCAAGAGATTCTCCACACAAAATGACTGCCTGTACATTGGTGGACAAATTTCATCAAAAAGTTGTGGAGCAGGAACAATCAAAGCATCCAAAGCAAGCATGTTTACTATTGAAACTTCACATTCTTGATATGTCTTCACATTCTTGTATCTCCTCTTTGCTCACCATCTCCAAAAGGTTTCAAATGTTGGTAGTGAAGGTTCTTGGAATAGGCTCCATTACCACCCAATGATACATTAAGTTCTTCTTTCTAATCTCTTTTAAAGTGGGTGGAGCTCTATAGATTTTCCATGGACTTGCTTCTTTACACTTGTCGATTGCTCTTTTCTCCTATTCGCTTGCTTTGGACTACAAATTCATTTTATTGTTGAGGGAGGGATATATTTATTATCAAAATTGATGATGGCTATATAAACATGGATCAATTTGATTATACGAAACAAATGGAGGGTACTTAAGATGATACTCAACATACTCCCCAAACTCTAGATTCCCATGCTTAGAAATGAAGTGCACTTTATTAGCAGCTCCACATTTATCTTGCAAGGAGATCACCCCTTATAATCTCTTAGCATTTGATTCATTCTAATTAATTCTGCAATCCCTCCTTTATCTAATCACATTTTTGAATGCCCAAACATCTTAACAATCTGTAGGGAGGCAGTCAGGCCCTAGAGTGGTTCTGGCTAAAAAAAAATTCATTTCCTTCAAACTAATCTCTTAGTGACTGAACACCGAACACATTCAAATTTGATCGCTGAAAAATTCAAATTTAACTCAATTTATAACCTTTTGCAAACTATCAATTTCATGCCAAAGGGTCTTTTGACTGGCCTCAATAACCAATGAAAACACCTGACTGAGCTCTGAAATCAAATGCACTAATTCTCTGTTGAACATTCTTGCACCTTGTCAAATCTCATCTCATGACTAGTTCTCAATTAAAAGATATTGACCATCAAAGTTGCCCTCTTAGAATTATCTACAAGAAAATAAGTCAGAAAACAATAAATTGTGTTCTGTTGTCTTTGAAAATAGGGCGAACTGACACTTTGCAATACGAAAACTAGGGAATTGGTTCAATGTCATGAGTAGAGTATAAATTTTGGATCATGCCTCATGATGAATAACTGGGTGCATTTAGCGAGCAGTCAAAGTGGGTTACTCAGATTTGCAAAATTGGAAACACTGGTAGAAAAGTGATTTTTACAAATGGAATGGACCTGAGAAAGTGTGCAAACAGATTCATCAAGACTTGAAAATTGTCACACTTAAAGTATTTTCAAAGTATAATGAAATGGTACAATCCATTCAATTTCACCTATCACAAATTCAGAGTTATAACATCTCGAATAGGGGTGCCGACCAATTTGCATTTCTTGACACCAGTAAAACTTCACAAATTACATTTGGAATCGAGTTCAAAAACTGATCAAATAGACTTGTCATAAACTCAAAATTGAAATCCAATAAGTCTCTAACCTCTAGCATGCAACGCAAAAGGAATTATCTCATTTTGGTCAACTGGGCCAAGGTTATAACAAGTCAAATAAGGCCTCCCAGAATTTTGAACAATTTGCATCAGCACTACAACAATAAATGACCAACTTTAAGGGATTTAAAACCTAGTCAAAACATGTTGAAATGACTCAAAATATTAAACATAGGATTTTTGATATCGATATTAAACACTCCCAAAGTGATGAGTCATGAAACATTATTGGGTGTGAGATATTCAAATGCAAACTAGGCCTCCTATCACTGTTTCACACTTGGGCAAAAAATATGGATTTGAACATTACTGAAAACAAAACTTCACAGAATGACAATTTATCTTCATGGAACAAGTAGATATGTTGAATGCAAGGTGTTAGAAACATTAAACACCTCCTAGGCCTCAAAAGGATAGTTAGGTACACATGCATTAAAAAGCATTTATGGGGCTTGATTTTTTGAATGGTACTCAAAATTAGGGCTTCAATTTTGAGTCCCAACAGTGGCTTTGTCTCGGGATACATGTCCTTTGCAGGCATGGAAAGGATTTAGATCTCTGGAAGAATCATACCACACACTTGACAGAAAAATACTTCTCACGAACAGCTTATTGAAAGCAAGGAAAACTACTCCTAAACTGTACAAGCGATGGCCCCAAGCCACCAAACTTCAAAAAAAACTTTTACCTTTGTCATAGATCTAGTTTTCCTCTACACTTTCATGAGGTAAGCTGGAAACATCTCTTCTAATAGTTTCACCAACATAATCAACATTATCCATTAGCTCATTTCGCAAAACAAGATAACTTCCTTCATTCCCATCGAGCATATATAAATCAGCATTAACTTCTACATCATTCTCACTATGAGAAAATAAATCAGCATGCTCATGTAAACTAGGATCAATCTGAAAATTTTCATCTACAGATGATTGTTGCATGCTATCAACCAGAAACATGAATGGTTCATATTCTACCTTTTTCAAAAAGTTGCAAGTGTCAAAATTTTGCAACACACCTTGTGTAATCGAATGTGAAGAGTTTGTGAAATCTGATCGTTGCCTACTTGCAGTCATGTTACTCATTAAATTAGATTTATCTTTCATTGAAACCTCTTCACACTGAAACAACTAATTAGTCACCAAGTATGAAAACTTATCCTGAAAGTGTTGATCTAAACTATGTTGATCTTGTGGCTTGAGATCTTGTATAGATGTGGCTTTGGTTTCTGTTGGCCAAATTTTCCTTCCAGCCAAAATTGTCATCTTTGAATTCAAATGCTAAACGGTCACGTCCCACCTTTAATATTAAACAATGTCATGGAAATATGAAATCAATTAAATAAAAACCCTATAATATTTATGTTTTTTCCTAGGTTTATTTTTTCCAACCTTGCAACTTTCTCCAACTGTCAGATCTCCCACAGATCTACAGTAATTGCTTTCCTGCATTTTGGAATTACCCAGTGTTTAATGAATGTGGGGAAGCGACCTTTTGCCATGTATCTAGGGTGGGGCCTTTCTTCTTCTGTGTGGACCGTCGGGGTTGAAAAGGAGTGTCAGTTACTTTGTCTTGATTGATCAAAGGTTTATGTGTTTGTGGAGGTGGATGTTGAATGCTAAGTGGGCCTAAAAGTTTTAAGAGAAAGCATAGTAATAACTAGGGTCTTTCATGATCGTCAATCATTTAGTGATCAACAATCATCACTTGCCCGCATTATGGACTTGCTTGTAAATTAAGCAATGTTGTAAAGCGACAAATGATTGTGTGTCTTGGTAGGCCCAGTTAAGGAAATAAACCTACAGTCATGGCGGTTAGGTTGGTAGTTTCATAAGGTCATTGTGATTAAATTTTATCAAGTGATGCGGTCAGTTGGCCAATGGGGTAGTAAAAATTACAAAGACCTTCATAGGTGGAAAAAGGAAATAATATTATTGGTCCTCATGGCTCATCTTGGTTGTAGAACTTTGTTTGACTATTGACCTTGCTAATTTGTAAGCTAGAAATGAAGAAAATTGGATTTTCTTATATGATCTGATCTTTCTTATCAATCCCAACTATTTCTAGTTAATGCTAGGTTTTAAACAATGCAAATTACACTCTTCCCACCATCTAACCATCGATTAGCATCATTTTCCATCACTTCAGGGTTTTCTCCAGTCAAAGCTTCCATGATTTTCTTTCCTCTGCAAGTGTACCAAATAAAATATATTGTTTGGATCATCTTGATTGTTCTTTAAGAACTTTATGATAGTGGTTGTGAAGTAACTTTTAGTTAGAAATACCTCGGTTATGCTTGAGCTATATAGGTAGATTTTATAATCTTTGTAAAGGTGGATCTTTTTCTGATTCTCTAGTATTGTTTCTATGCATACTACTATAATTTCTCATGCCTCTGAGCCATTGTAATCCTCTATTGAGTCTCTTTTAGCCATTAACACACTGTGCAAGACTTCTTTGCCTTTGGTTAATGTTCTTGTCTATATTTCTGCAATTTGCATGATTGTATCTACTTTTGGCATTTGAATAATATTAAGTGAAGTTTCTTCCTATAGCATTCTTTTGTTGTCTTATCTACATGTGGTTGTTGAATTAAGAAAAGTCCAAATTTGTATCCTTTGAGGTTATAATAGGTTAACTATGCATTTATGGGCAAAGATAAGATCAAACACTCTATTTTGGTGCATCATCTCCTTATATTAGATTAGATAGTTTTCTTCTATGCATTCCTTCTCCCTTTTCCTCTTTAAGAGTAGTTAGGTGCATCTTGATAGTAAAGGAAGTCAGCCTTCTTTGGAGACTCAATCTTGTAGTTCAAGTCCCATAGCTTGGAGGTTGTTTCCATGTTTCACAACGTTGTCCTTAGGTAACAACTTTGGACAAGGGTGAAAACTTTTGTGAAAATGGTTTTTGGCATGTCTAGTGGGACAATATTCAAGAAGATTTCAAGTCTATTGCTGTCAAAAGAGAAGAATTTTAAGTTGATTCTGAGGAAATAGTGGTACTCCCAGTATTCCAGGCCTTGAAGAGGCTCGTTTCTACAAAGCATTTGGTGACTCTACACCCTTCATATCTAGTTCCAGACCAAAGTTGCTATGATTCATGCCCAAAGTTGAAATAGGGGCATCTTCTAGAGGTAATTTCCAATACCAAGAGCTTTCATTTTCAAATCCTATAAGAAGAAAGACTAGAGTATCTTTAGCACCAATTAGGAGTACAGAGGAAATACATACCCCTACAAGATCAATCTCCACTCCTCCTGTTGTTAGATCTCAAGCTAGGTTACCATTAGTTCATATCAATAGATCACTTGCTTATATGGCACAACCTAGAGCTCATGCTTTTTCTACCTTTAATGGTGGAATTTCTCTTTTATTGGACCAAAGACATGACATACCAGTAGTTGCACTTAAAAGTATACCTGAATTCAGTAGTAAAACTTCTATCTCTCCCTTAAACATATTCAAGAGGTTGCAAATGTCTACAATATCCATGGTATTATAGAAGATGATGTGGTTGTTAGACTCCTAGCTTCATCTTTAAAAAGGAAAGCCCTACAATGGTACCAGGGTCTATCACATGGTTCTATAACAGATTGGGATGGGTTAAGAGCAGGACTATGTAAACATTTTGAGGACAAAAGTGACTACTTGTCACTTTTAGAACAACTAATCACCATAAAAAGATGTCCCCATGAATGTATGACTCATTTCAATTACAAATTTTAGAAGACATGGGACAGAATACCTACTTCAATGAAGCCTACCCCTGGTAATGCCTTCTTACATTACCTCAGAGCTTATAACAATGATATTGCCACTACAATCCAAATCATGGGAGGAGACACCTTACCTAATGCTTATGAAATAACAATAAGGGTAGAAAACATATTGATACAAGGACAAAAGTTAGCTCCAAGGCCTCCTATGTCTTTCTTCCCTGATATCCCAAATAACCAACCAACAATAGCCCATATTCTCACAACTTCCACATCACAACCCCTTTCTCTATTCTCTTGGGATTCCATATCTTCAAATGGAATGGATGAAATCAAAGAGATGATGTAGTCTATGACATTGAACATAGATAAAAGATTGCAAGGCCAAGAGAAGAAGTTGGAAGATAGCTTCTCTGCGATGTAAAAAGTGAGCAACAAAGTAGTGACTTTGGAGAGACAACAAGCTCAAGGTAATATGGCTCCTTAACTACAATATCAAACTCTAAATAATGGTAGGCCCCCAAATCATAATTATGGGAATACTTCTTTTGATCATAGTAGGCAGAACAATCATGCCTCTACTTCAAATTTAAATCAAAGTAGGGCCATAGTTCCTCAAAACATTATGGCTCAAGACCAAGATTTTTTTCCCCTCTTGCAATTACTCCTATGCCTATTGTATGTGTCAAATGGCTAAATCTTATTTGGCTTTGACCACCCAGGAGCTTGCAACAGGATAGCCATATAATGAGAACCAACCCAAAGATGTCTCACATATGCAAATACAAGGTGATTGCTCCTTCATGAATCATCAAGTGGAGGAACATTGTAATGTAAACTAGGACTCCATTGCTCACAATATTAGGAGAAAAAGAAGAGCTATTGAAGATGCTACCCCTCCTCTTATTAATCAAGCTTCAAAATAAATGTAGTGCCTCATGTACAAGCAAAAAATAATCAAGCCAATGGCCTTCAACAACAAAGACAGAATAATAGAAGAGAAGATATGAATGGCCCCTGGCTTATTCCAATTCAACCCCCTACACATGCAGCTCCCAAGGCTTCTACCAAAGCACCTAACACCTCATTCAGTGTGGTGGAGTAGATGAAGAAGAAAAATGTGAATATTTCCATGTGGTATGTTGTTGCTACTATACCCATGCAAAAGAGGCTAATGCAGCAAGAATTGGAAAGTATTGAACCAAAGGATCAGGTACCTAGTATGGAGAGTGCCACAAACCTAGTACCTAATCCTTTGGTTCAATACTTTCCAATACTTTCCATTTGTTTTTCAAGAGACTTCACTGCCCAAATAGGTGTTTACATATCTTTTGATTGGTCATATATGTTTTTAGAACAAGATATGGGACCAAGGCTTCAATCAAAGTAGAGCCTCTAGCCCTCCATCATATTAAGCCTAATGCCTCTAATCTCATTAATTTGAGTTGTATCATCTTAGAGACAGATGAAAATGATATAGTAAATGAGCTTGCCACTTCTCCAGCAGAGATACCTGATTTCCTCTTAGATAAATGGGCTAATTCATATCAACTTTATCCCATATTAGAAACCCTTGAGATAGGTCTTGGTACGTATTGTGTATCAAAAAAATATGCTCTTGTCCCTGACCTTGTGAAAACTAAAGAAGATATGAGTGGGATATGGAGTATGTATTTTGATGGATCAAGGAATAAGAATAGATCAGGAGCAAGTGTGATGTTAATTTCCCTTGCACAAGTAAGGTACTACTTCTCCTTTAGGCTCCAATTCAATTGTATCGATAATGTGGCCGAGTATGAATCCTTGATTGAGGATCTCCTACTTGCTCAAAAAAGAGGAATTTAAGCCTTAAGTGTATATGGAGATAGTGAGTTGGTGGTCAATTAGGTAAGAAATCATAATATCACTAAGAATGGCTTGCTCAAGTCTTATAAACACAAAGTATGGGTTTCTCTTGAAATTTTCAATGCATTTAATATTTAGAGCATCCCTAGAAAAGAGAATAGACATGTTGATAGACTTGCAGCAGTAGGTGCATCTTATGATATCCCAAAAAACCTTGAAGCTTAAAAGAAGTAGTAGATTAAAGTGGTAGTTAGATCTGTTATTTCTTACAACAACACCAATTGGAAAGTGTTTGAATTTGATACACAAATTGTAAGTTTCTTACAGAATAAGGTAAAATTCTCAGAGAGAAACTAGCCTAGGTTGCATGACCATAATGGGGACTAGATCATCAATCTCGGTTCTAATAAGTTGCATAAGGGTCTCATTACCTTGGAGAGTGTCTTTAACCTTGATGACCAAATAATAAATAGTAGAATGAACCTAGCTACTGAAAAAGATGATTATACACCAGTTATGGTTGCTGATGGAAAGACCTTGAACATGGGAAAGGTATGTTCTAAAATTGAGCAAGAAAGTTTTATTCATCTATGTCAAGAATTTAATGATGTATTTTATTGGACATATGATGACCTAAATTTTTTTGACCCAAGCCCATTTCAACATACCATAGATCTAGTTGAAAATTTCAAACTAGTAAGAGAAAAGTAGAGGCTAGTGAATCATAAGATTGAACCATTAATGAGAAAAGAGCTATCCAAGCTAATTAAGGCTAATATAATTTTCCCTATCAAGCACTCATCATGGGTAGCAAACCTTATCCCTATTAGGAAGAAGAATGGAGAAATTAGATTGTGTGTAGATTTTAGGGATCTTAACCAAGCTTCCCTTAAAGATCACCATCGCCTTCCTTCCATGGAGTAGATATTGTCCAAGGTCAATGGTTTAGAAAGGTTGTCATTTCTTGATGGATTCTCTAGTTACAATCAAGTGTTAATCAAAGAGTCTGATAGATACAAGATTGCATTCACAACCAAATAGGGCACCTATACTTATAGTAAAATGGCTTTTGGACTAACAAATGTAGGTGCCACATTTCAAAAGCCAATGGAGATGGCCTTCAAAGACATGATTGAAAGGTTTGCATTGGTTTACCTTGATGATAGCATAGTGTATTCAAAAAATGTAGCAGATCATTTTGGTCATCTTAGATAAGTGTTCATAAGGTGTAGAGAGTTTGGGGTATCCCTTAACCCAAGAAAGTATTTCTTTGTCACCAATCGAGGAAAATTATTAGGACACATTATATCAAAGGATGGTTTAACCATTGATCCATAAAGAAAAAAGGCAATACTTTCTCTCTCCCTTACTAGTCATAAGAAAGCTCTACAAAGTTTTCTTGGTAGAATAAATTTTGTAAGGAGATTTATCTCTAATTTAGCTACCATGGTGAAACCTCTTACAACCATGCTTAAAAATAATATAGTGTTTACATAGACCAAGGAAGGGAAGGTAAGTTTTGAAGAGATCAAAGCAGCCATAGCATTAGCCCCTACTCTCATCAATTCAAATTTTGAGAAGGATTTCATTCTTTATACCTTAAGTGGTGAGTAAAGCTTTCATGTTGTCTTGACTCAAACAAATGATAGGAATGAAGAGCATCCTATTGCCTTCTTTAGTGAAGGGTTTAAGGAATATGAAGGCAAATATAGTTATCTAGAAAAGCAAGCCCTTGCAGTCATAAGAGCTTTAAAGAAATTCAAGAACATTTTATCACACAACAAAATCCATTTGTTAGTACCCCATGCTAGTGTGAAGGACTTCCTTTTAAGCAAAGATATTAGTAAGAAGAGAGCAAGTTGGATCACTAAGGTAATGGAGTATGATGTTGACATCCAGATTACCAAGTTGGTAAGAGGGAAGGGATTGTGCAAACAAATGATCTCATTTTAGGAGTCAGATAAGGAAGTTGCTATGGTATTGACAGAGCATCAAAAAGCAAGAAATGATAATCCAAGGAATTGGATGGGTTACATGATGACCTTCTTATCTAGCAATGGATATCCTCAAGGATTGGATAGAACTAAAAGGAGATAGTATAGGATAAAGTTAAATCCTTATGCCATAGTTGATGGTATCCTTTTTAGGAGTTATTTTAATGGAGCCCTATTGAAATGCATTGATATAGACCAAGCTAAAAGAATTATCAAAGAGCTTCATGATAGTCTTGATGGTGGCCACTTTTCAGCAAGGACAACTGCAATGAAGATACGAGAGCTGGTTACTACTGGCCATCCTTGTTCCATGATTGTCATAAACATGTGAGGAAGTGTGAAAAATGTGCCTTCTTTTTAGGTAAGCAAAGACTTCTATCTTTTCCTCTTCACCCCATTCAAGTAGACTAGCCCTTTGCTTAATGGGGATTGGATTTCATAAGCCCCATCAATCCTCCTTCTAGCTCTACTCACAAATGGATCCTAGCAGCTACAGATTACTTTTCTAGATGGACAGAAGCAGTTGCATTGAAGGATGCCATAGAATCTTTAGTTGTTGAATTCCTTGATGGAATTGTAACCAGGTTTGGTTTCCCTTCAATAATTATTTCTAATAATGCAAAATATTTTGTAGGAGCTTAGATTTGTGCATGGGCAGTTGATCATAATATCTACTTGAGAAAATCCTCAAACTACTATCCTCAGGGAAATGGATTGGTTGAATCATCTAACAAAAACCTAATCAAGATTATGAAAAGGACTATAGAAGATGTCTAGAGATGTTGGCATAAAAATTTGAAGATATCACTATAGGCTAATAGAATACAAATGTGAAAATTTAGAATTCATAAGTATAATATGCTAACCCACATGGGCGCCTTCATTATAATAATTTGTAAGACAAGTTGTGAACTATCACCTAGAGCTCCCCTAGACATGTTCGGACCTCTCTTAAATAGGCAGTTTTATGCTACTCAAGAAGGTTCTTGATGCTCAAGCATAATACCTAGGGTCGACAGACCCTTAACAATACACATAGAGTTGGCCAAATACATCTTTGACAAATTATTTTAGAATTTTCGGTAGCCCAACTTTCGAAAGCTATAACTCATGAACCATTTCTCTGATTGACTATCATAACCACGTTTCAGAAATGTCAGCTCTTGATCTACAAGTTCATAACTGTGCTAGCACCCTTCCATCAATTTTTTTGACCTCATCCAAGCACTCTAAGGCCTCCAATGGTGAGCCTAAAGATTTTTATGCAAGTTTCTTTTTTATAGAAAATCCACAATAACTTCTATGATACTAATGTTCGAGCAATGAGATTTTTATGGTAGGCTTACAACTCTAAAATGAACCTTCTTGTAGAAAATGAGAACATTCTGAGCTCGTATGAAAAACTTTATAAAAATAGTAAGTTCCCATAAATAGTAACCACCCTATCTACTA
Source organism: Cupressus sempervirens (assembly GCA_028749045.1). Lineage (NCBI taxonomy): Eukaryota > Viridiplantae > Streptophyta > Pinopsida > Cupressales > Cupressaceae > Cupressus > Cupressus sempervirens. Next base: position 277,661,865 of record CM053784.1, on the reverse strand, counting down.
GTCCTTATTAAAATAGAAAAGACTAAAAATAAAATATTTTTGGGTCATGCAAGATTGCTCTTGCACCTAGGATGCTCCTGCATCAAATACCTAGGGTAATTTGAGAAGTGACCTCGTCACGTCTCAGGTGTTCAAAGGAAAACCAAGATGGTTGACCTCCTCATTGCTAGCCATGATGAATCCTCAACTGGTCTCCCTTTCCATTTGACCAGATATTCCTCATAAGTTTTTTTTTGGGTACTTTTTCCAACATGAGTGTCTAGTATCTCCTCAATCTCCTTTGCAGCTGAACTAGTTGCTAGAATGCTCCATTGCACTTCTACCACTTCATCTCCATCACCTCCTTCATAATACTCTATCAAATCTGAAATATAAAATATTGGTGAAATATTCAATTCAGCAAGCAACTCCACTTCATACGCATTGCCAAAATCATGCCTCTTCACTATCTTGCATGGTGCAAACTTCTTCATCTTCAAATTATTATATGTACCCATTGGAAAACACTCCTTTCTCAAATGAACCATGACTTCATCTCCAATCTAAAATTCATTATATCTCATTTTCTTATCTTCCTTAGCCTTATACTATGTATTCATTTTTATGACGTGCTTCCTCACGTCCTCATGGATGTTCTTCAAATGTTCAGCAAAATCTTCTGCTTCAGCACTACTTATCTCTCCTTTATCCAACTGCCTCAATTTAGAAGCATTTCTGGGGCTACTCTAATATACAATCTAGAATTTTGATTTACCAGTACTCCTATTGAAAGAATTATTATATGCAAATTTTGTCTATGGTAAAATCATATCCCATCCTTTTGGTTTATCTCCAACCAAGCATCTCAGTGAATTTCCCTAACTACGATTCACAACTTCTATCTGTCCATCAGTTTGTGGATGATGTGATGAACTAAACTTCAAATATATCTTCAACTTCTTCCACAATGTACACCAGAAATACCCAAAAAAATTAGTATCTCAATCTGAAACTATACTCTTTGGCAGACCATGTAATCTCACCAATTCTCTAAAAAACAACTCTGCTACATGAACAACATCACTAGTCTTTTTCTAAGGAATAAAATGTACCATCCTTGAAAACCTGTCAACCACCATAAAAATAGAATCATGCCTATGTTGTGTCCTTGGTAATCCAAGAACAAAATCCATATTGATATCCTCCCACAACTTCTCTGGTACAGGTAATGGATAATACAACCCTTTATTCTGCTTCACTCCTTTCACCATGTGACATACACTGCAACTTTGTACAAACTTCATCACATCTTGCTGCAACTATGGCCAATAGTAATTTTTAGCAACCAAAGCTATGGTTTTATCTCTGCCAAAATGTCTAGCCAATCCTCCACTATGCTTTTCCTTGATGAGATTCTCTCTCATTGAACTTCTAAGAATGCACAATTGGCTTCCTTTGAACAACATATTATCCTGGATCATGAAATCCAACCACTTTGTATTGTCAAGTGTAACAGGTTATGTACAAGCCTTCCACACTTCTCCAAATTTAGGATCATCTGGATACAATGTACTAAGTTCCTTGAACCCAACCACCTCTATCTATATTTTTGCCACCAAAAGTTATCTTCTACTAAGAGAATCTGTAACTTTGTTAGACTTCCCACTCCTATGTTTCAAAAAAAATGTATAACTCTACAAAAACTCAATCCACTTTAAATGTCTTTGGTTCAATTTTCCTTGACTATTCAAATATTGCAAAGTTTGATGATCAGTATACAAAACAAACTCCTTAGGAAGAAGATAGTGTCTCCACTTCTTCAATGCTTAAACTATACCATAAAATTCTTGATCATAAACATAATATTTTCTTTTTGCATAATTCAACTTCTCACTAAAATAAGCAACACATCTACCTTCCTGGCTCAAAATAGCTCCTATTGCAGTACCACTAGCATCATAGTCTACTTGAAACACCTATTTAAAATTAGGAAGGGCTAAAACAGGTTGCTCAGTAAATTTTTGTTTCAATAGATTAAAACTCTTATTTTCTCCTATAGTCCACTTAAACTCTTTCATATCACCTCTCATTGTTTCAGTCAAGGGTCCACAAATACTGCTAAAACTTCTTATGAACTTTTTGTAAAATGTAGCTATTCTATGAAAAGATATTACCTCTGTCACACTCCTTGGAGTAGACCATTCAAGGATCTTACTTTATTGTGATCTTGTTGGTAGCATGAGAATCTGTGCACATCCTCCATTCTACATTCTTCTTTGGTGCTAATACTGTTGGTACAACACATGGACTCAAACTCTCTCAAATCAACCCCTTCCACAACAACTCATGAACTTGCCTGTTCAACTCTTCACTTCCTTCTGGTGTCATTCTATGTGTTTCCTTTTTTGGCAAACAAGCTCCTAGAACCAAATCTATCTAGTGACTGATCTTCCTCATTGGGGGAAATTCATCAGGTACATTATCTGATACAATATTAGAAAACTCTTCCAACATATATGGAACTTCTATAGGTACCTCCTGTACTTATTCTTTACTATCTTTAGGAATTATAGCAAAACACATATGCTCATGTTTCATACCTTTAAGAAACTCTTTTCCATTAACAAAACATATTCTAGCAGTACTACATACCTTTTCTTCTTTATTCTTCAACGACTTCAACTTATATTTCACTCCATCCTTAGTTAGAGTGTAGGTATTTACTCATCCATCATGTACAACATGCCTATCAAATTGTCATGGCCTACCCAAGAACATATGACATATGTCCATAGGTATGATATCACATAGTGCCTCATCCTAGTAGCTTCCAATCTTGAACTTCACTGAACATTGCTCATTGACCATGACCTTGTGGTCATCTTGCACCCAAGCAATACGATATGGATGTGGGTGTTTCTACCTCTTCAGCTTCAACTTGGTGACCATCATTTTTGACACCAGATTGTTAGTACTTCCACCATCAATGATCACCTCACAACACTTATCTTCACATCTTCACCTTATGCAAAACAAGCTCCTTCTTTGCTTAGGTTCATTCTCACCACTCAACAGGACTCTTCAGTTAACTAGGACTTCTCTTTTAGCATCTTCAAAATGTGAGGATCTGACATCTTCATCAACATGTACAACTCTTGCCTGATCTTTTGTTCTTTAATCTATCATTCCTTGGCATTGGGTACATTCAAATGCTTTATGCCCTTCTTCTCCATAATGAAAACATTTTCCACGAAAGCCTCCTCTTCCAGATCCTTGTCCTTTGACTCTTCCTCTCTTATCTCTATTATTCTAATCATGGAAATTATCAAAATTGTTTCCCCTCTGGTTTGGATTTCTACTTCTAGCCTCGTCCTAGTTCTTTTGATCATCATTAAGACCACCAGATCTTCCACTGCAACCTCTTCTATTATTCTTATTGTCAAACTTCTTGTTCGGTTTCTCCTCAACTCTTAGGGAAAACTGGTATGCCTCCTCAATACTACTCATTCGAACCAGACTTAGCTCATCCTAAATGTTGGGCCTTAATCCACTAAGATAATGGGCAAATTTCTCCTTATCAGCTTCTGCATGGCCAGTTCTAATGAGAACTCGATAGAACTCTGTAGTATATTCTTGAACATATTTTCTTGTTTGCTTCAACCCTTGCATCTTATTCAATAGATCAAGCTCATAATCCATGGGAATGACTTTTCAGTTCAGTTTATCTTTCATTCAATCCCATCTAGTGATTTTGTCCTTTCCCTTTCCATTTCATTCCAATTGAACCTCCTACTACCAGATATTCACATGTCTCTTTAGTTTTGCCTTTGCAAATTTGACCCTATCAGGATCATCAATATCTTCATACTCAAAGTACTCTAGTTCATTGATCCAATCAATCAGCTCCTCTGGGTTAAGAATTCTCAAAAATGTTGGAACCTCAAACTTAGGTCTTTTTCCAATCTTGGAGATGGCCCTAAAAAGCCTCTCTTCCTCTAGATTTAGAACTACCTTTTCTTCAGCATTTTCTTCTACTTCATCCTCATCCTCACTTTCATCTCTTATGGGAAGATTCATTCCTCTACACATTTCTTCTTCCAATGCTTGCATTTGTCTTTGGAGGGCTCAGAATCCCTCAAGTGTAACACCTACAACTCTTCCTCTACACTCTCTTCATGGAGGCATTTTTGTGCTTCCGCTGGAACCCTAGTGCAAACTGCCTCACAATTGGTGATATGTCTACACGCTCAGCCCAAACCACAGTCCTAGTGTGAACTGCCTCATAGTTGGAGATCTGTCCACACACTAAAGTACTCTAGCTCAGACACCACTTGATGCAAGGAGCTTCCCTTAATGCCATAAACTCATAACAGAAACATAGAAACAACTAAAAAATGCAAGAATAAAATATAGACTTCTTATTTGCAACGCACGTGTGGAATTATAGAATTCATAAGTACAATATGCTAACACACATGGGTGCCTTCAGTACAATAATTTGTAAGACAAGTTGTGAACTATCACCTAGAGCTCCCCTAGACAATGTTCAGACTTTTCTTAAATAGGTAGATTTATGCCGCTCGGGAAGGTTCTAGATGCTCAAACTTAATACCTAGGGCCAATAATCCCTAACAATACACATAGAGTTGGCTAAATACATCTTTGACAAATTATTTTAGAAATTTCAGTAGCCCAACTTCCGAAGGCCATAACTCATGAACCATTGCTCTGATTGGCTACTATAACCACTTTTCGGAAGTGTTGGCTCCTGATCTACAAACTTGAAACTGTGCTAGTGTCCTTCTGTCAAGTTTTTAGACCTCATCTAGGCACTTTAAGGCCTCCAACGATGAGCCTAAATATTTTTTTGCAAAAAACCTTATTACTAAAAATCTGCAATAACTTCTCTGATACTAATGCTCAAGCAATAAGATTTTTATGGTAGGCTTACAACTCTAAAATGAACCTTCCTGTAGAAAATGAGAACATTGCTAGCTCGTATGACGAACTTACTAAAAATAGTAAGTTGCCATAAATAGTAACCACCCTGTCTACTATTTCTTATTAAAATAGAAAAGACTGAAAATAAAATATGTTTGGGTGATGCAAGACTTCCCTTGCACCTAGGATGCTCCTATATCAATTGCATCAATAACATTTTGGCTCAATGTTCTTGCACCTTGAGAAGTCATCTCGTAATAATAATATGAGATGCAAATTGGGTCTGAACAACCTAAGTTAATAACAAGATGTCAATAGATATTAAGAAAATTTGTGTACAAATTGATAATTGAACATGACTTCAAATTTATTAAAATTGAATAGATTAATTAAATTTAGAAATTATATCTTACCTTCAACAAATCCTATTTCAAGAAAGTTTTGAATATTGTTGCAACATTTGGTAGTTTTTAACAAACATGTTATTCTCCTCCCCCTCTTGGTATATTTGTTTCACCCATTATATTTCAATGCTAATTTGTTGCATCGTTGAATTGAGGAAATCCACAATGCATAGTCTCCACAAAAGTGGTCATATTGGCCCTCACCAAAGGCACTTGAACCCCTACAATTTTTTGCATTGTCTATGATTACCTTGAACACATTCTCACTACCCACCATATCCATGAACTAGGTGAGAATTCTAGAAATGTATTGTGCATCTTTCACTTCCCCTTCACAATTGACTGACCTTAAAATCATTTCCCCTTTGGGGGATGCAATAATAACATTAATCAATGGATGGTTTTGGGCATATTTTCATCCATCAAAAATAATAGAAACACCTGAATCAATCCAAGAATATCTTACTGGTTGAAGTGAGGCCTCTATAGAAACCCTCTATATGTGATATGGTGGTACACAATTGTATAACCAATTGGTCAATTATTGATGGTCGACACCATTTCCTTCCAATATAGTGATCTTACCAATTTGAAACTATGACCATTGGGATAGAGGAAAAATATAATGGCTTGATCAACATTTTGTACTGCCTTCATTTTAAATGACATGTCTAATTAACCTCTTTTGTAGGTGGTAATTTCTACTTCATCCTCCACTCTTAGTATAGGAAAAGAATGGATATTTGGAGGCTACAAGTAAATATTTTCTTTTCTTTTTGGATGGACTACCATAAGAAGTTTGCTTTAATCTTTGAATCAATATATCAGCCTCTTCTTGTTCTTTTATAAATCCTACTATTTATGTAGGGGACAACCCCTTCATATATTTGTCTTTACACATTCCCTTACTTTTTCTAGCATAGCTAATAAAGTGAAGTTTAACTGAAGAAGATGAGCTATTTTTTGGTTTAATATCATATATTTCCAAATATTGGATGCACGTCTTGCAACCTATGAAATTCATGTGGTATGTCTCCACAAAGAAGATCCTATATCAATTTTGAATTTATGAATTCCTCCCCCACCCTCTAAACATTCACTATTGGCTATTCTTGCCATATGATTTGTAGCTATTATAAGAAGTTATATAAAATTAAATTACAATTTTTTGTTGACAAAATCATGTTTAGATTATGGGTGTTGCATGCATTGCATAAGATTGTTTATATTATTTTATTTTATTTTATTATGTAGTGTATCACCTAGGAGCACTTAGATTTACATGCAATATGGAGAGATTTTCATGGGATATTCTTGATGAGTTGTATTGTAACTTTATAATAATATTTGATATAATTATTTAATATTGGGAAAAATGTTAAATGCGAGGTCAATGGGTTAGGTAGCTCATGATTTATGTAATACCACTTGGTGGTTTGTAGAGCTGGGACAAAAGAAAGGCAAAAAGGAAAGAAAGGTAAGTTGAATAAGAAAAGAAAGACATGTTAGACAAAGGGATCATTTGTGAAGGTTGGAAGTATGACATGGGATGTGTGGATTCATGCTTATTCACATAGATTTATTAGTTGTGGTTAGGGCTTTGAAGACTTCCATGGTTGTACTGCAAAGGTGTTTTTTCTACATAATACATGGTGACAAACGATTTTGGAGGCTAAGTTATTCCCTCAATGCGAATTTTCAAGGATATATGTCACATTTTTGTGGGTATGTTGTATATTCTCCTGTATGTGGATTTTAATTACTTATTTGTCTTGAAAACTATTATAAGTATGACGTATTAGTTCACTAGTACATTTGGGTTGCATTTTTGAGCTAAATTTTTGATGGTAGGCTAATTTGGCTTGTCAATTTTATTTTATTTTAAAATATGATCCTGATAATGTCAAATTTTTGATGATCCTTAAGTTTGTAGTTAAAATTTTGATGACACTTAAGTTTATCATTGAAATTTCAACATTGTCGGGGATAAAAACTAAAAACCATTAAATTTTGATTGATTATGCTATAGCATGATAGCGGATAGATCCCAAATTCACTGGTATTTGAGCACACCATCTCCATCCTCTTCATCTATTTCAAAATCACCATCAACCACCTCAAATACCTCCCTTGAAACTCCCATGAAATAGAAACTAACCTTAAATTTCAAAATGACACATCCACTACTTGTACTACCGCCCATCATTACTTTTATGAAGAAGTTTTTAAGCTACATGGGAACCTATAATATAACTAGGGCAAGTTTTTCTTTACAAACCTATCGTTACTAAAATAATATATGATCTAATATGCCTAGCACAAACATGTAAAGGTGATTGTAAATATTTTAAAGAAATCTAAGAAATCCCTAAACTTGAACATTTCTAAGGTATTTATGCATTTTTAGATTTTGATTTGTAGTATTTTCAATTATTGTTTGAAATAGTGTTATCATGAATAAGCCACTAATGTATGATGTTAAGGATAGACCCTATTACCAGTTCAATATGCATTCATGTGTGGATACCAAAATATTTCAGATTTGGATAAGAATATTGTCCAACTCTAGCTGACCTCTAGAAATGGTGTTGAGCTACCAAAGTAATATTTTCTACTAATTTTTATATCTATATTTGACATTGCCAAAATCTCCACATGTTATCACTTGGTATTCAAAGCATACACATAAAAAAATTTTGTTAAAAATCTCATATATGCTAGTAAGCATTCAAAGAAGTTTAGTCTATTTGTTATAATTGATATGTGTATTTTGATCTTTGACTATATCAATGTAATTATAATTATTGCCTAACATTTGTTTACATGTCACAAGAATGAATAAGAACATATATTGTGAAAAAGTATTATTTGACCCTAAAAATCATTATCAAGAATGAGAGTTTATTTTATTTGCTTGCTCTAGTTGGAAGTACTTATAAGCTACCAAAAAATAATTATTGATTGTGTTTTTAAGACTTTTTTTACAGCCACGAGCCTTTTGAAAACAATATAATGAAGAACAAAGCAAGGCTCAATACCTTCAACTAAAAAATAAGTAGCTATTTAAAAAATGTAAGTGTTCACATTTCATACAATCGAATTCAAATTCACAAGATACAGTTGATAATGAACCAGAGATTGTAATATGAAAACATTGGTATTAAACCAAACTATAATATTAAAACATCAAATACTCAATCAAATAACTTAGTTGCAAAAATAGTACCTACTAATATGGATTGATTCTATTTCACAAATCACAGAAGAGAACTTCAATACAAACTGATTCCATCTGATAAATCATGAAATGTGATAAAAGAATTTTCAACATGAACTGATTTTATGATGAGAAAATTTAATAGTAAAGAAATTGAGTTGGAGTATAATTGAGATAGGTGATCTTTTGGAAGTTCCTATTTTTCACCTCTGTGAAGTTGTGAATGTACTTAGATGTAATGTGTGCAGAAATATGATCATTGAATTTGACTTAAGAAATGCCACAATTGTATCTTGCTCCTACTTATCAACATCTTATATACAATTAGATTCAAATTAGACTCACCAAAAAAAATTTGAACTTACAGCGGTTGTGGCCTTGACTACATCATCCTGACTTTCTACGATGATTTTCCCCTCCTCTGAGGCCTAAATCAAAACATCAATCAAATATAGTTTTTATAAATTATTAGAAGCCAAGATTTCCACTATAAATTTTTCAGGAATTGAAACCATAGGGACTATGCTAGTAAGGTTGTAATATTTGGCTCTACATATGGTATTTTCATTTCCACATACCTTGCAACATTGACAATCCATTAGTTGACATTCATTGAAACACTTTGTGAAGGAGATCACATGCCCTATTTGTGCTTTGTGTCTTGTAAACAAGTCTTCTACATCATCAATGTTCTAGCTACTACATATTTGTACAAGTAAAGAGGGAACAAGAAAGAATTGGAACATAGATTTTAATTTACATGTTTCTCTTTCTTGAGGGCCTCAATATATATTCAAAAATTTAATTTTGAGAAACCTCAAGCATTTCATTTTAAATCAATAATATCTCTATGAAATAATTCACCCATGTATTCTCTACTTCAGAAATTGCAAATTATGAGCCAAATCTATAGTCATGTTTCATGAGATCCAAAATCTATTAAACATTGTTCATATGCCTTGTGTATGCTTACATAATTTAAGGCCTTGATGGATTTTCATTTCTTGTTTCTCTATTCTAGTGCTGGCAAAGAGGACATTGATAAAGATTTCAGAATTCATCATTACATTTGCGAATTGTATTACTTCGAGATTTATAAGTATTTTTAACAAATCTAATCTTATACAGGTCTTGTAGTGTTGCATCCAAGATATTACAATTCATTCAGGGGTCTTCTAAATGGTTTATATGCCCTATTTGTGCTTTTGCAAAATTATCCATACTCTGCTTTCAAGACCATCCAGTTTGGTACAAGCATGAGGAATATAAGTAATGAAGATTGAAATGCATTATACATCTATAGATCACATGTTTGAAGGTCTTGACAACCATCCAAAAATATATATGTGTGCATCTATTGTTGCATGAATTGCATTTTGTAGAGACCTCACTCCCTTCAGATAACTTGGAAAACAAATCATGTAAGACCACATCCCATTAGAAGATAGATAAAAAAATGTCATACATGGAATGCCGCCATGAGAGTTCTTAATCATAATATAAGTCAAAACTCCTTTTCTCCAATAAAAGACCTTGCCTCACTTTTTACAAACATGTTGGTCAATTTTGAACTTAGATAAGCCCCAGTTTACATTACTTAGTGTCACCGATGTTCTTTCATGTTGAGGTAAGCATTATTCTTGTACCATGGGTTGTGTATCGAACTTCTACCTCCTTTCCTCACACAATTTTTTCCTCTTCTCATCTTGCTCTCTTTTCATCTTTCCATTACTCAACGATGCGTTGTTATATTAGTCAAACATATAAATATGCTTTCAATGCAACCATATTGGTAACATGTTGATCTTAGTCTTCTTAAAGTTGTTATAAATGCTAATTGATCATGATTTCATTGTATTTGGTTGCATGGTACTGAGCAACAGAACTGAAAAAATTAAGTTGGAGTGCCCAGGTTTGACAATGATACTTGAGGTTTGTTACTGCACAAACAGTCCCTTTTATTAATTTATGATCTAGTTAAAACATTAGTGGTTTTAATTTCCCCGTTAAAGGCATTTTATTTATTTTTGTATCATGTCATTATTGTCTCTCGCATGCATTATTGTCATTATTGTATATGGGGATGCTCAAACTTTGAAGCCTCTAAGATGGTACTTACTTTTAGTGAGTTAACATAGCAAGTTCTAGGTGAATGCCTTAAAATGGCCTTAACATAAGTACATTTTTTGTTGCTGAGAAACCTTTTCTCACTATTTAGTTTTCTAAGGATCCCATTGAGTGGATGAAGATGGAATTAATGATATATTCATTATTTGGCATGGTAAAACTTCTAACAAATTGTAGGATCCCAACTTCAAGCTACAAACGAGAGACTTGCAGTGTCCTCAAGAAAATCCAGATCTTTGTGTTCATCTCCTTCCACTCTTTTTCTTTTAGGCTTCCTCATCACATCAATAACTTTGCAATCACTTGAACTCAACTTCAACCCATTTTTCCCAACTTCACTATAAAAATCTCTATGATTCACAACTCTAGGAGTTGGGTAGGTCCAAAAGCTGCATCAAAAGCCATGGAAGAGTCATCTACATCCTATGTATGGATTGATCCAAGTACATTGTCCATCCTGACTCAAAAATGTCTTCTTGCCTTACATTTTCCTTCTCTTGTACTTCTTCACCAGTGTCCTCCATTGAAGGGCATAAGCTTAATCTGCCATTACACCCATCTTTAGGCCCATCAAAGATTTGTTGCTTCATGTTGGAAGGAAAATAAAGAACAAGGAAGCCTTATTACACAAATGCATTTATATTTATCCTATTCTTATCTGGGTTTTCCGAGGCTAGTTCAAATGCACAACATATTATGCATGGCCTTACATTGGAATTCATGGTGAGGTACAAACATGGTGCATGGATTCCAATCAAAGAGAGTATTGGCCAATCTTATCTTTTCATTCACTGAAAATTCTTAGAAGCTAGGTCTTTCACTTTGCATTCTCTTTTCTTTAACAAAGTCTCTCCTCTTTCCTTACAGGCTATATATGGATGACAAATAGTAAACACTATGGATTGCTATGGAGAAATTAAAGCTTCTTTTGTAGTTGTACTCCACACTTTGCTTAATCTAAATCATGAGAATCCACTCCTTGCAAATTTTCATAATATTTACTAGCCTGCATTGCCCCTTAATCATGTAATATCTCTGCTCAATATTCTTCCTCTATCATAAACCTGAACCACCATCCTATATAATTAAAAATAATCAATGACCCACTTCCCTCACATCAACTATGACTATTTTGATTTTTTTAAACTTTAGTTGTTGTCAATATTTTGATGAGGCCTTCCATTGATGGTATGACAAACTCATCTAAACAACTCTAGCCATCGTTGATATTTTGATGATACTTTTTGTCAATGGTATGACAAACTCATCTAAAAAACCCTTGTCATCAATATTTTGATGATACTTGTCGTCAATGGTATGAAAAACTCATCTAAATAACTTTGGTTGTTGTCGATATTTCAATGAGGCATGTCGTCAATGGTATGACAAACTCAACTAAACAAATTTGGCTATTTTTGATATTTCAACAAGGCTTATCATCGATAATATGACAAAATTGGCTAAACTACTCTGGTTGTCATCGATATTTTGACATTTTTTACTAGTTGTTTGATGCAGCCCCATGACATAGATGGGAATGATTTTTGACAATGTTGTCCATTGATAAATCAACAGTCATGGCATTTGTCAAAATGTTGACAAAACTATAGTGAGAAAGTTTTTTTACCTTTAATCGTCAAACTTTTGACCAACCCATGTCAAAGAAAAATCCAAATTTACTAGTGGTTCAATTAGATAAATATTTCATTAAAAATATCATGTGCAAAATATTTCATATATAAAGATATTATTACCATATAATATTTTAATTAATTATATATATAACTAAATTCATATGAAATATCTTTGTGAGAGTCTGATTAAATTAACATTCAATTGACCAATTACTTAAGCGAGTGTTTAATATACATCTTGGTTGGAGGTTATATATTATGTTTTTGGTTTGTTATGGACATTGACCATGAGTCACATGCCTGATGGGATGTGACTCCACGGTGGAGTCACTTCCTATCAAGGACGTAACTCCCACTTCTCATATTTAACCTACATCTGATTTGTAATCTTTGGACAATACAGAATACAACACTCATGTCTTCTAATTAATAGAGATTGTAGATCGACTTGCATCCTATTCTTCATTGCTGACAGTATCATATTAAAGGCTTACATTATATTATGTGCACTCTTGCAAAGTTGTAAGATAACAAATTGTCTAACTTCTCATATCTTCTTTGATTGCATAGAATCCATTCCTATATCAAGTTATATATTATAATATGAGATCAACAGAACAAAGTCTAAATATTAACATGGTATCAAAGCAGGTTTAAGAGACTTTCCTTATCAGACTTACTTATAGTCCACTTAAACATTTATTCATATTTTCCAAAATGGTGAATGGTATGAGGCTAGAAGGTGATTCAAATTTTGAGGGTTGGATATTGTGAATCAAGTTAACCTTGAAAGAGAATGGTTTAAAACAATTCATTGAAAAATGTGAACCACCACCCAAAGGAAGTAATGAATTATAAAACTGGAAAAATGATAACACCAAAGCCATGAAGTTAATTCTGGATAGTGTTAAGACTCATTTACTTTCAAACATTTCAGAGCTAGACACAACACATGAAATGTATAAAGCTCTTGAAGATATGTTTGAGATTAACAACACTATCAAAATTATCACATTGAGAGACAAATTCTCCAACATCAAGGTAAATAAAGGAGAGACCATTTATTCATATTTCATGAAAATAACTTATTTAAGAAATCAATTATCCACAATAGGTCATATATGTGATAGCAACGAGTTAACCATAATGGCGCTTAAAGGTCCCCTAGCATCATGGGATAATTTTAGATAAGGAGTTTTCTCTTTATCTAAGTTTCCTAAGCTTGATGGACTCAAAGAAAATTGCATACAAGAAGAATGTATGCAAATTTCTCAAGGCATGAGTATCTCTTCCATGAAAGAAGATATGCAAGTTCTTTCTACACAAGTAAATAAGAAAAAGAAGAAACAAAAATTTTAAGGAAAGAGGAAGCAACTAGACTACTCCAAAATGCAATGCTTTAGATTTGATAAGTATGGTCGTCCTGCATCTAAATATCCTGATAGACTCAAGCAACAAGCCACTTTTGCTAAAGTCAACAACTCAAATGAAAATTCAGAAAATTATGCTCTCTATTCAGCTCTATGTAGTGAAGTATCAAATAGATCAAACACATGGGTGATTGGTAGTGGAGCATCTCATCACATTACTGGTCTCAAAGAATAGTTAGAATCAATCCAAGAAGACTATGTTGATGATGTAACCATTGGAGATGACACCACCTATCCAGTAAAATGGATTGAAGCTTGTACTATAAATATTAAATCAAGAATCTCAATTGAACTCACTAAAGTACTATATGTTAGAAAGTAAATTCCACCAAGATAACTGAGAGGGGCAGGGGGGTGAATCAGTTATCCAACTAATAAAATAATAATCAACCTTATTAATCATTAAGAGTGTGAACAATATAATTAGCAAACATAAGAAGATACTCATACACAATAACATTGTATATGATAACTACAGAAACCCTTGATTAGAGGGAAAACCCTGGTGGGGATGGTACCCACAAAATGATGTACTACTCTAAATGTTCCTTGCAGGAAGATGGATTTTTTTAGGAGCCAATGAAATAAATTTAATACATATCAATCCTTGTTAGGAGACTTTGAATCCCTATTAGGAGTTGTAGAAGACAGATGGACCCACTATCCAAACAGCTTCAGAGGCAAGATCACTGAACTCACTATCCAACTGATCTCTTTATTATTCCTTTCAAAATAATAGAAATGAAATAATCTGAGCTCCTTCTCTACCCTCTTGACTGGACCAAACCTCTTCTAATCTCAATACCAGATCACCAATTTTGCATCCAAATAATCCCTTGGATTTCTTACATCCATTTACCAGCTTCACATATCACTTGCACAATTCACACTTCTCTTATCAAATTCACACTTCATCAAAAGGAAAATAACCTTCCTTTATACCTTATCCTCAAAAATAATTCCTTGAGTCATCCTTGAGGCTTTCCCAATTAATTATAATAGGACTTCATTAAGATATTACAACACATTACATTTTTTCATAATTATAAATCATTGTTGGCTGACATTCTTTACAACTTTCCACACGTGTGACCTCAAACCTTGTGCACTCACTAACATCATCATCAAGTTGTCTATTGTCAATATCTAATTACACTCATCATGATTCTATCCCTGTTAAGAGATACAAATTAATCATCAGAACCCACTTATCAGGTACTCAATCTGCTTACTGTCTTCTATAAGTCAAGAATATCTGTTACATGTCTTCGACTCTCCATATGCACACTTATCCACATCATCAAGATATAGTGTAGAATACATCCTTAACTATGCTTGACTTGATCATCAATACATAATATGTACAACCTCATTCTCTATTTGCTACTCAAAAAGTCTTTACAGAAATAATGTTATGTTGACATCAATGACAAACACAGTCATGAATGCAACATGTTAATCATGCAAACAACAAGGTTGTAAAGTTTGGAACTGAGGAAAAAGGGATTGTTACTCACAAGGGTCTCCAAGACCTGAAAGAAAGGTGCAATGTTGTGGAGGAGGGCTTCAACCTCTTCTCAAATTTCACCCTTAAGGTGATTCATGTAGCTTCTACCACTCTCCATCTACTGGCTAATGCATTGGAGGAGAGTCTGTGAAAGGAGGAGTTGAAGCTTCTCTATAGCTTCCTTGCTGAAGACTAGGCAAAGTTGCTCATGGCTAGGATAGGAAAGAAAAAAGATGCTAGTTAGTGGCCCTCTAGTGTCTAGTGTGTTTGGGCACTCTTTTGGTCTTTATTATCCATCCTTTGGTGATGGCTTTGTTTTTTATGTTGAACTTAGTTTTTGGCTATAAGTGGTATGATGCGATGACCACCTATATGCATTTTGATAAACTGTTAAACTATGTTGGTTCTAAGGGCAGGATCTCCAGTACTTTTAATTACATTCATTTTGTTACTTATATTTTTTATGTAAAACTTTACAGGTGGTGTGTGTGGTTGTTTGCTAGTTGTCGGATGGCTTTTTGTTAGTTGTGCCACCACTATTGTAAAGAGCCAGCCCCCTAGTTTTGGCTACTTTTATATCAAAAACATGTTAATCATGCTAATAATCTCCTCAAGTGTTCTAGTAATGCTTAGGATACTCCCTCAAAGGAATACCATCAACATTCATGCTAACAATATCCCATTTTAGCATTGATAGAAACATAGATGAAAAACATCTAAGTTCCAAGAATACCAAATCAAATTTTATTTTTGTTTCTATTGTTCGCTCCTTTTCAAATCCTCTTCATCAATCAAATCTAAAATCCACTGGAATATTGTTTTGTCTATGCTTTCTCAGTCTTAGGATTGACATCAGTTTTTCACACTCTAACTCTCAAGAACAACTCTCATTCTTTCATGGATGGTCATCAATTTTCACACTTCTCTCCCATTCAATGTTTCTCCCATTGACATCAATCAGTCTCATCCATTATAACACGTATCCCCCATACATAGGAGACACTTCTCCCCCACTTCATTATGTCAATCATCTGCTCCATGTCTTCAATCAGTTCAAGTGTCTAAAGACATTGTTGTAAACCAACTACCAAGAGTCCTTAATGACTCAGCTTGGCTCTGATAATCTCCCATATAGAAAGCATTAGCATTTAGTCTAGACAAACAATAATGTTATGTACCACTAGAGTGATGCACTTTCTGCATCATTTATTTAGATGTAGGTAGGGGCATAACCCCAAGAATAACTTGCAAGTACTCAAATGTATCTTTAGGAAAATGCTTCATAAAGATGTCTACAACCTTCTCTTTTGGGATTAAATACTCAAGTCTAATCTCTTTCTATGCAATTTTCTCTCTCAAAACATGATACTTGATAGATATATGTTTAGTCGTAGAATGCAACACAAGATTCTTAGACACACTCATTGTACTTGTGTTATCACAATGTAAGATAACAGGTTCTGAAAACTCTATCCCAATATCCTTCAGCATCTACTTCATCCACATGATCTAATTACAATTGTTTTTTGTTGCTCCATACTTTTCTTCTATTGTACTTTGTGAAGTACAATCTTGTTTCCTGCTTAGCCACAAAACCAGTCTTCCTCCAACAAAAAATGCTCCACCACTAGTGCTCTTTATGTCATCCATACTGCCTACTCAATCCACATCATGCACACAAAGTAAAATCACTTGATCTGTCATACCATAGTCCAATATCAGGTGTACCCTTTGAATATCTAAATATTCTTTTTAATGTTGCATAATGTGATTCATTAGGATTAGCTTGAAATCTTACTACTATCCCAATTGCATTTTCTATATATGCTCTGGTGTGAGTCAAATATTGTAAACCTCCAATCATAGATCTATACTTCTTATGCTTGACTGTGGGTGTCTCGTCTTTGCTAGATAATTTGTAACTAATTATCATAGGTGTACCAACAAGCTTACAATTTTCTAAGCCAAATATGTTTAATAAGTCTTTCAAATACTTATCTTGTGATAAGAAGATACCATCACTATTTTGTACATTCTATAAATCCAATAAAAAATTCATCTCACCAATCATACTCATCTTGTAGTGGCTCTCCCAATGGATTTTTGTAAATCATCCTGATGGATACAACCCTGATGATCTTGCTTTGTGATATTGTATACGTAAGTGAGTGATGTAAATGGATTATTTTAGTACAATTAAATAAATGGTTAAATTAGGTTATTTAATGCATTTATTGCTTTGACTATGTTATTATATGCAATTGCACTTGATCATTTTATTTAGTGTGCAGGATTTGTCCCTGCAGTGGCACATGGAGTTAGTGATTCAGTTGTTCATATCTAGCCAATGTTGTCCCTATATGGTCAATGTATGATATTCAATTGATTAAATTAAATACTTTGATGATTTAATAAATCCAAACTCATTTGCATTATTTTATTAGACTCGTGAGCATGTCTGTGTATTTAGAGGTTCACATTTGTCACGAAAGTTATTAAAGAATTATGTGATTTTTGGTTTAAGGGAGTTTCAGGGCTTTATTTTTAATTCATTTAATTCTCGGCAACTTTGTTGTAGATGAATTCCAATTACTTGGAACAACCTATTTTCATTTGGGTTGATTTAAGGTTTAACTAGGTTACCTAGTTATTTACCCTAATCCGTTATTCGCTCGAAAAGTGAATAAGTATCCAAAAACAAATTTTATTCCTCACTTCTCACTTTTTGAAATAAAAATTTGAGAGCAAATTCCAAATCCTCTTCGTGAGGAAATATTTTTCTGTTCATTGTGGGAGCTATAGGCATGGGATCATCACGAGATAGGTCTCGTTGGATCCATCTTGGGAAGACCTTGGATTGCTGTGATTTTCGGTCACTTCTACAGGGTTTTTATTTTATTGTTCATGTTTATGTAGTTGCCCTTTTGGCTGTGATGTAGGACTCTTGTTTTATTGTTTTAGCTCTATTTCTACTTCTGTTTTTGGTAGTTTTTTGTTAGGAGGCTAAGAAGTAGTGTTCTCCTCCATTTCTGAGTGCTAGCTCTACCCAGTTGGGCAGGTATGAAAATTTCCCTAATTTTTGAGATAACGGTTTGGGGTTTCACACCGTTATGCTGGCCATTTTTCATGCGGTGTTCAAACCAGATTTTATTGGGTTTTTGTGGCTTATTCACCCTTGGGGTGAATGGGTTTTATTTTCATTGATTTTTGTCAATATTGGGTTTTTGAGGTTTTTGCCTCGATTTGTGTGCCACCCATTTTTCTCGAGTTTTCTTGGCATGATGTTGGTTGTGGACTTCAACTATCCGTAGGATCTCAATCTAACAACTATTGCACTTTTATGTTGTATTGGGATGTAACATGCATCTATACTTCCAACCTTGTATTCAGTTGAGTGTTATTTTGCTTATGTTCGCATCCAACCCTTGTTTTATGATCTTCATGTTGTTGGTGCACCATACACAATCATGTGCACATGCATTTTTCGAGTGCTTGCGAGGCCCAAACTCCCGATTGTATTTGGTGGAGTTATGTTCATTGGAGTTGGGTTGGGAATTTGCATTGCCTCTAGGCATTCATCATGTGATGAGCATGGGTATGTAGGGTAGCACCGTGGAGGGGCTTCTCTCGCAACCTTGGTGACTAGTTCCCAGGTTGGCATGAAAAATTTCTAACAAGCAATAACTAAATTAATAAATCAATAATAAAACTTAATTTAGATAAATGAATTCATGTATGATGTCTCTAAAGGCATGGCATAATGGTTTCCCTAAGGAATTTGTTCCACATGGGTGTGATGGTTTCTTGAGGGATTTGTGTCGCATGGGTGTGATGGTTTCCTAAGGGATTTGTTCCACACTAATGTGATGGTTTCCTAAGGGAGTCGTTCTGCACCTATTTTTACCTTGCACTACTTGATGCCAAGCGACTCACCCTCCATTGAGTCCCTACATAGTTGAACCATAAAGTGTCTGACTAGGACCTATTGTAATTGCATTGTCTCATGATCTTGGTTTCAGTCCTCTTTATTGTTTGGCATGAGTGGATAGCCATGGGCGTGTGTTTTATTTGTGTTTGTGGTTGGATCATTATCTCCATCAACATAGTGGGAGTGGACCTACGAGTTCTACATGGTTGGGAGGTGTAGCTACCTATACCACTACTAGGGACCAATGTATAGAGGTGGTCTATTTCCAATTGAGACCAGTGGTTGATGTTCACTTCGTATTTTGGGTTTCTGGAGTATGTTGCTTTGTGATTTATGCTTTAATAAGAATGTATGGATATCATTTTTAGATGATGTTATTGTCATTGATGCATTCCTTTATTATGTTGTTTTAGCATATGGTCGGATGATGTGATTCACTATTATTTGGAATGTCTATGTTTTGATGGATTATCATGTTAGATCTTTATGTTCTTATGATGTTACTTATGTTGTAGTAGTGACACCCTCATAAGATAGCTCTTACTATCTAGTTGGCAATTTGGGATGTTACGCATAGGGGATGGCTAGGGCCTTTAAGGTCTCATGATGCTACTACGATTGGGAGGAACCACGCAAGAGTTTCTGTTGTGTTGGTACTTACATATTTATGCTTTCCGTCATATGGTGTTTGGTTTATGAACCATGTATGTACATTGCGATCTTGCTTTCCACATGTCTTTCATAGGTTGTAATAGATTGGTTGGATAGTTGTATTTCCCTTGTATGTTTCATGCTTTCAAGTGATGTATCCTCAACTACAGTGATTCCAACACTCCCTAGTGTGGAGGTTCTAATTCTTTTCTTTACCTCTAAATGTTTGTCAGAATGTTTCCTTACATCCTTAGACGATAGTGCTCTAGCATTGGCGAATATTGATAAAGTGTCGCATGCCTTAAGAAGGATTGTCATACGATACTAGAAAGTATTACACAATAGTGTTAAGTTCTATTGTACGATACTGGAAGAGTATCACATGATTATAGTCAACTCTATCATACGACCCTTGAAAGTATCTCATGGTGTAGTGAGAAATGTCATAGGATACTGGACAAGTATCGCTTGGCTATAGTGGGAAATATTGCATGGGTTTGTGTGAAAACCTGCTTAGGCAACCACCGGGCACTTTTCAACTTGATAAGAACTTTTTGAGAGGTGATTTGGATACCCTCTATGGATTTCTCGAATCCTAGTGTTTGACTTTTTGAATTCAGGATCTTTTGAATTTTGAATGTGATTTGTGTCCTCCGTAGCATCACTGTAAATTGGTAAATTGACTTGTATGGATTAATCACCTAGGAATCTTGTGTTTTGGATTTAAAATGATTATTGTTCCTAAATGTTAGTGTTATAAGGGAATGAACATTGTATGCTTAATACATGTAGTTGGATTGTTGGTTTTTGGATGTTTGGTTTAGTCTTTGTGATCCTTGTATGTTGGTTGTTGTGTGCATCCATACTTTTTTTTAAATAAAAATACTTGGCTTTTATTTATCCTTGTTCTAAGGATCTCTAGGCGGGGCATTACACATCTCAAACTCACTCTTCATTTCATCAGCAAATTTATCACTTGCTTCATCATTACCTCCAAAGATTATGTCATCTACAAATATTACAATGATCAATAATCCATTCTCAAATTCTTTCAAATATAAGTTACTATCTATTGTACCTTTAGCAAATCCCAATTTTGTCAATTATTTGTCCACCCTTGCATGCCAGGTTCTAGTTGCTTGTTTTAGACCATACAATGTTTTATTCAATTTGCATACCATATCCTTTTCTTTTGTCATGGGAAATCCTTCAATCTTCTTAATGTAGACTTCTTCTTCAAGTTCTTCATTTAGAAATGCTAACTTTGCATCCCTCTAATATACTTTACACTTCTTACTTGTTGCATTAGCCAAGAAAATTCTTACTACTTCCATTTTGGCCATAGGGGAAAATTTCTCTTCATCTTATTTCTGAAAACCCATTTAGTTCCTATAACATTCTTGTCTTTGGGTCTAAGAACCAATTGTCATGTCTCATTCTTCAGAATCTGATCTAATTCTTCCTTCATTGCCTAAATCTAATGATCATCCTTACATGCCTCATTTGCGCTCTTTGGTTCAACTTGAGAAATAAAATATAATTCCTCATGTACTATGTTTCTTGTCATCACTCCTTTGTCTTTACTTCCAATAATCTAATTCTTAGGGTGGTTATTTGTGAAGTTTTTGTTTGGTGTGGGAGTTGTTATTTCAACTCTTACTTCTCTCGGTTATGATCTTTGCTCTCTCTTTGTTCAACAATTTGAACATCATTCTCCAAATCATTGTTAGTCTCAAAGAAAACTTCAATATTTTCTCTACTAGGTTTAGGATTTTTTTCTTCTTCATCAGAAATATAATCTAGCATTTTCCCTTTAACTCCAAACTTTTCATCCACTTTCACATTTGGACACTCAACAATTGTCTTAGTTCTACGATTAAAACATCTATAAGCTTTTATTTTCAATGAATAACCAAGGAACATGCCTTCATTGCATCTTGCATCAAATTTACCAATATCATCATCCCTCTTTATATAACACTTCCAAAAATTCTGAGATATTTTACTAAAGCTGCATGTTAGAACCATAATTCATAGGGAGTCTTATTTGTACAATTTTTGATCTACACTCTTTTCATGGTGTATATTGTTGTGTTGACTACTTCTCTCCAAAATATAGTTGGATACATAATTCTCAAACATCATTTCTCTTGCTACTTCTATTACAGACCTATTTCTTTTTTCAACATTCACATTCTACTTAGGAGTCTTAGGCGATGATAGTTGTCTCTTAATACCATTTTCTTCACAAAAGATGTTAGATTCTCTAGAAGTAAACTCTCCACCTCTATATGATCTTAAACACTTTATCTTTACATTAGATTCATTCTCAACTCTATTCTTGAACAACTTAAACTTTTCAAATGCCTCATCTTTTTCTTTAAGAAATGATACCCACATCATTTTAGTGAAATCATCAAGAAAAATTATAAAGTACCTTTCACCATAGAATCCTCTTGTTCTAGTAGAACCACTCAAATCTATATGAACAGTCTTCAATTTCACTGTGGTAGTGAACTTCTTGCTAAGAAAAGAAACCTTCTTTTGCTTAGCCATAACACATTCTTTGCAAACAACATTAGTAGGTTTCATGATTCTAGGTAGATCTCTAACAAAAAATGTACAACTAGCCTTCACAAAATCGTCAAAGCTTATATGACAAAACCTTTTATGCCATAAACAATTGTTATACACTTTTGCAACTAAACAATTCATCTCTATAGGGTTCAATTGAAACACATTACCTCTAGATCTTGTACCTATTCCAATCAACTTACCATCCTTATCTTTGCTAATGCATGTCTTCTCTATGAATTGGAACTGATGATCTTTATCAACTAACTGTCCAAATTCAACAGGTTACGCTTTAATCCATCAACAAAATAAGCATCATCAGTGTTAGTCTTTTCATCAAGAGTAATATATCGTATTCACATAATGTGACAAGTTGCATTATTTCCAACTCTAACAATTCCTCCATCATGATGTCTAAGCTTAACAAACTTATTCATATCTCTAGTCATATGATGTGAACACCCATTATCTATAATCCAATCAAACTTCTTTTCAACTTGTGAAACTGAGACTTTTTCTTCTCTAATTACTTTTTTAGGATTCTTTTCTTTTATAGTCACAACTCCTAATTCATCATCACTTTCACTTTGAAATATTTCCTCAAATTCATCATCTTTATTTACATACAAACAATCTCTAGGTCTTCTAGGCTTGAAATTCTTCTTATATTTTTTCTCTCTTTCAGGACACTTAGAAGCATAATGACCAAATTCATCGCAAGTCCAACATTTAAAAATTCTCTTACCATCTGGTTCGCTTCTTACAAGCAAAAAAATTCCTTTTTCAATTCTTCTATCCTCCTCAGTTCTAGATATGCTACTTCTAGCATAGTGTCCACTGGTGCTTGCACCTCTTGATAAAGAAGGACGAACACTCGATGCACTAAAAGTTGTTTCCATTGTGGACAATTCTTTGGATTGCTTCAAGCTCACCTCTACTACTTCAAATCTTCCAAGTAAAGTCTCATAGTAAACTTCTCAGTGCAAGGTATCACTTGCTTAATCATCTGTGTTGTTTGTCTAAATGGTGGTGTCAACGTTTTCAAAATCTTCGATATAATTTCATCTTCATATTTAGATCCCTGACAAGATTTAATTCTTGCAACAATATCCGATATTCTACCAATATAGCTTCTCACAGATTCATCTTCCATCATTTTAGCATCTTGGAACAAACATATCCAAGTTTGTAGTCTAATTCTTTTATCATGCTTATCACCTTCAAAAGTAGATTCTAAGGCTATCCAAATTTCATGGTATGTATCTAAGGAGCTTACCTGACTGCATTCATTCTTAGGAAGAGATGACAATAATACTTCTCTAGCAACCATATTATACATAAACAGATCTCTTTCATCTTCACTACATTCCTTGAGTTTTCTTTCTTCCACAATCTTCTTCATTGTCTTTGTCATCAACGAATACCATGTACCCATTCATAAAAAATGAATCTTCATCTTCTCCTTCGAGCTATCATAGTTAACTCCATCAAATTTAGGACTTTCTTTTCTAAAGTGACCCGCCACTGACCTAAAGCTCTAATACCAATTTTTATAAAGTAAAGTCCACCAAGATTATTGAGATGGGGTTGAATCAGTAATCTGACTAAAAAAGCATTTATCAACCTTATTAATCCTTAAGCACATGCACAATATAATTTGTAACGCCCTGCCCAGAGATCCTTGGAACAAGGATTCAGTACAAGCGAAGATAACTTTTATTTTTAAACAAGTATGGATGTACACAACACTCAACGTACAAGGATCACAAGATTGCAACAGAAGACTTAACCATAATCCCGACAACCAATGAATCTCCAAGTGCCACTACTAAACTAACACACACAAATAGAGAAACAAAGACCAAAGATGACAACAGAACAAAGAATCTCAGATTTGTCAAAGCATGGAAAATTAAGCAAACCCAAAGGGTACTTAAAACACCAAATTGTGTTCCCTGAAAACTAGTGGAGATGCCCCATGTTTTTTGTGCGAGGACAACAATTGACAAAGTTTTGTGTGAGCAAGTACAATACACCACATGATAAAGTACCTTTCGCACAAGGAAATGCACCAAATGGCTCGAGGAAGTACTTGGCCCAGCAACCAAAACACCCAAAACTAGTGTGGAGTTTCACACGACAAAGTACCAAGAACTGTATGAGAAAACTCAACACACCATATGAACTTTTGCACTCTTATGCAAGAAAGTGTAATTTCGTGCGAGGATCTGGTGTAAGGGCACCATCTCCACCATAGAATTTAGATAAAGTCATTATGTTATTTTTAAAGATTGTGTGATTATTAATCTACATTCTCGTATTTAGAAATATATTTCATAATCTTTATAATTAAGATTCCAAACATGGGAATACGAATGGTCATAGAGTAATTGAAAGGTTTGTAACCACCAAACATGGTTTATTAAATAGACATGATTGTAATAGGAGAGATAGAGAGTTGATATGGATAGAATAGTAGAGAAGGGAGTGAATAGATAGATTTTCCTAATGGTTCTCTAGCGGCAGCCAGAGAGCCACACTTTTGTAATCTACAAATGATTTGTTAATTGAAGTATATATGTATATTTAATGGTATTTTAGTTGTAAACATCCCTATTGATTTTGTTAGTTAATCTATGCAGTCGGTTTAGATTCTTTGATAAGAGAACATGGAATTCATTTGTTCCAAGTTCCAAGATCTAGAGAGTCGATTCAATGATCTGAGAACTAACCATGTATTGTTTCTTACATGGGTAATAAGCCTAATAGTTTTCAAGAATCGTGGCCAACTAAAGGAAAATTATAGATATGAAGTTGAGTGATGTGGTCGTACATGGAAAGAATTCGAATGGTGGTATTCTGAATTGATAGAATGAGGGAGGAACCCGCTCATTTCCTGTTGGTGGTATTCGTTGTTTGTTTGTGTGGGGAGTAACAACATATATGGGCATGCCCATATGAGCATCATGGCTTGAGGTGACTATTCCTGGAATAGAGAGAGACTTGGGTCATGAAGCAAGCTAAGAGCTTTGGGAAAGGTATGCAAAGAAAGGCTCGGGTGGGCAACCCAACTGGTCAATGAAGAAGGAACTCGATGAAGCTAATAAAGGAGCTCGGTAGTAAGAGATATGTTGCAATCCATGATTCCAAGGTGAGCCCGATTATATTCAAAACAAAAGAGATTGTCATTGAGGCAAGGTGACAGATAGGTAGTAAGCCCGCAGAGAAGAAGAAGGAATGTTGGGCTTATGGGAGGAAGCTAAATACAATAAGGAAGAGTTGGTCTTGGTAAACATACAAAGACAATGAAAAAGGTGTTGAGATTTCTTTTCCCCATCGAGCATGGTTTGACATAAGAAAAGGTGGTGGAAATGAACAATAAAGAATTAATGGAGAAGGTCGATACTAGAAGGTGTATATTATTATATATTCATGGTTGGTTCGTAAGGATGGTTATGGAGTACATTATTTGTGGATTATAGATTACGGTGTGTGACTGAAAGTAAAGAATTGGGATGTGGTATCATAGTGTATCTCGATTTGTTGTATAATGAATCGTGAGTCTTATTGAATGGTGATCATGGAGTTGCAGGTTGGCATCATTATTATTATGTTTAGTAGAGTAAAGAAAGATTGGAAGCCTCTAAGCTATGTTCATAAAGGAGATAGAATATTATGCAGATTTGTAGTTTGGATCGAACATCCATGCATCATAAGTGGTATCAAAGCTCAGAACATTCTGAGCGTGTAGATGGGATCTACACCAGGCGGTATTATGGTTTTTGTTTTGGTTCTTGTTATATAGTTTGTGATTGCACATTTGGTGTAGTTCTCTCTACTATGAGTGGGTGGACAGGAAGTTCTACCAAGGCCCATAGGACATGGTCTTGTGTTTCGCCAAGAGTCTTGGGGAGAGAGGCAAAAGAGGACTCCCAAGTGAGGGACAGATGTTAGTTTGGAAGCAATAATGGAAGAGTGAACTTTGAATGGGAAAAGCACCATTGGAGGCAGTGACATAACTCCATGGATGGGAGTCAAGTAACCGTGAAGAAGACGAAGTAGCAGAGGCATCGATCCAATAGAGGTGAAGACTTGTTTGTAGTTTCTCACCAGCATGTTTCCATGGGATATGGAAACATTTCAAGTTTGGCAGTATGGTGCAGGGGCACCACCTCCACCATAGAATTCAGATTAAGTCATTGTGTTATTTTTAAAGATTGTGGGATTATCAATCTACATTATTGTATTTAGTAAGATATTTCATAATATTTTTAATCAAGATTCCAAACATGGGAATATGAATGATCATAGAGTAATTGAAAGGTTTGTAACCACCAAACTTGGTCTATTAAATAGACACAATTGTAATAGGAGATATAGAGAGTTGATAGGGATAGAATAGAAGAGAAGGGAGTGAATAGATAGATTTTTCTAATGGTTCTCTAGCGATAGCTAGAGAGCCACACTTTTGTAATCTACAGATGATTTATTAATGGAAGTATATATGTATATTTAATGATATTTCAGTTATAAACATCCCTATCGATTTTGTTAGTTAATCTATGCATTCGGTTTAGATTCTTTGATAAGAGAACATGGAAGTCATTTGTTATGGGTTCCAAGATCTAGAGAGTTGATTCAATGATCTAAGTACTAATCGTGTATTGTTTCTTACATGGGTAATAAGCTAACAGTTTTCAAGGATTGTGACCAACTAATGGTGAATTATAGATATGAAGTTGAGTGATGTGATAATACATGCAAAGAATATGAATGGTGGTATTTTGAATTGATAAAATGAGGGAGGAACTCGATCATTTCCCATTGGTGGTATTTGCAATTTTTTTGTGTTGGGAATGGCAACATATATGGGCATGCACATATGGGCATCATGGCTCGAGGTGACTATTCCCAGAATAGAGAGAGACTCGGGTCATGAAGCAAGCTGAGAGCTTTGGGAAAGGTATGCAAAGAAAGACTCGGGTGGGCAGCCTAGTTGGTCAATGAAGAAGGAACTTGATGAAGCTAATAAAGGAGCTCGGTAGTAAGAGATATGTTGCAGTCCATGATTCCAAGGTGAGCCCGATTGTATTAAAAAAAAAAGAGATTGTCATTGAGGCAAGGTGACAGATAGGTAGTAAGCCCGCAGAGAAGAAGAAGGAATGTTGGGCTTATGGGAGGAAGCTAAATACAATAAGGAAGAGTTGGTCTTGGTAAACATACAAAGACAATGAAAAAGGTGGTGAGATTTCTTTTCCCCATCGAGCATGGTTTGACATAAGAAAAGGTGGTGGAAATGAACAATAAAGAATTAATGGAGAAGGTCGATACTAGAAGGTGTATATTATTATATATTCATGGTTGGTTCGTAAGGATGGTTATGGAGTACATTATTTGTGGATTATAGATTACAGTGTGTGAATGAAAGTAAAGAATTGGGATGTGGTATCATAGTGTATCTCGATTTGTTGTATAATGAATCGTGAGTCTTATTGAATGGTGATCATGGAGTTGCAGGTTGGCATCATTATTATTATGTTTAGTAGAGTAAAGAAAGATTGGAAGCCTCTAAGCTATTTCATAAAGAAGATAGAATATTATGTAGATTTGTAGTTTGGATCGAACATCCATGCATCATAAGTGGTATCAGAGCTCGGAATATTCTAAGCGTGTAGATGGGATCTACACCAGGCGGTATTATGGTTTTTGTTATATAATTTGTGATTGCACATTTGGTGTAGTTCTCTCTACTATGAGTGGATGGATAGGAAGGTCTACCAAGGGCCATAGGAGATGGTCTCGTGTGTTGCCAAGAGTCTTGGGGAGAGAGGCAAGAGAGGACTCCCAAGTGAGGGACAGATGTTAGTTTGGAAGCAATAATGGAAGAGTGAACTTTGAATGGTAAAAGCACCATTGGAGGCAGTGACATAACTCCATGGATGGGAGTCAATTAATTGTGAAGAAGACGAAGTAGCGAAGGCATCGATCTAGTAGAGGCGAAGACTTGTTTGTAGTTTCTCACCAGCATGTTTCCTTGGGATATGGAAACATTTCAAGTTTGGCAGTATGGTGCAATGGCACCACCTCCACCATAGAATTCAAATCAAGTCATTGTGTTATTTTTAAAGATCGTGGGATTATTAATCTACATTATTGTATTTAGAAAGATATTTCATAATATTTGTAATCAAGATTCCAAACATGGGAATATGAATGGTCATAGAGTAATTGAAAGGTTTGTAACCACCAAACATGGTCTATTAAATAGACACAATTGTAATAGGAGAGATAGAGTTGATAGGGATAGAATAGTAGAGAACGAAGTGAATAGATAGATTTTCCTAATGGTTCTCTGGCAGCAGCCAAGGAGCCACACTTTTGTAATCTACAGATGATTTGTTAATGGAAGTATATATGTATATTTAATGGTATTCCAGTTGTAAACATCCCTATCGATTTTGTTAGTTAATCTATGCATTCGGTTTAGATTCTTTGATAAGAGATCATGGAAGTCATTTGTTACGAGTTCCAAGATCTAGAGAGTTGATTCAATGATCTGAGAACTAATCGTGTATTGTTTCTTACATGGGTAATAAGCTAACAATTTTCAAGAATTGTGGCCAACTAATGGTGAATTATAGATATGAAGTTGAGTGATGTGATCGTACATGGAAAGAATCCAAATGGTGGTATTTTGAATTGATAAAATGAGGGAGGAACTCAATCATTTCCTGTTGGTGGTATTTGCAATTTGTTTGTGTTGGGAGTGGCAACATATATGGGCATGCACGTATGAGCATCATGGCTCGAGGTGACTATTCCCAGAATAGAGAGAGACTCGGGTCATGAAGCAGGCCGATAGCTTTGGGAAAGCTATGCAGAGAAAGCCTAACTGGTCAATGAAGAAGGAACCTGATGAAGCTAATAAAGGAGCTTAGTAGTAAGAGATATGTCACAGTCCATGATTCCAAGGTGAGCCCAATTGCATTCAAAACAAAAGAGATTGTCATTGAGGCAAGGTGACGAATAGGGAGTAAGCCCGCAGAGAAGAAGAATGAAGCTTGCAGTTATGGGAGGAAGCTGAATACAATAAGGAAGAGTCGATCTTGATAAACATACAAAGACAATTAAAAAGGTGGTGAGATTTATTTTCCCCATCCAGCATAGTTTGACATAAGAAAAGGTGGTGGAAATGAGCAGTAAAGAATTAATAGAGAAGCTCGATAATAGAAGGTTTATATTATTATATATTCATGGTTGGTTTGTAAGGATGGTTATGGATTACATTATTTGTGGATTACAGATCACAGTGTGTGACTAAAAGTAAAGAATTGGGATGTGGTATCATAGTGTATCTCAAATTGTTGTATAATGAATGGTGAGTCCTATTGAATGGTGATCATGGAGTCATAGATTGGCATCATTAATATTATGTTTAGTAGAGTAAAGAAAGATTGGAAGTCTCTAAGCTATGTTCGTAAAGAAGATAGAATATTATGCAGAGTTGTAGTTTGGATTGAACTTCCTTGCATCAAGATCCAAAATAGCAAGCTAGAAAATGTTAAGGTAAAAAGCTAAGAAATGAATTTCCTCGACATCGGGGAGTATCAAATCCACAAATTGATGCATAGACACTTGAACACTAAACTGCAAGATGGAAACTATAGCAACCATCTTAAACATAGCTGTAAAAGAACGTACTGAAAGTAACATGGCAGTAAACAAAAGCAACATCACAATGTACAAGAATAACCAAACTCATGTGTCGTTCCTCCCAACCATAATGGCATCATGAGACTTCGAAGATCCTAGCCATCCCTGGCATGTAACATCTCAAATTACTAACCAGATCATCGGAGTTGTCTTATGAGGACATCACAACTAAAATGTACTACATCATAAGAATAAGGAAATCTGACATGCTAAAAAGAGTAAAGCATTAGATATTTCAACCAATCAAATCACATCATCTAAATCCTATGCTAAAAATGATAATAAGGGAATGCATCAAATAACCAACATCATCTAAACATGATATCCAAGCATTCAAATGAAAGCATACTCTGGAACTTGAAGTGTCAAGTGAAAACATCAAGCAATGGTTGCATTGGAACAATAAACTGTCTCTGTACACTAGTCCCCAGTTGTGGTTAAGGTAGCTACGCCTCCCAACCATGTGAAACTCGTAGGTCCACTCCTATTGTGTTGATGGAGATAATGATCCAACCACACTCACATAAAACAAACATCCATGGCTAACACTCATGCCAAATAGTAAGAGGGCTGCAACCAAGAGCATGAGACAATGCAAGTACAACACATCATGGTCAAACACTCAATGGGTTACTATGTAGGGACTCACTTGGAGGGGAAATAACATGGTATCAAGTAGCCCATGCTAGTGTGGTGCAAAATCAACTTCCCAATGGAAGGGTCACAAATTGTGTCCTCAAACTTAATCAGGTGCTCACACATTTTATTATCTTAAGTTTATTACCACCAAATATTTTATTTAGTTATCACTTGATTGAGTCTTCTATTTGTCAATCTAGGCATGATCACCAGGGATGTGATAGAAGCCCCTCCATGAAGTTACCCTACCCTTCCCATACTCATCCAACAATGAGTGCCCGTAGGCATGCATATTCCTAAACCAACCCCAAAGATATAACTCAACTACATTACCACTGGGAGTTTGAGCCTCGTAAGTCACCCAATAGACGCATGCACATGTGCTTATGAGTGGGCCCGCCACTATCACGAATATCAAAACACAAGGGTTGGACGAGAACAAAAGTAATAAAATACTCGATCGAAACAACTTGGGAGAACGGATGTGGCATGCATCCCAATGCAACATAAAAGTGTAACAATGATCTAGCTGGCATCCCAATGGATGATCTACATCCACAACCAACATCATACCAAGAAAACCCAAGAAAATAGGGTGGTATGCAAAACGAGGTAAAAACCCCAAAACTAGAAA
This sequence comes from Cupressus sempervirens, assembly GCA_028749045.1. Taxonomy (NCBI): domain Eukaryota; kingdom Viridiplantae; phylum Streptophyta; class Pinopsida; order Cupressales; family Cupressaceae; genus Cupressus; species Cupressus sempervirens. The sequence goes on along the minus strand of CM053784.1, from coordinate 277,630,487 downwards.
ACTTCAAAAATAAAACCCATTTGGTCTTAGGGCATAAAAGCCACGAAAATTTAATAAAAATCAAGTTCAGATACCGTATGCAAAAATGACCAGCATAACGGTGCAAATCCCCAAACCCTTATCTTAAAAATAGGGAAAATGTTAGTACCCAACCAACTGGGTAGAACCAGCAAAAAGAAATGGAAGGGAACACTTGTTCTCGGCCTCCTAACATACAACTATTAGAAACATAACTAGAAACTGAGTTGAAACTAGAAAACGAGAGAGCCCTACCTGATAGCAAAAGGGGTTGAAATAGGAAACGACATAATAAAATAAATAACTTGCTGCAACCACCAGAAATCACGGCACAATAAGATCTGCTTGAGCTGGATCCAATGAGACTAACCTCATGAAGATCTTACGCTCGCAACTCTCACAATGAATAGAAACGTAATCCTCCAGAAGAGGATTTTGATAAAAGCTCTCAAATTCTCAATTTCCAAAAGTGAGAAGTAAAGAATTAATTTCCTCTTTCAATATTATTCACTTTTTGAGTGAATAATCAATTAGGGTAATTAAACAGCCAACCTAGGTAAATCCCAAATTGACCCAAATGAAAACATGCTATTCCTAGTAATAGGATTTCATTGATGGAAAAGCTACTAGAAATTTAAATTAATTAAAATAAAGCCCAAAAATCCAAAATCACATAAATGTCCTTAAAAACTTTTTTGACAACACAGACACATTCATAGGTCTAGTCACATAGTGCAAATGAGTTTGGATTTAATAATCACCGAAAGATTTAGTTTAAATAATAAATAAGGATACATCAACCATATAGGGACAACACAGGTAAATATGAATAGCTGAATCACTAACTCCACGTGCCACTACCATGGATATAAATCCTACACACTAAAACACACGATCAATTGCAACTGCATATAATAACATAGCCGAAGCAATAAATGCATTTAAATCACCTAATTTACCATTTATTCAAGTATAATAAATAATCCATTTGCATCACTCATGTTCGCATAAAGCATAATAAAACAAGAATGAAGTAAATAACCTCAGCATTAAATCCATCACATAATATAATTAGATATATGTCCAAATACCAGATAACCAAATATCATCACATAACATACTGTCATCTCCAAATGGCATCATCATGCAGATATGATAAACTAAATAGCACAGTAGTCTAACATCTATGATACTGAAATCAAGGTATAACATCCGACCCTCAGGTCATCTGAAATGCAAAACATAACATGAGTACAAGTATCTCTCGAAACAAACTATAACAAAGTACATACGGAAAACAAGAGATGTATTACATAATTAGCAACCATAAGAAGATACTCATACACAATAACACCAGATATGTTAACTAGGGAAACCCTTGATCAGAGGGAAAACCTTGATGAGGATGGTACCCACAAAATGATGTACTAATATAAATGTTCCTTGTAAGAGGGTGGACTTTGTTAGGATCCAATGAAATAAATTAAGTACATATCAATCCATGTTAGGAGATTCCAACCCTATTCAAGTGCGCTCACCAAGTCGCACGACCAAATTTGCTCACCAAGTCAGCTCACTAGGTTGGCTCGCCAAGTCGACTCACTGTCTCGTCTCACCAAGTGGGCTTGCTAAATCGACTTTCCAAGTCACTCAACCAAGTTGCCTCTTTAAGCCCACCCACCAAGTCACCTCACCCCTATTAGGAGTTGTGCCAACCCTATTAGAAGTTGTGCCAACCCTGTTAGGAGTTGTAGAAGACAAATGGACCCACTATCCAAATAGCTTCAGGGGCAAGATCACCAAACTCACTGTCCAACTGGTCTCAGTATTATTGCTTGCAGAATGATAGAAATGACTATCTATATTATTCCTTGTAGAATAATAGAAATGAAATCATCTTAGCTCATTTATCCTCTTAACCAAACCAAACCTCTTATGATCCCAATACTAGATCACTAATTTTGCATCCAAATAATCTCTTGGATTGCTTACACTCATTTACCAGCTTTGCATATCACTTGCACAATTCATACTTCTCTTATCAAATTCACACTTCATCAAAAGGAAAATAACCTTCCTTTATACCTTATCCTAAAAAATAATTCCTTGAGTTGGCCTTGAGGCTTTCCCAATTAACTATAATAGGGCCTTATTAAGATATTACAACACATTACATCTTTTCATAATTATAAATCATTGTTGGCTCACATTCTTTACAACTTTCCACATGTGCGACCTCAAACCTTGTGCACTCACTGCCATCATCATCAGGTTGTCTATTGTCACTATCTAACTACACTCATCACGATTCTATCCTTGTTAAGAGATACAAATTAATCATCAAAACCCACTTATTAGGGACTTTGTCTGCTTACTGTCTTCTATCAATCAAAAATATCTTTTACATGTCTTCAACTCTTTGTATGCGCACTTATCCACATCATCAGGATACAATGTAGAATATATCCTTAACTGTGTTTGACATGACCATCAATACACAGTATGTATGACCTCGTTCTCTATTTGCTACTATGCCAATCATCATAAAAACAATGCTATGTTGACATCAATGACAAACACAATCATGAGTGCAACATGTCAATCATGCTAACAATCTCCCCAAGTGTTCTAGCAATGCTTACGATACTCCCCCAAAGGAATACCATCAGCATTCATGCTAACACTATATGTACCTAGAATAAAGAGAAATTTAGTATCTATATGAACTCTTGAAGATGAAGGATACAGGATCACATTTATGGAGGAAAAAGTCTTAGCAAAACTCTAATATAAAAATTTCTCACAAAGTTGGCTTTAGACATGGATGTCTATACAAATTAAAGCTCTTGCTCACCTTCTGTACTAATTCATGATTCAGTAAAAGATAATGAAATATGGCACGGGAGACTAGGACATCTTCATTTCTGGGATCACCCTCTCTAGAGAAAATGGTAACAGGGCTACCCAAACTCCTCCCCAACCATGAAGGAACTTGTAAAAGGTTGTGCTTTAGGGAAGAACATTAAAACCACCTTTCACCACAATGAAAGAAAAACTAAAGAAGTCCTAGAACTTATACACTCTGACTTATGTGCACCAACGTTTGTTCCTTCCTTAGGAGGTTTTCTATACTTCATCATATGTGTGGATGATCTCTCTAGAAAGACATGGATTTACTTCCTAAAATGTAAAGAGTGGAGAAATTTTGATAAAATTTAAAGAATTCAAAGCTCTTGTAGAGAACATGTTCGGAAAGAAATTTAAAATTCTAAGAACTGATAATGGTAAGGAATACACTTCTAAGAATTTTATAAATTATTGCAAAAGTGTTGGGATTAAAAGGGAGTATTCAGTTCCCTACAATCCCCAACAAAATGGGGTAGCAAAAAGAAAGAATCAAACTATTGTCAAAGCTGCTAAAGCTATGCTACATGATCAAAACCTTGAATCCTTTCTCTAAGGTGAAGCCTCTAACACTATTGTTTTCATTCAAAATAGATGTCCACACTCAAACCTTGAACATAAAACCCTTGAAGAAGCATTTTTCGGAAGGAAACTTGATCTCAATCATCTAAGAATATTTGGGTGCCTTGTCTATATACATATTCCTAAGAAGAAAAGAACTAAACTAGAACCTTTGAGAAAAAGAGGAATCTTCATAGGATATTGTGAAACTTTTAAAGCATATAGTATATACATTCCTAGACAAAGAAACATTGACTTAAGTTGAGATGTTATATTTGATGAAGATGTTGCTTGCAAAAGATCCAAAGTTGAACCAAATGATAAGAAACCCTAGACGATTCAACTTCTGAAATCAAGAGGGAGAATCAAATAGAGGAGGATAACTCTTTTGAACCTATGGATATGACTTACATATTTAAAGAAAGGAAGAGACCTCTATGGGCCAGAAAACTAATTAAAGAAATCAGTTCAACTTCAATTGAGTCTATTAGAGAAAGAAAACGTCCAAACATATTCTCTAGTTATATTGCTCTCATGAGCGAAATAACAAAAAGTGAACCTTCTAATGTAAGTGAAGCCATGAAACAAAAAAAACTAGAAAGATGCAATGATAGAGGAATATAATTCTATTCTTAAGAATGACATCTGGGATATTGTTCCTAGACCCAAAAACAAATCAATCGTATCCTCAAAATGGTTATTCATAATCAAACACGCTTTAGACAAAAGCTTTGACAAATACAAAGCAAGGTTTGTTGCAAGGGGTTTCTCTCAAAAGGAAGGAATTGACTATGAAGAAACTTTTGCTCAAGTGGCCAAATATGCCTCAATTAGAACTATAATAGCTATTGTTGCTTCTAAAGGATGGAAAATTCACCTAATGGATGCCAAGGCTGCTTTTTTGAATGGAGTAACAGAAGAGGTAGTTTATCTTGAGCAACCTAAGGGATTTGTGGTACATAGCAAATAGTCACATGTATGCAAGTTAAAGAAGGCCTTGTATGAACGAATAGATCATTATTTAACTAAACATGGTTTCACCAAAAATGATGCAGATCATAACTTGTATTTTAAAATACAAGGAGGGGATATGGTGATTCTGGTATTATATGTAGATGACCTATTAATTATAGTAGAAGAATATCTTATTGCCAAGTGTAAACAAGATCTAGCATCTAGATTTGATATGAAGGATTTGGGATTACTACACTATTTTCTGAAACTAGAAGTATGTCAACATGCTAATAAGATCATTCTAAATCAAGGGAATTATACACTAGATATACTTAAACGATTTGGAATGATGGGAAACAAACCTATTAAGACTCTTATGGAAACAAATCTTCAAAAATTAAAAGAAGCAACTAAAGATTATAAAAATGTTGATCCTACTCTCTACCGGCAAATTATTGGTGATTAATGTACTTAGTGAATACAAGACCTAACATTTGTTATGCAATAAGTGCTCAAAGTAAATTTATGTGTGAACCCAAACAAGTTCATTTAGTAGCAGCTAAACACATTCTCAAGTACCTTCGTGTTACAATTGAATATGGCCTAAACTACACAAATGTAGAAATAATTCTTAGCGGATATACAGAGTTTGGTTGGGCAGGAAATTCTTTAGATAGGAAAGAGTACATCTAGATGTTGTTTTACCTTGGGATCAACAATGATATTATGGTTCAATAAGAAATAGTCATTAGTAGCATAGAGTGTTACATAACAAAATTTTGACCTAATTAAAATTATTATAGTTGTTGAGTTGAATGGATTTTTCTTTCTTGATCATGTGAGAAGGGTAGTTAAATGTAACCGTTGTTTCCTATGAAATTGGTTGCTATGAATAACCGTTTAATGATGATAGTTGTTAACCGTTACTTGTCATATGTTGATGATAGTAGTCAGCAGTTGCTTGGTTTCGGATTTATGGTTATAGCTGTTGAGTTGAATGGATTTTTCTTTCCTGTTCATGTGAGAAGGGTAGTTAAATGTAACTGTTGTTTCCTATGAAATTGGTTGCTATGTATAGTTGTTTAATGATGATAGTTGTTAACCGTTACTTGTCATATGTTGATGATAGTAGTTGACAGTTGCTTGGTTTCGGATTTATGGTTATTAACTAATTGTTGTACTATTATCTATGTTAATTTTTGATATGGATTTATCTTGGGAACTTATTATTGTGGAAAATGTTGCACAAGTGATTGCAGGAGGAAACAAAGGGGAGAAGCATTGCTTAATGGGATCTATGGAATGGGGTACTACCTTAGTCCATTTTGTCTAATCGACAGGTATAACCTCTAACTATCTTGGTAAGGACCCTACAACTTGCATAACAAGGTACAATCATTGGACATGTATGAGCTATTGGACAATCATTAAAACATTAAACATTTTAACTTAATGAAAGTACATACATTTAATAGTTTATATTAACATTCTCATCACTTTAAATAGTATGTATATATGTATGTTTACATAAGTATACAAGTATGGTGTCATCATAGTATTAATTTATACAAGCTCATATCTATTAAAATATCTATACCTAAATATGTGTTTACCTTGAGAAGATATGAAGATAAAATAGTCTTCCACATAATACACGTATTTGGATATGCATACCTTAGTAGGTATGACCTTGGACAATCGATAATAATATAATGTAACCATTTGAAATTATATATGTGTGTGTGTGTGTGTGTGTGTGTGTGTGTGTAAATTTATAATTTATCCTTTTTTATTTATTAACCTTCGAATTCTTCCTCATATGTATTTGTCTTGATAAGAGATGAGAATGAACACTTGGCATTTTTTATTTATTGGTGGTTCAAAAAGTCAGTTTTCATCTTTTTTATAACTACTCCAAGAGCCACAGCTTCTTCGATGCCTTTATATTTCCTTTGAATGTCTTCTTTCGAATACAAGTCGGAAGAACCAAAATTAGAGTTTTGCATTTTTACCTTTGCTTCCTCATTTCTTCTCTTTATGTGTTTGGTGCTCCATTTGTCCACTATCTTCTTGGTTGTAAGCTTCTAGTCCCATAGGCCCAAGTTGTGGTCTTTTGTTGGATATTAATAAAATTATCTTATCTCATCCTTATTTGTTGTGTTTGGAATTGAGGACAAATCCAAGTCATTGTTTTTATCTTATTGAGCTCTGCATTTTTGGAATACATATTTCAGAAGAGCTGAATGTACCAAGTCAAGCCCAAGCTTCATACTTTTCTTGATCATGTTATGTGGTCAGCTTTCTCAATTCATATTAGCTTTATATATGCATTTGAAAATACAGATGTAAGAATTGTGTCCATAATTCCGATGTATCATTGTTTGACTATAAAATCGAATAGTAAATTTGATGAATCCATCTCTCTCTGTTATGTTTGAATCAAATGTATTTGTTATGCCAAGACGCCTCTTGTTTTCAGTCGAATTCCAGACTAAAGCTATTTCTTTGCAAATTCTTAAGAGAAGTTCTCGGGTCATAGGAACTGTATTATGATAGTAATGAAATTATATCATTCTTTAACCAGCTGAGGTTCAGCAAAGGAGTTGAATTACTCTAAGAGTTAACACCTAGGACTCACCTGGCTGGATAGCCAAGAAAGAGGGTGAAGAGGTGAAAGAAAAATCTTTAAGAACATTAAAACAGAATCAGAAGTGAATCAATGAATTTATTACTTTTAAAAGAATCATTAAATAGCTCATATATGTCTACTTAATTTATCATGTTGTCAACTTGAGCGGTGGTGATCGGGTATTAGAAACCCATCCAAAAACCTTCACCAAGGTTGTTAAAAGCATGCTTACTTTCTAAAGATCACATGATATCAATAGCATCAGTTACTTAGACATGTTTGTCCATAACTGTATGAACATTCTAAACAATGGTATTGCTCAAATGGTTGGACTAATAGTGCCCTAAACCTAGCCCCAAGGGTAGGGAGGGTCTTTCTTTTCAAAAGATTGTGTGGGGATGGATATGGTTTGCGGTTGGAAGGTTAAGCCTAAGCTAATGCTTCTCCTCTTATCCAAAAGTCGAGGCTTGCACAGCCAATTCAAGACTCTCCAAATTGCTTTGTATGTTTCTTCATCCATCCTTAGCTATGCATTTACTTTGTTTTGTGAATATCGAATATCTTAGTATGAATGGTAATGTTTTAATTTGTTTCAGTAAAGATGATAGGAAACAGTTATTTTAGTTGAATGTTATTTAAGTTACTATCCCATGAAATGGAATTGAAGGTGTTTTATTTTGGTTGTATAGTTGAAGTATTACATTCATATTTATTTGAAATCATATTTTAGCCCTAATCTTTTAGTTAAGAAAATTTGTTTATTACACAGAGTTCCACTAAAATAAAATATATAGCAACATACATGTGGGCCAAAGAAGCAATATAGTTAAGAAAGTTTTTAGTTGGATTGTTTGGGAAGGCTCTACCTCCAACTACTATCTATTGTGATAATTAGAGTTGTATCAAACTCTCGCTGAATCTAGTATTTCATTATAGGTCAAAACATATTGAGATACCTTCTCACTATATACAAGACATGGTTTAGAAGAATGTAATCAAGTTGAGATATACCAGTACAGAGAATCATATTGCAGACACTCTTACCAAACATCTTGCTAAAACTAAGGTGGAACACTTTTGAAAAGAACTTGGTATGACTGTAATTTCTGAAAAAATTGAGAAACATTGATTCTTGTACTTAATATGTATTATAAATGTTATAAATTTTTGAAACCTGTGTGCAATGTGAGAAAATGACAACTTTCAAATGATTTTCACTTGTATTGGCACAAATTATTGGAAGGTGATTATCTTACAATAATTTAAATCATGATATACATTTTGTGTAAATGTTGAAATAGATCATGAAAGGCTTTCTCTTATAAATCAACAACTACGTGTTAGATGTCATTAAATTGATTATCTATAAGTTGTTTTTATAGATATATGTTAGGTACTTGGTGAATATCTTGCCTTGATATTTCGAATGGTCATTACTGCACCGAATACTTGGTGAACATCATTCATTTGAAGTTCTGATAGGCCATTACTAAAAGCGCTTTGTGAATATCATTTGATTGATGTTCTGATAGGTCAATGCTCATATTACATAATATGATATCAAAAGTGTATTTGGTGAATGTCCTACATGACATTCTAATTAGGCAATACCCACATGATATTATATAACGAAAGTCTTATGATCAAAGACTCTAGTTAAAGTGTGATTTCCAAATATTACCAAGGTTGATAAGTAGGAGATAATTTCCACAGCTAGTCAAATTGTGATATGAATATCAGGATTTAACTGTGTGATTTTGAGTCAAACTCGATGACCCATGTTTCATGAGTAGTGATTCAACATGAATCCATCTCTCATGAGAATAAATGGAACACTTAGCACTCATTGGATCTAGGTGATGCTCACAGGGGTGAAGCACCGGGACTTCCCGGGAGGTCACCCATCCCAGTACTACTCCAGCCTGAGAGCGCAAGCTTTGGGTTTAACTATGGAGGAAACTCTATAGTTAAGCGCGCACAGGCTGGAGTAGTACTGGGATGGGTGACCTCCCGGGAAGTCCCGGTGCTTCACCCATGTGAGCATCACCTAGATCCAATGAGTGCTAAGTGTTCCATTTATTCTCATGAGAGATGGATTCATGTTGAATCACTACTCATGAAACATGGGTCATCGAGTTTGACTCAAAATCACACAGTTAAATCCTGATATTCATATCACAATTTGACTAGCTGTGGAAATTATCTCCTACTTATCAATTGATGAGCTTAAGGGGCTTTCTAATGAATGGTTCATAAGGCACAACACTTGGTGAAGGTTTTGCAAATGGGGTTGCAAGCTTTGGGTTTAACTATGGAGGAAACTCTATAGTTAAGCGCGCTCAGGCTGGAGTAGTACTGGGATGGGTGACCTCCCGGGAAGTCCCGGTGCTTCACCCCTGTGAGCATCACCTAGATCCAATGAGTGCTAAGTGTTCCATTTATTCTCATGAGAGATGGATTCATGTTGAATCACTACTCATGAAACATGGGTCATCGAGTTTGACTCAAAATCACACAGTTAAATCCTGATATTCATATCACAATTACCAAGGTTGTTTTATTTTTTGGTACTTATCCTTCTAACTAAGAGGGGGTGTTGATGTATTAGTTAAATCAGGATAGATATTTCATTAGAAATATCATATGTAAAATATTATTATTATTATTATTATATATATATATATATATATAAAACTAAATTCATACGGAATATCTTCATGAGAGAGTCTGATTAAAGTAACATTCAACTGACCGACTGAATAAGCGAATGTTTAATATACATCTTGGTCGAAGGTTATATATTATGTTTTTGGTTTGTTATGGATGTTGACCGTGAGTCACGCGCCCAATGGGACGTGACTCCACGGTGGAGTCACTTCCCATCGGGACATGACTCCCACCTTTTAGATTTAACCTACGTATGATTTGTGATCTTTGGACAATGCGGAACACAATACCCACGTCTGCTAATTAACAAAGATTGCAAATCGATATGCGTCCTATTCTTCATTGCCGAAATTATCAAATTGAAGTCTAACATTATATTAAATGTGCCCTCTTGCAAGGGTGTAAGAAAACAAATTTTGTGACTGCTCGTGTCTGTTTTGATTGCATAGAATCCATTCATATATCAAGTTATATATTATAATATGAGATCAACATAACAAAGTATGAATATTAACAATGAGTTGTGTGGAAATGGTAATATTTTTGGTTATATGTTTCCTTACAATTCTAGCAAACAAGTAGAAAAAAGATACAAAAATATTAAAACAAAGAGCTAAACTTATTATATATATTTTTTAATAATATTAAAAAAAATTAAATTAAATTAAATTTCAGCCAAACTTGAAAAAAATCATTAAACAAATGCACCCTATGAATTATTCTCTTCAAAATTAATCGCCTACTCTTAGAAATGCCAAAAAGAGACCAAATAAGAAGAGGGTAAAATAACAAACACAATGATATGCTAAACAGTGAATGGCCTCTCTTAAGATTTAGTGGAAAAATTTTTTTAAAAAAAAACTCATTTAAGAACATGCTTTGTTTATATTTTTCAGAAAGACTTTGACATTTTTTCAAGATGGGCATTCAAGTACATTTAGCTGCGCCTAGATGTGCTTGGAAGCGCATAGGGAACATGAAATCTCCCTAGAAATGCATTTGGATGTACGTCCAATGAAATCTCCCTGCAAATGCATTTGGATGTGCATCCATAGGGAGATTCCATGCACCAAACTCTCTATCAATGCCTATCCAAACTCTCTACAGCATTGTTGTGACTAGTATAAACTAATGATAACAATAGCAGATTGAGTTGCTCGGACATACTAATTTCAAAGAGGAGATTTCAAGAATATGTAGATGTTTGAACTCTAAAATGACATCAACAAAGATACAAAAATTTGTCTTTTCTTAGTTGTTTGCTAAAGCTTACAGCTTTAGGCATTTCCTTACATAGGGGCCAAGACATGTCATCTCAAAATATGATTTTGGCACCAAAATATTAAACACGGACATCAACCAGTTTGTATGAGTGTTAGTCACAGCTAAAGGCTCCACACATATATGTAACTACTAGGCATAAGGAATCAACCACTTGAGCTTCTTCCACGAACTATTCCTCTCTACATACACCCAACAGTAGTTTCATGATTTCCTGATGTAAAGATTTATTTAAGTTATAACAATAATTTTGTCTCCTCGGTAGATAACAATCAACAAACTTTGAAAGCTTTAATCTATCGATTAAGCCTCAATTTTTTAATTTAAGAGACCATGTCAAGTTAGTTAAATTTAAGTTTATGAGAACTCCAAAATAGTTTGATGGGAAGCTCTTTGCATGATACAAACTCATACTCGCGCATTCCCACAATTATAATGATATTTTGATTGAAACCAAAATAAGATTTCAAAATGAGTCATTAGGTTGCATTAAACTTCTTATTCTACAAATTGGTCTCAAATGAGACTACACAAATCTAAAACAGTCCACAAAGTGAGATTCTTGAACAATAGCTCCAACTGCAGCTAAGTTTTCATCCAACTCTTTCCATCAAATTCTAAAGTTTTCTGTCCTCAAAGATCTGCTTGATCCGAAAGCTTGTAGCTTCCCAAACTCTACAAGAAATTAATGAATCCATGCATAACCCAAAAGAGCCTCTTCTTTGACCACACATTGCAACAACTCTTCATTTTCCTTTTACATGTCTCTTCCTTTCTTTTCTTTTCTTTCTCTTTTTCATTCCCTTTTTAATTTGTTTTCAACCATGATAATCAATTGTCATAGTATCATTGTGTCATTCACTATCAAGTAGTTCGCTGTTCTACAATAAATTGATCCATAAGGCCTAAAAGATCCCCTCTATCCCACGTACATATGCCTCATTATTGACTTGAAGAAAATGTAGGGTTGGTAGTGTTATTATTTGAGGATAGTCCCTAATGATTATCCAAGTTATAGTTGTCTCATCTTTCGACACCTATACATTAGAAGTTGTCTCATCTTTCGACACCTATACAAACTTTCATTATCTTCTTATCTCCTGCCTATGATTTCTTCTCTTTCTCGTAAAATTTCATAGGTTGGTAGGCTCACCCCCTCTAATCCCACTTGTAATGCTCCTTGCAAGGTTTCCTCTATCATAGGAGCCAAAGCAAATTAATTTATGTGGAAGCTGAAAAATATTAACGATGAACAAATCAGAGGAGCCAAACAAGATCAAGTCTCTCCATCTCATTCGGTGAAGACTGTTTAAAGATTGTTGACGAGAGAGGTGACATCCTGTGCAGAGGCGACATCCCGTGACCCCGTGCAGAGGCGTCATCCTGTGCAGAGGCGACATCCCGTGACCCCGTGCGATGGCAACATCCTGTGCCGTAACCAAACAGGTTCCATCCCATGCCCTCTAATCCTGTGCAGTGACTTGACGTCATGATCCCTACCTGGCCCTTAACGTTTGACTGTTGATGCCCTAACGTTTGAGGCCCTTGACTGTAGATGCCCCACCGTGAAGTTATCCGTGAAGTAATCATCCCCCTGCAATGAACATGCAAGTATGGAGAAGTCGTAATCAGTCCGTACATACACCACAAGACAGATTATGACCCACAAGACAGTTCGTACATGATTTGTTTGACAGAATGTCTGGTACCGTTTCTGCTTTGTTTTATTCAAATACAACTTAGTATTGTTTATTCATATATTGTTTAGTATTGTTTTGAATCATGGACCCCCCACCCAATCCAACAACATTACAGCAGATAGTTGACCGCTTGGCATTATTAGAGAAGGATAATGCAGCTTTGAAAGTCACAACTCTTTCTCTCTCAGCAGTGTCCCAAGGTCTCTTAGTGTAGCTCCAGAAGTTCAAATCGGTGAATCAAACTCTCTAGGATACTATTCACTCCCTATCTCAATCATTGAATGACTTGAACCAACAGGTTGTAGCTAATTCTTCACGCATCCAGGACCTTTCTGAAACTTTTACCACACAAACGGTAGGCATTACAAAAGATATCAGCTCCATTATTGAAGACTTCGGAGACATTGGAAACCTCAAGGATAAGCAGACCGAGCTTGTTAAAAAACAATCATCTCTTTTGACTGAAACAGAGCAGCAAATTAAAACTTGGGCCTCTACTTGCAAAAACTCCAGCACTACGCCTCTGCCAGTGGTTAAAAAAATTGTCCAAGAGAAGTTGGCAGAAGACCGAGTTAGGCGCTTCAGGGAACTCAACCTTCGGGTTAGAGGTGTTCCTTCGTCCTCCATTGATCCTCTCCCCACAAGCTACTCATTTCTCAACAAGCAACTGGGTATTCCAAAATTACATTAGACAGAGCATGGTTTGGACACGATAGCACCCTTTTTCTTAGGTTTCTCTCACTGGTTGATCGACTACAAGCTCTCAGGGAAAAGAAGAAGCTCTTCCTTCTTCCCACAAAGATATTTCTTGATGAGGACCTCACAAAATCACAAGTAGCTGAACTAAAGCACTCTAGGAGTCTTGTGGTAGAAGCAAGGAGTAACGGGAAATGGGCAGTTATAAGGAATCTAAAGGCAGTTATTCATGACTCACCTCCCAAGGGTTGGGATGAGAGACATACCCAAGCCAAATGACAGTCTGAGCACCAACAGTTTGGCAAGTCTAAGCCCTCCATTGGCTCTTTGCTTGTCAACTGTTGGAATGACAATGGTTCCCTGTGGTCTTTGCCAGGCTTACTTCATGATGCAGTTGGGGATGCTGATTTGTTAGATGTTACCAAGACTCATGAGAGTCCTGCTCGGCCCCTTCCAGGTTACACAGGGTATCAGTGGCTTTCAGTTTGCAGAGAGGAGGTCCGAGCTTCGGGTGGTGTGCGTGGTTCCGATGGAGTTGCTTGTTTGATTAGAGATGATCTGTTCAGTACTACCACATTGGCTCTTTCTAACACTTATGCCAGATTTATGTGGATCCGAGTTGGAGGTACTAGTCACTGTCAGAAAGATATCTTCATTGTTGTTTGTTACTTCCTGCCGACTACCTCACCTTACGCCATTCATAGTGTTGAGGATGGGAACCCTTTTTTAGACCTATTCGAGAGCATCTCCAAGTTTGGGGCTATGGGCGACATCATCATCTTAGGAGATTTTAATGCACGGACTAAAGATCTCCAGACCCCCCAATAGGACCGTGGGTCCGATTTGATTTGTACTACTGAGAGGGATCTTACTAGTATGGGGCTTCAGCGTTTATCCGAGGATCATAGTGGACCTCTAACTTGTTATGGTCACCACCTTCTCCAGCTCTGTGAGTCCTCCAACTTGGTGATTCTGAATGGCCTCTCTTCTTTCCCGGGTTCTAAGCTTTTTACGTGTTGGCCTCATAGTGGGGGTGCGAGCATGGTGGATTACATCCTCATTGTTGCTTCCTTCCTCCCCTCCATCCAAAATTTTACTATCTCTCGTCTTCCCTTGGTTGATCATGCCCTTCTTAGCGTTTCGGTCCATGTTTCTTCCCACCCTTTATCACCCATGTCTACTCACCCTGCCCGGTTCCGCCCCCACACTCATTTCTGTTTCGAGGATAGTGATCAAGACCTCTTCATTTTCCATTTGAGAAGATTTCTCTGCCCAGCTAGCTTCACGGATCATAGTCAAGTGTCCACCATGTTTCACTCACTAGCTACCGTGATTTGGGAGTTGGCTCTCCTCTCTATCCCTCACCGCTCCATTTCCAACACTCACAGATCGGCTCAACAAAATACTTGTCCCATGAATCAGTGGTTTGATGATGACTGTAAAACTTTCCACCGCTCTTTGCGCTTGGCTTTTGATACTCATTCCCCCGCTTTCACCAATTTATGGCTCTCTTACAAATGCTTTCTTTGCCATAAGAAGCGATTATTTATTGCTTCACAGGGCAGATCCCTCCGAGACACGCTTATTCAGTATCCCAAGTTGTTTTGGCGCATCATGTTCCCCAGGCGTAGCCAACCCCAGTCCATCCCTGACCTTCATCTCCTTGCTTCCCATATCTCCAAGTTGTATGACATCCTGGGTCAGCTCGCCCCCCTTCCGAGCCTGCTCCCCCATTGTCACTTATTCTCCACTTCTAACATTTATGAGGCCATCAAACTTATGAGATGCAGCAAGGCGGCTGATGAGAAGGGTTTTCAGGCGAAGCTCTTCAAACTCGATACCACGATCTTGGGCCCTTATCTCTCTATGCTCTTTAATAGAGTGGTTTGTTTTGGTTTTGCGGTCTCTTGGTCGAGACACATTATTCACCCGTTCCATAAGTCTGAGCTGACCTCTGATCCCGGAAACTATAGGACCATCATGATTGGGCATACATTTGCCAAACTTTATGCTACAACTTTGAATACTATTTTATCCAATGAGCTTGATAGGAGGAATTGCAGGGCTAAGGGTCAAGCAGGATTCAGGACAGACTACCAAACCATAGATCATATCTTTACACTACGAGCTATTATTGAGGAGGCTCGACATCACTTGAAAAAAGTCTACTGTTGTTTTGTGGATTTTCGTAAAGCTTTTGATTTCATCCCCAGAGCAGCCCTTTTTCAGAGACTGAGAGATATTGGTATTTCTGAGATCTTATTGACGGCTATTATGAGGTTATATGAGACTGTGATTGGTAGACTCAGGACCACGGAGGGCTTCTCTAATCCTATCCAG
Source organism: Cupressus sempervirens (assembly GCA_028749045.1). NCBI lineage: Eukaryota > Viridiplantae > Streptophyta > Pinopsida > Cupressales > Cupressaceae > Cupressus > Cupressus sempervirens. The sequence goes on along the minus strand of CM053784.1, from coordinate 277,614,737 downwards.
AGCACCATTGAGGTGAAGCAAGGCTGCCCTCTCTCACCCACCTTGTTCGGGATCTACATTGATGAACTCGAGGCTTTTCTTAGTGACTCCTCACTTCCAGGTGATGGTTGTCATCTACACCAGGTATTGATCTCCATCCTTCTCTTTGCTGATGATGTGGTTCTTCTTGCTTCCTCTCTTGAGGGTCTTCAGAGGCTTTTAGATAGACTTGCATCTTTTTGTGATATGAGACAACTGGTTGTGAACCTTGAGAAGACTCGGGTTATGGTCTTCAACGATTTGAAGACTTCACATCTCCATTTTCACTTCCAGGGTCGGGAAGTCGAGATTACATCATCTTACACATACCTTGGGGTTAAGTTTGTTGGATCTCGTTTCAACTTGAGATCAGTTATTCAGCCTCGGATCAATAAAGGGTTGGGTTCCCTTGCCATGCTCGAGAGACAGTGCTTCAGACACCACTTTCAGGATACATCGTCTAAGCTATCCCTCCTGGATTCCTTAGTAAGACCACAATACTCTATGGTTCGGTGGTTTGGGGTCCTTCTCTTTTAGACTCAGATTGGGCCACATGATCGAGCGTACCCAAATTATGCTCCTCCGTCGGATTATTAGATGTCACGGTTCTACCCCCCACAGTATTATTTTGGCCGAGTTCGGTGCTCACCCATTTAGACTTGCAGCCATTTTTGACTTGATTTGGTTTCTCCACCGTCTTCGTGGCTTTGCTTACTCGGAGGAAGGTCAACACAGATACCCTTATTTAGCCTACTGCTCCTCAGTTGTTATTGCTGACGTCAATCCTGCAACTAGAGCCCGTGATTGGTATGCTCAGGCTACTATCCTACTGAGTTCAGTGGGGATCGACATTGATCATCTTCCTCCCTACCAGTTCTCATTGGATGCCCCTACTCATCTACTCCCTTCTTGGCAGGAGTTGAACGGGCATGTCAGACTTGACATTTACAGGAAATATATCACACGGACCTAGGTGGATCCTCCAGGGGGACTACGTCCAAAGACGGCTTTCTATGCTGAGCACTTCTTAGTTGTCTGAGATGGGATTATTGTACGCCCTCAGTACTTACATAGATACTGGACTCGCGCCCTGTATATCTCCCTTGGCTCCTTTAGGGTGGGCTTGCACAAACTCCGAATTTAGGTCGATCACCATATTGCTAGAGAGGATCGGGTGTGTACACTTTGTACCTTAACAGAGGCAGAATTTGAGATTCATTTTCTTTTCAGATGCCCCATATACTACGAGATTAGAGGGAGATTTTACTGTCTATTTAGAGATTGCAGATCCCTCTCGAATTTTTTCAGGTACACCGATCAGCGTTGCATTGCACTATCTCCGCGAGTCCTTATAGCTTCGTGACCATACTTTACAGCTTTCATTTCCCAGGAGTCAGACCCAGGCACAGCTTATTACAACCTTCTCGCCCTTAACTCTAGCTTGGGGTGTGAAGCGACCGTACAGTTTCCCTAACACGGGCTGTTCTAGATCGGTGAGACCTCGCAAGGGACCTTTTTGCCAGCGACACTCCTCTCGTGGCACTCAACTTCATCACAGGGCTTCTGGTAGCCGCACAGATCAATCACTGTTGGACTTTTTCCCTGTGAAGACAAATACCTAATCTTTTCAGTGATGTTTCCTACTTTCTTCTTCTTTTGTTGTGCTTGTTCTTTTTTTGGGACACCATTTGGTGCTCCGTTTGTCTACTTTTTCCTTGTTGTAAGCTTCCAGTCCCATAGACCCACATTGTGGTCTTTTGTTGGACATTAATAAATTTATCTTATCTTATCTATCTTCACAATATATTAAGATGTTTAAAATTATGATCTATAAGGTCTTGATTAGATATGTCTAATGGAATTATTATGAAATACTCAAATCAAGGAGCTTTAATTTGTAAGATTTGTATGAACATTTGATCCATGTTGTCTGTAATAGCTTTGTTATCCCTCATGTTTATGCATCCTTGTTCACTTGAAGAAGATTCAAGGATGTTAGTGTTGTTATTCAATGATAGTCCCCAATGGATACCCAAGTTATTAGAAGTTGTCTCACCTTTTGAGGCCTAGGAAAGCTTTCATTATCTTCTTATATACTGACTATAATATTTTTAGTAAGTGCTAGCAAGTTTCTACAATCCATGGTGTTAAAGTTGTGCTTATAGAACATATTTTCTTTCCCTCAACTCATAAAATTTCACAGGTTGGCAAGCTTACCGCCTCTAATACCACATATAATTTTCTTGGCAAGATCTCCTCTATCTTCACAATCTAATGAGATATTTATAGTTATGATCTGTAAGGTCTTTGATTAGATATATCTAGTAGAATTATAATTAAATACTCAAATCAAGAAGGGTGAGATTTGTATGAATATGAAATGCAATGATTTAACCTTCTTATCTAATATAAAATCCAATATGCAATGGATCTAAATAATGTCTAGATTATTGGAATCGCTAATTGCATTATGGCTACAAGAATATTGATTTAAGTCATTAATTGGCAAGATCATTGTTCCTGACTTTACTCCTTATGATCAAGCAATTGGACCGGTTATGAATCTGATCTAAATTACAGTCTTTGTTACTCTTCCAAATATGACTGTGATTGTACGACATTGTTTCCACTACAATTCCTCTTTGTGCATGCATCCTTTCACCTTGCAATCAGATGGGCAATCACCTTCCTCTCACTCAGTTGTCTAGTAGCCTATGAAAACATAGCATGTATAAAGAAACATATAAAACAATTATTCAATGCTTTGAGAGAAACTTACGATCATTCTTAAGTACGCCACAATGAGAAATGATACGAGAACTTGTGCCTCAACATCAACCACCCTTTGCAACAAGGGCCTAATCATGTCTCTTCGTTGTAATTTAATTATTGTTAGTTAATTAAATAGTTGCAAACCATGATGCTCTTTCATTTGTTAGCGATAATGAAGGAGACAATTTCTTGTCCTTTGGTCGATTTGTCGTATTTCCTTAGATAATGGTTACATGTGAGGCAGCCTTACGCCTTGGATTTGATTGTTTCACTCTTTCCTTTACAAATGATCCTTCATTGCTAACTAATCAAAGTGGGAATGTCCTTGGCCTGCCACACCTTTGGACCATACTATTTCCTTTCGCTTAATTTGTTTTAGAAATTGAGTAGGGATATTACAAAACCTCAAATTCAAATGCTCTCAAATAGTAGAATTGGACTAGCCTTAATTCATGACTTTTTTGATACTATGTTAGATTTTATGATTAAAAAATACTTGAAACCTAATAACTATGAATCAAACACAAACCCATAAGATCCATTTATATCATTGTGTTAATGTAATGTAGCCACAATAACAAAAAGTGAAGTACAAAATATAGCCCTCTTAGATGCACTAGTCACAATAACATTGTTTCAAAGGTTGTAACCTAACTTCCAACCAAATCTCAAGTATGAAGTGAGTCAACTTAGTCGGCTTTGATCACATGCAGCTAGCACCAAACATTGAGGAAGTTGTAGCACTTACGACATCAAATCATACGTTACATGCATCATTATAAACTATGAAAGGGTAAATAAATTATCCTATTAGCCAAAGTAAACTCGATCATTATGTTGACTATAACACAAAGGATATTGTAATCCCAAATTGACAATAACAATAAAGCAACAAAAGAATCATTATTCTCCCAATAACACAAAGCAACACTCGAGCTCTCATTCATAGAATGTAATATGAAAGTCAAAACAGATGTAAGGCATGTTTTATTCTTAGACACCATCAACGCACAGTAGAAATGAACATCAAGCCCTCCCAAGTTTTCAACCAATCACACATATCTTTTGTCATTAGTCTTCTAATATATGAACTCTAGGATTGACTACACACTTCTCTAAGCCCGTACATTTGCTGGAATTGATCTAAAATTGACCAGGAATTGGCATTGTCAAATTCTAGAATCGACATCTTCTAAGTTCGTTTCCAAAATATAAAAATGGAATGAAGTTTTGTTATTTCTCATTTACCCCCAAAACCTGGATTTCAATCTTCCATTTAAATAAGTGGAATTGAAAAATCAATTCCAATTCCACTAAAATGAGAATTGATTGTAAATGGAATTTTCTAATGTTTGAAATCTGGTTGCATTATTTTCCAAAAAAAATATACGCTGGAAAAGCCGAGGAAGTGGAGGAGGTTGCCCTAAAAATCAATTGAGAAATACATCACAAAAATAAGCACTCCACTTTTACAAAATTGCACATCATCTAACCAGTTTAAACATATATTTAATGTCGATTAAATAATGCTAGTCTACAAATGTCTTTCTGTTTCTAAGATTGGGTGGTGTTTTAAATATCAAGAGTTTACAGATATGAATTTTAAGATATTAAGCTTAGAACTTTGAAATTTAATATTTACCTGTGCATGTCCTTCAATATGAGATGTTAAAAAATGGGCAGCACAAATGCTAGGATGGCCAGGAAGAAAGAAATAACAGAAATGAACAGAAAAAAAATCGAAAGGGTTTTCTAGAAAAATATCGAAAGGGTTTTCTAGAGATCTTAAAAAAGGACAAGGCCGAGGGTTTAGCCATTATACCCTTCTGTCTCCTCTCCATCTCAGCACCTTCTCCCTGTTCACTGTCAAGTCTTCGAATTATGTTCTGAATTCAAACATGGTGCGTTCTTTTTCAAATGCATTTTTTAATTGCTCACTGATGCTTTAGGTAGATCGGCAGATTAGAAATGCATTCATCAAATCAAATAGGTAATCCAAGGCTAGCCCATTGAGGGGATCCAGGATTACTGCAAATTGCGTGGCCCCCAGAAGGATGTAGTTGTTCTAGCCCAAGACTATCGTGAATTGTTTTTGGTTCTACAATCTGAAGGATGCAGTTGCCCTGGCCGAAAGCTCCCATTTTAGCACAGGCAAGTTGAACGCTGGGGAAGGTTATGGAGTATGGCTTTACACTAGACAATTCCATTTTCTTGAAAATTTGTAAAATCTTTTCAACAAATTCAATAATTGCATTAAAAATGTAAACATCATCTAGAGTTTGCAACTGTATTAATTGGCAACAAAGTTCAAGGGCATATGCATTTATTGAGATTATTGCATTCTATGAGACAATGTCTCTTTCAACCATACTGTAAAATACTTGAAGAGAACCTTCTACTTTGTCAGATTTTAGCATACATGGTATTCCAATTCCCATTTCAGAATAACGTAGAAAATGCATCTTCTCACTATGTGTTCCAGGTGAACCAAACGGTTCTAACCATATTCCAGAAATCATTTTTCAGGTTTAAAACTTCCTGAATTGTCACAATCCAGGATTTGTCTATTCAAGCATACAAACACTTGAGATTCATATGATAAAAAAATGAACCTTGTTCATTCTACTCCTAATAGCCAAAGGACTTCAAGGTTACCGGCAAGAAAGCCTAGAGGAGACAAGAAACACCGGTGATCTCAAGCCACCTTAGAGCAACCCGTCTAAATGACTTTCCAAAATCGAGGACTATTATAGAGCCCTAAATTTCAGAAGACCTATATTCCAGCACCCTTTAATAACTACTATTTTAGCTACTTAAAAATTTTCAAGCAAATCGGTAAAACTGCCTTCTCTGCCATCCTACAATGACCATGTAAGCTCTCAAGTTTTTAACAAATTCTATTAATCCATTTATCAATAGAATTCTAGTTGAGCATTTCGGTTCAAATGAGCTAAAGAAAGAATCAGCTATTTTCTGCCTTTCCCCTACCTTTTCAAGCATAGTAACCACTCTACAAAGACAAAATTATTAAATACCCAATTTTTAAATAAAGAATATTAGTCCATTCATCATAAAGTTCTAGAACATGGAGCATTTGGATTCCAATACACAATGAAAGAACCAATTATTTTCCATCTTTCCCCTTCCTTTTCAAGCATAATCTTCATATTAGAGCATGACATGAGAAAAAGAAGAGCCCTACCCTGTTCACTGCAAGCCTTCACACTCCTTTGTTTTTTCTATGCATAGTTGTTATTGAATTTCTGATCCATCAATGACCATTGCTCTTTTAGAAATAGCAGAATATATGAAGATCTTCCCTTCCATGCCAACATTTTCAACTAGGACAAAAAAAACCCTATCAAAGACAGTTTTAGGGATAAGCGAATTAAAGATGGAGAATCCATTTCCTTCTTTTGATTCAATGTTTACTTTATCGTTAACCTTTACTCCACCTTCCTGCATCTCACTATAACATTCTGCCTCCGTGCAGAAGCTTAGTAGATAGATATTGCCCATACTTAGATTACCATCTAGCATCTGATCACCCATTTCAAGACTATGCAGGGTATCTTCAGGGTTTACTCATACCTTAATCTGAATGTGATGAAAAGAAAAAGTAAAATATAATATAATAAGAAGACCAAACCCACTATGGCCACTAGACACGCTCAAGTCTACATGCACAGAGAGGTTTTGAAGAACTGTAATGGTGGACTCTTCTCAGCCTTCAAGGCAGAAGCTCAACGAAAACCTCTGCAATGGGTGACAATCTCTACCTACTTGTTAATTTATTATTTTAAAGGTTATGAACAAAATGCTTAAGTATGTTCCATTCATCAAGAAGTTAATAATATTTATTGATGCTGATTTTGGATTAAACTTTGTTAGATTTTGTATCAACAATTGGGATCGCCCTATTGGTTCCCAAAACCGCAGATTGGAAATCCAAGAGCTTGCCACTTCTCTGATAGGACTTCTCAATCAGTTATGGCCAATGAACGGGAATACTTCTCAATTCCCCTGCACTTCAGGCTCCACTACACCTAGGCGGGTAGACCTTCTCCTCGAAACTGATCACTTGGTTCAGAGTTCTTCTAAAGCGAATTTAAGCTTTGGAGTTCTCCAACTGGCAACGTCATCAAACTCAATTAAAATGAAAACTGGATGCTAGATAATGGTTAATTGTTTTGTATAATTGAATAATAATTAATTTGATGCTTGTAGGAAGGAAGTTATAGATTTTTTGACTTCAATAATAAAAAGACCAATGCCTTTGCTCATCCAGGCAATAGAGTCAACTTCAATGAATTTTCACGTACAACTTTATAATGTTTTATGCACTTATACTGCCAACAACTAAATAAAAAAGATGTGACAAATCAAATATTAATGCAATCTTAAATTAGTCTAGATGGAATTTTAACTCCTTTGGTAGGGAGACAAATTGGACACAGATACGGAAACACTTCGATATTTCACTATATCTGTGACGATCACATTCAAGATGCTATATGACCTTGTCCACTTATCTAAGTATTTAAATTGTATACAAAATTCTAAAAATTAATTACAAAGGACGATTCATCTACAGTTTAAATCTCCATGCCTTTAATAATAAACAAAGAACATTTTATTTTATTATTAAAATAAAATAATTGAATTTACATTATAAAGTCATATTAAGCTCCTTATCCCTCCATACAAAATAATATAAATACTCTTCTTCTTATATAGAATGTTTTTCCGAATATTTTTTTCCCGGTAGATGAGTCTTTATTTATATCTTTTTATTCTACCCAAGAGTCATGCCTCTTTATAAAAGTTACATCCTTTCTTAAATAATTATTAATCGGTAGTTTAATAATTTTCTTTCTATTCACATCGAACCCATAGATTAGATAAACTTTTATGGGCCTTCATCTTTATTTCACAAGATTAAAAAAATCATAGAATGGTTTATGTCTCCAATTATGGAACTTGAAGCATAGACTATGAAATTATATCGAACTAAAATACTTCCAATTTCATTGTCAAAGATATCCTTCTAAGAACGCGTTTATTACTGAGTGACTGGTTTGCATTTGAACTAAAATGTATTCAGAAATTCATATTTTTATTCTTCCTTAAATTTCTTTCTCACGCCGTTACCATAACAAAGTCTTTAGGAACTCTACAACTATGGGTTGCTCCAACCAACTACAAACCAGAGCATCACAAACTGCATCACTTGGACGTTGTTGCTATGTACATTGTCATCAAAGATTGCTCGGAAGTTAGTTTGAGAGGGGGCTGGCTAAGATAAGTAACTCCAACACACATTTGCTTTCTCGGCATGAGACTACAGTTCCCAGAGACACAACAGTGCAGATTTCTCACCACAAAGCCAAGAGTACTTTCCTAGTGTGAGGACATTGATACAAGTCACCACAAGCATGATATACCACATCCGGCTCATGTACTCCACATAACTTCTATGCTTATAATCGCTGAGTTTATATTTACATCATTTTCCATTGCCGTTAATTCCTTCATTGGCTGGACATTGTCCTTCCTTATCTATGCCGGATATATACTTTGCCACTGTTTTACAAAATTATTTTAAATACTTTATAGCATCTTCAGGACAGTCAATAATAAAATCAATTCGCAAATCCTGCAAATTTTTATATGCAAAATAGAATAACAAAAATAATCATAGGGTGAAAAGATTAAGGGTATTAGCATGAATGAAGAACCTAAAAATTATAGGGCACCATCACGCCCATTGATCCATCATTGGGATAGTAAAGAGCTAAGACAAATAAAATGACTAGTTGCAGGCCAGACACAAACTAAAGAGTATGGAGGAAATGAAAGGAGACGTGACAAAAGGTTCAAAACTTCAAAGCAAAGGGACACCAAATAAACAAATAGGAAAACAAAAGAGCATGGGGGAGAGATTAATTACTACCTGTGAATAGTAAGACTAAACTGTAGATCGACCAAAAAACCTCAAGCTACTACAGAAAAGGATAAATTCTCCCACATTTGGAGTGTCCTTATTTTCCGTGGCAACAGAATAGGCCTGGAGAAAGCAATGCATTCAAGAACTTCATTTATTCCTCTGTTCCAGCATGAATGCCAATTGGAGGTGCTCTTTCTATAAGAAGCAAGACCCCCTAAGATGGCAGTTTATCATTTGAATAGCAGCAAATCAAGCCAAGCTAGCAGCAAAAATGGATTGTCCCATAAGATTGAGGAGCAATAAGAGGCAGATAGCATTCTTGGGGTTCATCTCTAACCTGCTACTACAGTCAGCTTGCAAGGAGGTTGGCCTATTAACAATGGAGGCTATCGGAATAGTTCTCGGAAGAGAATTCTTAAGCTCTGTGGACCATTACTGTGTCAACATGGAAATCAAGATTCTAGCACCATTGCTGGATTTGGGTGGAGAAAAGGTGGATATGCACCTTCTATTGTGGAAAATCTTCAAGGAAGACTTTCTTTTTGACAACATTGACATTGCATGACCTAGATCCAATGAGTGCTAAGTGTTCCATATATTCTCATGAGAAATGGATTTGCATGAATCACTGCTCATGAAACATGGACCAATGAGTTTGACTCAAAAACTACACAGTTAAATCCTCATAGCAATATCAAAATTTGACTGGCTGTGGAAATATCTCCTACTTATCAACATTGACATTGTCACATTTGCAGAATTAAGGTCAGCATCACATGGCCTAGCAACCTATCCAAAGTATTATTGCTGGATACAAATGTAAAGGTAGCCATTTATTCTGAATATGGATTCAGCCGAGTTGGCCAGGCACTGACTACAGGCCACAGCAGGTCAAGCTTTCCTGAAGAAATTGAAATGTAATGACATGGAGCCAGGTTTGAAATGGTTGGATGATTTCGCAAAAATCATCTGCTCGAAAGCCTTCCATGAAGAATAAACAGGTGGGTTTGGTATTTATTGAGTTTTTTTTGGCTGTCAATGAGTTTTTGTGAAAGTGTCTCCAGTTCGGATAGCTTCATCATGACCTGGGATGGTTTCTGTCAAAGTATGAACTTTATGATGGTGCCTCTTTTTTGACTCCTAGGACAGTTGGCAATCGCTGGCTCGGCTAATTGTTTTGGCCAAGGTAGCTCTTTTGCCTGTCTCCTGCACCTAATGGTACTTCTCGCTATAATTTTGCTGCTCTGTTTAGGATATGAGTTTTGGTTTGTAAGGCATCATGAATGCAACTATGTAATGAAGAACATCAAAAGTCATGATCTGGAAACTGGATATCCCTCTGTAAATATTATTCTCTATTTATACAATTTTCGCAACCTCAGTTGCGTCTTACAGATTAAAAGAAATCCTCTCAAAATTCATTTATATAGTTTGGTTTTCCACTATATATATATATATATATATATATGCTAAGCCTGGTTCACATGATTGTAATCTATCCCAGTGTATACTGAACATGGAAACAGAAACACTTCATCATGAGCCATGTGTCATCATCTTTCCTTCTCATACTTATTGTGGCTACCTTATAGAATTTATATTACAGGATCTAGTTATTCCAAACCTCTTAACCTATTCTATGCACACATCATGTATAAAGATTGAAAGAATATGTAATATGTAGTACGAATATTAACACTATAAAAATGCCATATTTGAACTCCAAGTTAAACAATATGCTACCTTTATCCAAATGGTTAAAACAATAACAATCTGTTTGAGGAGGCATACAAGGGTGTTCATAACTGTAAGTTGTAAACTGTATCAAAAATTCTCCTGAGAAATTGAGAACAATTATGAAGAAAAATCTCAAAACAATGTAGAATTCTACTGTCCTGCTAGTAAGTGGAAATTGGCAATATTCATTCTTTTGAATTTTCTAATCTGTGGGTATGTGAGGCACCGTATCATCCATACTATTAATCCAGAGAAAGTTCCAAAAGTTACAGTGCTAGCGGTTATAAACCTAACAAAAATGAGCCTATGCACTAGGTGTGCATGCTTTAAGGCTGAATAACTAACCAACCTAACTAATACACACCTGGTTTACTCAAAATTCATTGTGTTTGGTGAATCAAAAAGAGTTAAAAATTCATAGCTTATTCAATATAGGCTGCAAAATTTCACTTCAAATTGCAACAACTTAAATTATAGAGCGAGTTTCAAAAAATAGAAATGGCAAAGTTTACGTAGGTAGTCAACCTTGACCATCTTCCCATGACAATGTAAGGATAGATAAGTCCATAGAATAGTTCTACTCTCCTAACACAAACTGTCATCCACCGATCAATCTAAAATGCAAGCAGGAAATGATTTGGAGTATATAAGGGTTTAGTTTCAAAAAATTGATCCATATTTTCTATAAATCCAGACCACATCAATTTCAAGCTGATGATGCACTACAATGTTATGTCATACCAAAAATAACTGACATAGTTTCTCAATGTGGAAATGATCACCTAATGATATTGTTTTTTGTGATCCAGTTCCATGAGAAAGAAAGAACAAAATACTTCTTCAATCGTTACCTATGAAAGAAAAGCAAGACATAATGTGTAAGAAGGGACTTGGAGGAAGGAAGGTTAGCAGGTACATCTGTGGCTGCTTTGGAAGTAGTCATAATGTTAAATTGCTATTAGCAGCCCCAGGAAGAGTTTTCTCATAGGTGAAAAGGAATATGAATGCAAAACTGTCAGGGAATATATATATATATTCAGACCAATTGAAAGGAGGCCAATCAATGACATGAGAAAGCTGATAAGCCACAAGTTGAACAAGAGAAAGGCTTTAACTTACCGAGACTCCAACTGAATGCAACTTTTTGAATCCAAAGATGGCTCGGGGGACCTAATCAAGTGATAGAGGAGTATGCCTGCTGCTACACTCACATTTAAACTTTCAACTGCCATGAATTGATTAAATTCTTCAAGTTCAAATTGATGCTCCACGGAATTAACATCAACAGATTTACTCGTGTTATGTGTAAAGGTTCCCGGTATACTTATCAATTGGGAACAAGATCTACTAACAAGTGGTCTCAACCCTCTGCCCTCACTTCCCAGCACCAAAATTGTTGGAACACCGGGTGAGACCTCATTCAGTGACGCTGCTTCCCGAGACACAGAAGCGCCCAAAACCCGCCATCCATTACTTGCAGACAGTTCCAAGAACTTCATCATATTCCTACATGTCCGAAGCTCAGCCAATTCCAAAGATCCTGCACTAGCCTTGCTTACTACCCCACTCAGTGGAGCGGAATTCTTAGCACAGACTACTACTCCAGTTGCGCCAAAGAAATAAGCAGACCGAACAACTGCCCCCAAGTTTTGAGGATCGGTGACTTCATCCAAAGCAACCCAGAGGGGAGAAGAACCCTTGAGCTCACAATCAGAAACAGGATTCAATTCTGTTATACTCTCCATCTCCAACGGGGAGGCGTCGAGCACGAGGCCCTGATGAGGCCTTGAGTCCACCAGCATATTGAGGTCATGTTTTGAAGCTTCCTTCACACTCAATCCAAGATTCCCCGCAATTCGTAAAATCTTTTCAACACCTGCCTTGTCCTTTTTCTTCTTATGTGTGCTACTCAAATCAAGACCTTCTTGAACATAGAGGGCATACAACTCCCTCCTAACTATTGTTAGCGCAGCCAGAACAGGACCTATTCCATAGACCGCTTCTCCCACCATCTTCGGAAGGGTTGATTCAGTAGATACTTCCCTCCATGTTTTCTTCCCCCATCCTTCCCTATGATCCCATGGGACGGCCTTTTCCTCATATGCTTTCTTGGGTCTTCTTCTTTCATTAGTCCCCATCATTGTTCTATAGTTTTTCTTTATCTTTTCCCATCTTTCATCATTAACAGGCTCAGAGTCATCTTCATCTTCAGTCTCTGCCATATGCGTGCTACCAGCTTGTACATTGGATATCTCTACATGTTTCTTAACATTTGTTTCATAAGTTTTTTTGTTTCGAAAGTTGTGATCATACCTGGTTTTGGGCTGCTTTGAGAAGTAGTTATCTGCCGCTTCATTCCAAGAGCTGGTGCCTTGCTTCTTACCACCGCTCTGTTTAGCTCCAAGTTTATCCGGGGCCTTGGCTTCGTCCCCACTGCCTTCAATCCAAGGAAGAGTTTCATGACTGTGGAGGGCTCTGAAAATTTTCTTTCTGCCATTCTCATATAACCCTACTGAGCTTGGGGTAAAACATAACCAGCGGGTTTTGGGTACGAGGAATTTGGTTGACTCCAACTCAGAAAACGCATTGTGAGACTTGAAATGGCATCCCCTGCAGAGGGAAATCCTCGTTAAGGAAGGAATCTGTAGAGGCATGAGATATTTTGTATTCTCAGAGAGGATGTGCTTGATAAACTTTTCTCTTGTACAAGCACACATTTGTGTATACCCCCGACACCCATCCACACTAAAAAAGAAGAAGGGCAATCTGGGGGAAAATGTGTCACAGCATTCCCGTTCATTATACCCTTGGTTCAAATATTTTACTACTAGGTTAAGGTTAAAGCTCGGTAAAATAGAGGGCATATCCAAGAAAACAGATAGTTGAGGACTATAACTAGGTTAAGAATAATAAAAATTAAAAAATGAATTAAATTAAAATTAAAAAATGAATTAAATATGGAATTTAGACAAATTTAAGTAGATATTTATTCATTTTTTAATTTTTATTATTCTTAATCTAGTTATAGTCCCTAACTATCTGAATTTATTTTTATTTATTTATTTAAATAAGGGTATGTTTGTTTGATAGAATTGGATTGGAATTAGGATTGTCAAATTTTGTAATTAATATTTTCAAAATTTCTGTTCAAAACATGAAATTGGAACAAAGATTTGTTAATTCCTATTTACTCCTAAACTAATATTTGAGTCTTCCATCTAAATAGGTAGAATTGGAAATTGGGGGTAAAACAAAATTTATAATTTTTTGAAATTCGTAGAAATATAGAACCAACTTGCACTAGCTTGGACCTAGTGCTCAAACTAGTTTCAACAAACTATGTGGAACATCTTCTTCCATGTCCACCAAGCATTCTCATGTTGCTCCACACACCACATCTCAATTGTAGTCTCCCTAATTCGATCTTGCAATATTCTTAGTTGAAACTTAGAGGCAAATTCCTTCGAGTAAGCTATTGAGATGAAAAAGTTCTTTAATTGTCAAAGTTTGGGTTGCATATTATTATAAAACTCCCAAGAAAGCAACCTCTCATATATACTAGTGATTGCAAGACATCTTTTATCTCACTATCGTAATGTGTTTCAGATTGTTCAATATGATTATGAACATTGACGAAAACATGTTAAAATCAAATGGCATAGTATAAAGATGCAAAAAGTGAAAGACACGGCTAATTCACATGAATTGTTTGACAAAATGTCACATGATGGAGATTTATAAACACTTAAGCAAACACAATTTGTAGGTCTAAAGCCCATTTACATGGCGAAAACACAGAGAAAAACTCACAAACCATGTTGATAGAAACAAGTACTTGCTACAATAGTAACAATTAGAGCTTTTGAATAGAGTGTCAATATCATATTTGAACTAAGGTTACTGCCCCAAAACCAAACACAAAAAATGTGGTGTAGGAGAACCCCTCTCAAGATGCAATCAAATAGGTTTTTTGTAGGTTCTAAATGTTGCAAGGATCATTTGATCCATAAACATGTAATAATGACCCAATATGTAAGGCCTTTTACCATGGGTTGCATACATATAAGTGTTAGCCTAAAGTGTCTTGAAGACTAACCAATACATTGATCGATAGAATTAGTCACCAAAAGTGTTGTCATTGCTAGCAACACATGTGAAGGAATCATGACCAGTAGAGAGGCACATCTAACAAGGCAATATAATTTGTAACTCTAACTCAAAAGGGTAATCAGAGTAGAGGAGATGTGAAAGCACAATAGAGGAAATGGCCAAGTGTTTCACTTGGGCAAAACATGCTAAGTGAAGTATGTGTGAGCAGAAGGAAGCAAAGTGAAAGAAATGACAAGCACAACAGTGAGTTGATTCAGCTAGGTCAGCATGATGATCATGAAGCAAGAAACCCATAATTGTCTAGTCATGTAGAGGGTAAGAGTGCACTCAACATCGCATTTTATAGTGATGGGAGAAAGGATCGAGGAATAGCTGAAAGAATTCAAATTTGAATTCTTTTAAACTAAATAAAGTCACTAAGAACACATAACACTCGGGACCCCTATATGAATTTATTGCCAGAACATGGCAAGAGTGGTGCGCTATTGCAATGGGAGGTTCAACTAGTAAATAGGGTGAGAATTCAAATTTTAAATTCCTAGGTCAAATCTTCCAAGTGAAGCAAGAGAAGAGTATAAAAGAAAACGAAGTTGAATGAGTAAAGGTTAGATCGCTTAGCAATTAGCCAAAGAGCCAAAAGAGTCGAGCTAAGGTGGATCTCATAAAGTCGAGAAGAGTGATTAGAGATATCATCATGAAGGAGTGATTGTGCCAAGAACAAGAGAGTGTACCTGAATAACTTAAAGAGTATTGTGTGCACAAGAAGAGAGAAAGAAGCACACAAGTAATCAATGAACGAAGTTGTAGAGTCAAGAGAAGATAGAGCATAGTTTTAGACTAGTCAAGAGAGCCGAAAAAGGATATATACCAAGCTAAGCGTAGACACTTAAAATTGTCGTAAATGCTATATTAATTAATTTAATATTTCCTGTGGCATTATTAATTATTTATTAATTAATTATATTTTGTCATATTCTTCTACTTATTTAATTAAATAGGTTCATTTTCCTAATGTATTTAAATTTAATTTAAATGCATCCCCCCTAATGTGTTAAATTTATTTAATACATAGTGCTCCATAAATCACCTTTGAAATAAATTCTAATTTATTTAATTCCCTCCATGCCAATAAATTCTTTAATCCTATGGTTAAGTTAAATCTTATTTAATTTAATCCTAATCCTATCCTAAAACCTAATCTATACCCATCACTCTCATCCTTCTAAACCTACTCACCACTTAATCCCACTTTATTATCCTAAACACCTTTCTAATCATCTTTTAGCTTCTAAGTTTTTGCTCACACATGTGTGAGAAGCTCATGATCCAATAAATCTTCCACTTCATTTACACCTCTTACACCTTTGTCCCCCCACTCCTTCCCCTAAGGTTGCTCACACATGTGTGAGCATACCTTGAGCCTCTCAACCATAAAGGCTCTTTTTGACTTTTGCATGGCTTGTCCTTTAGCCCATGTGTCTCCCTTGTGGCACCTATGTGGACGCCACATAGATTCCACCTCCCCAAGGCCTCTCTCAAACCTATAAATAGAACACTTGTCTCAAGCATTTTCCATCTCCTCCATATGCATTGTTATCATGCTAGTATAGTTCTAGAGCTATTTAGAGATTTTATGCTTAGAACTAACCTTTGGTAGTTGTTTGCATTACTTAGATTTCTAGTTTTTACATTAGTTTCATGGTAGTATGATGTTATAGGTTTCTTTCTTCATTGCATTTCATTCACCTCCATATCCATGGAATCCTTTGAGGGTGGCTTACTCATAGCCATTGCTTGAAGTATTTCACACACATTCTTACTATAGATTCATTTCATATTGCATTTGCATCATCAAGGGATTCAATAGTTGTGTTTGGGAGAGCATATCTACATCCCTCACACTTAAGCACATCAACAAGGCCTCTTATGGGCACCCTTGTTGAGCTTCTTTGAGGTTGTGTGAGGACTCTAATATGTTGGTTGCATAGTTTTTTAAAACTCAAGTAGAATTAGTAGTTTTTCAATCATATTTGTTATCTTGAATGCACATGCTACTAATATTTTCTTGTTAATGCGTGCTCCCGACAGGTTAGGTTTTCGCATATACATTTTGGCATGCCCGGTGGGACCCACATCCCTATTCCACCTTCAAAAAATTGTCAAAACCATTAACTTGTTGTTGAAACCTACGCACTATCGTCTCTGCTAGGACACAGTGTCATTTGTGAAGATGCTCTATTGTCTTCACAGATCAACATCTCTAAAGATTGGCATCTTCGCCACTACTACTTTTGCAAATCAACCTAATACTACATTAAAACTGATTTTTTTCATCTCCATTTGAGTTTTAGCATCTCAAAAGTCTGTTTTGTCATCTCTGTAGATTTACTATGTTGTCATCTACATTACGGACGACCATTAAAACTAGCTAACTATACTGTCGTCTATGATTTTTTATTGAGTTCTATCATCTCTGATCCCTAGATTGTCATATGTGTTGTGTGTTGCAAAAATCTATACTGTCAGTGCTTTGTCATTTGCGTATTCTTGCATCTCTGAGTTTTGGTGTCTATGACTCTGTTCTATCATCTGCAACTAACTTATCAGTGAAAAGTTTATTGTACATCCTAGTGTTTTGTCGTCTGCATTTTTTGATGTCTGCACAGTTTTGTCATCTACACCTAGTGTTTGTCATCTTCATGTTTTGCTAGATTGAATCAATTTTGTAACACTTAACTCATTGATTGATTGATTGACAAGGATTTTCTAATCAATTTTTGTTGTAGGAGACAAGCTTTGGAAAACTTCCTTTTAGTGATTTTAATCACTTAAAAATTTGTAGTGATTTTTATCACTTAGGGACTTTATAGTAGTTTTAATCATTTAGGAATCTGTAGTGATTTTAATCACTTGTGAGATGCAAATGGTAAATAAACTTGTATGAATTAATCACTTTCCTTGGAATGCATGTTGCAATTAATATATAAAGGTCAAACACACTCTTGAATGCCCTAAGGTAAACCATTACACACTTTTGAGTGCCTTAAGGAAAATTATACACATTTCATTGGAATGAATGATGCTCAAACATGCTCTTGAATGTCATTAATGAATGAATAGTTTTTTCATTGGAATGCATGTGTAGACTAGCCAAACCTAATCTTGAGTGCCTTAAGGAAATTGACATGCTTTCATTGGAATGAATGTTTAGATAACAAATACACTCTTGAATGCCTAAGGTTAATAAAGTTTGCTATGAAATATTTGGATTTGGTGCTTAAAATGAAGTCACTCAATCTTGAATGACTCAAGGGAATTGGTTTATTTTCAGCATTTTGATTAGGTTGAAGATGATCGATTTACTTTATGTTGATGAATCCATGATTTTTATTATGTTAAAAACATTGTCAAGTTGGAAAGAATAATGTATGTTTAAACACAAGTGTCTTCAAGAGTAGATTACAAAACCTAAAGCTCCATTGGGAAAGAACAAGTGTCTTTTAACCCCAAGGCCACTTACATATTCTCTCCCCTCGCACTTTCGGGTGATCTTGAGTGCACAAGAAATAAGTGGTCTTGTTTATATTTTTTAGGAGGCCTGCTTGGGGATTTCATCACCCCTTGGGACAACCTCAACTCCATTGTTTTGGTAGAGTATAAGAATCAGGAGGTGAATCGAAAGACACCTCTTCGAAAGCAAAACTTTATCACTCTTGGCTAAGCCCCAAAGAACTTTATACCTTTGGGAAGTGAAGGCAGAGATTTGGGTTACCGTCTCCCCCTAGCTATGTGGCACTATTTTCTTTCATCTACATATTTGGGCCTCAAATACCTTGTGTATATCGAGGACTCCCTTTAGATAATCTTTGTACATCCTAGTGGTAGCCTTATTAGGATCGTTCATGTGTTCAACATGCTTGATTGTTTAAACATCCAAAACCAATACCAAACATCAAATAAGTTAAAAAATGAGTGAAATGGTGAGCTAAACTTTTAGTGAGTGAAATAGTTGTAGGTGGGTCCTCTTGACCTATGGTTATTTTTAAGGAATTCTTATATTTGATCTACCATTTGGAAGTCATTAGGTCTTTTAGTCACAAGCTTATTTGTAATTTTTTTTGAAACTAGGTTTGTTTTGT
Source organism: Cupressus sempervirens (assembly GCA_028749045.1). Lineage (NCBI taxonomy): Eukaryota > Viridiplantae > Streptophyta > Pinopsida > Cupressales > Cupressaceae > Cupressus > Cupressus sempervirens. Next base: position 277,596,014 of record CM053784.1, on the reverse strand, counting down.
TCCTGCCATGATCGACAAAGTCAAAACTAAGAAGGTGAAATTGTCTAAACCATTTTCTTACAAGGAAAGGAAAAACCTAGCACACGATGATAAACAATTTCAATATGCTATCAAAGACATCAAGAAAGAAGAAGCTAAACAGGACCATTATGATAGAATCAAATATAATGCTAAACTCCAAAATTGGTCTACTTTCCCTAGAGTGAACCCAAGGTTTTTGTTCCCAGTGGGAGAAGATTGAGTTAACCGCATAATGATCGTAACACCTTCATTTTCCACATCAACCCCATCTCCAAATTTCTAGTCTTCCATTTGAAAAATTTCCTCTAGAGAGCTTGATCATTTGAACCTTAATCTTTTGGGCATAAGGACATCTTAGTTACAAAACTTCCAAGATTACAACACTAGACCTTTATCCATAAGAAAACATTTATCATAGTTACACTCACTCATTTGGGATCACAAGTCCATCTTCAAATAGTGGGTAATCAATTCGGTGTCCTAGCTTGCCTAAAGATCACTTGTCCATCTTTGGTAGGAGAAAGATACTTTTATCCTATATCACACTTGGTTTGCTAAATCAACAAGGTCTTTTGTTTACATTTAGGTTGTTGGCCCTTTTATCATATAAGGTTTAGTTGCTCTCCCGCATGTTCTTCTCTTTCTTCCACAATCTTCCACCCATTCGTTTGGTCACTATTGTATGGTACATACACAATTTGAAAAATTCACATTTAATCCCATGTCTCGTTTGTTGGAATCATTAAGGCAACAAGAGATGGAGAATCCTTTTCCTCCATGATCAACCTCATTGGGGAGCACATTTCCCCCTAGTACAAACTTTGGCATGCCTAGTTCAACACCCACACAAGAACCAGAGGATCATTTTTGCAACACAACTCTGGGAAGTAATTCACATGATGATGAAGAAGTATACCAGATGAAGATCCTATTGACAACAACAATATCCCTAGTGATGTTTGAACATTTCTTGCAGATCCATACAACTTGGAAATGATAGAAAAGTCTATTAGGGAAAACAAGACCAAGATCTTCCTAAACTTGGTTAAAGATGGTGTTAATGTCCCTACAAGTTTTGATGAGAACATTTTGTTTAGATAGATTACCAAGGGTGGTGCTCTCATATTACCAACTTCAAACATAGCCCAAACATCTAGTAAAGAGAAGGAACCTGTGGCGAGAACTAGTTTCATACCTACTTCAAGTGTTTCAACACAACCGACAATAAAATTAAGTGTGAAACATATCCAACAAATCATTAGTGTTATGCCCAACACTACTAATGCTAGTATTCCATAGTCAACCTTGATAGGTCCAATTGTAGGATGCTTAAACATTGGGCAAGTACCTACACAACATATGGCAATTCCAACACAACTGATATATTCCTCTTATTTGCAAATGCCAACAATTATGGTGAAAACATCTGTTCCAATTCCAAAAACTTCATATCAATACATTGGCCAAAGTGGATCACTTCCACCACCTCACAATATGTTTGGGACTCCATACAACTTGGGAGGCAGGTTTATCAATTCCCAACAATCACAAATGCAACCAAACTAGGATCTAGCCCAGCAGTTGCATGAGCTTCAAAATTTGGTCCATACCATGAGCAACAAAGGGGTGAAGGATTTCTCTTTTGAGGAAATTTGCCCCTTTTCATTTGACAGATCTATTAACATGATACCATTTCCATCAAACTTTGAGATTCCTAAATTTGACAAATACATGGGAGAAACATGTCTTGTCACGCATCTCAAGGAATTTTCAATTTTGTGTCAAGATGTAGCCTATAGCAAGGATTATCTTAAAAGGCTCTTCCCATGAAGTCTTGGAGGCCTTGCACTAGAGTGGCTAATGAACTTACCCAAGGGTTCCATTACTTCCTTCGATGATTTTTTTTATTTTTAAAGAGGGGTAAATGCTTTGACCTGGAGCTATGAACCAGTGAGGCCACAAATGGGGAACCTCATCCCCATTAGATTTGAACCTTGATGGCAAGGATAACAACACAACAACTTAACCATCACAACATGCCACTATTGGCAACTTCCTTCAATGATTTAATGGGGAAATTTGTAGCACAATACTCTTACTGCATTGAACATTATGCCTCATTAAGTGCGTTGTGCAACACAAAACAATGAAATGGTGAAACATTTTCCAACTTTCTATAATGGTGGAGGCATCTTGCTAATCACATGCCATAAAAAATTGAGGATTCCCACCTTGTGGATATATTTATCAAAAACTTGATACTAGAGATGTCTTTCCACATGAAGATGGCTAGTCCTAAGGATTTTGCCACCTTAGTCAAGAACAACAAGAACATTGAAAATGGACTCCTAGACAAGGGTTCCATTAAACATTATAGCTCTTCATTCTCAAACAATGACACAAACAACAACAACAAACTCGAATTTTGGTCCAAAAACAAAGGTGTTACCCACGATGGTGTCACTCATGTTAAACGTGTAGAAAACCTCCAAGGTGGGAACAACAATAACTATCATAACCAAAACAACAACAATTCAAACCAATAAGAATCAAAACAATCAACAATATCATAATCAAACACAATTTTTTCCTCACAACAACAACATTATCAACAACAATTACAACCATGACTATGATCGAAATAGGAACTTCACTAACTTTCATGAACCCTTGGATGCCATATTCCAAAAATTAGTGGATCAAAATTTGATGGTGTTTCCCAACACATGACCCTTTGATGAAAATCAACCCAAATTAAAGTGGTATAGGGAAAATGAATATTGCAAATACCATTGCATCATAGGACATGACACAAACAAGTGTATAAAACTCAAGGTCTTCATTCAAAATCTTGTTGATGATGGAGAAATTGAGGTAGAAGAGGGACCACCCTCTAAAAATGCTAAACTGAAGATATTTCAAAAGCCATTTCCTGACCACAACAATGATAACAAAAACAATGGAAACAACAATACGAACAATGTAAATTGAGCTTCCACATCAAATGCATTACACTATGACTATTTTCTAACCACATATTAGGATTTGACTTCGTATGTGTTAAAATAGAAATAAACAATATATGTGGTTTTGAATCCATGTGTGGTCACATTGAAGAGGTAGATACTCATGTGAATACCCTTGTCCTACAAGCAGTTGATTGTGATGCAACCACTCGACGAGGAAGAATCACTTTGCAAGCTGCTATTCCCAACCCCACTAATCCATCAGTTCCACATGCACCTGTTGTGCCATCCACTTCACAAAGACCTGCTTCTCACTATGATGTATTATCCTAGTTAGGGAAGACTCTTGCACAAATATCCATTCTAGAGCTCCTCACCACCTCACCCATCCACAAAGAGATTTTGGAGATTGCTCTTTTAGAGTCTTGTGTTCCTGAAAACATTAATGCATCCTAATTCACTACCATGATTGGAAATCTTGCCACACAACAACACCTTGTCTTCACAGACACAGATTTCCAAGGTCCTAACCAACACCAAAAAAATTCACTCCACATTGAAGTCCTTATATAACGACATAAGATAAAAAGAGTTCTTATAGATAATGGATCTAGTTTGAACCTTTGTACATTGAAGATGATCCATTTCTTGGGGTTTCCTAAAGACCTCCTAGATATTGATAAAATGATAACAATCAAAGCATATGATGAAAGATAAAGAAAATCAAAAGGAGTTATCATGCTACCACTAAAGGTTGGGCCAACTGTCATAAACACTGAATGCCATGTGCTACATTTGGATTTTCCATATAACATCTTACTTGGTCGACCTTGGATACACATACTCAAGGCAGTCCCATCTACATATCATCAATGGTTAAAATTTCCCTACCAAGGAAGAGAGGTCACAATTCCAAGCGATCCTTTGCCCTTTTCTTTTTGTAAGAGATTGGAAGGTGCACCAACAAATTTTTGTCCAATCAGTGAGTTTGCTAAGGTTATACCTAAATCTCTCACCATAACAAAATCACCTTCCACAACAATGCTAGATTTATCCAATAATGACTCCACTTCCCGTAAAGGAAAAGAGAAGGTCGAGGATATTAAGGTTAATACTATAGGGAAGAAGGTTACTTTTGTTGACCTAGGAATGGGAGAGTATAGGTTTGAAAATTCCTTATGTGTTGGACAACTACCACTCTCCCCCTGCTCCTTTGGAAAACCTTCACAAATAGCACCTTCTACAAATAAGGGTACTATGCATGTTAATAAGACAACATTTGAACATTGGGGTTCACTTAGTGATGAACACATGGAATGTAATATCCTAGATTGGCTATATTTTGATGGAAAAGATGAACCTATGGAATTCCTTAAAGATAAATATGTTAAGGTTCCTCCCATCATTAAAAACATGGGATATCATGGTACCAGCCTTGGGTCTAAAGAAGATGGAATCAGAAAACCCCTTGAGGCTAATAGCTATCCTAAAGGATGTGGTTTGGGCTCCATTAAACCCAAGGTATCCTTTGCTGATCACTATTGTATGGTTGAACCTAATTTTGAGACTAAAGAGGAGGAATTCTTCGAAGTACCCTTCCAATACATTGAGGACAACTTAGATAACCATGTTCGTGCCATTACCATAGCCAACCTTTCATCTACTGACCTTCCTCTCACCAACCTTGACATGATAGACTGGGACCTTCAGGACACACCACCAACTCTCGATATCTGTAACCCTGACGAAGTAGTGATGGCATTCTTTGGCCTTAAGAATCTCCAAGATTACAAACATGAGATCCAATACAATGAGGAAGCCTACTTTGGTAGCCAAGTCAATTCTCTTAATTGCAAAAGTAAAAAAGAAAAGAAAAATAAAAAAATAGAAGAAACATCTTCTAGTGAAAACTATTTTGGAGCGCTCTTGGATGAAGAAAAGGATAAAATAAAGGACACATCTTCTAGTGAAAACCTTCTAAAGGAGCCAGAAGAGGGAGATGTTGACTTGCCATTCAAATCTTTAGCACCAAAAAAATCATCTACACTAAATGAGGACACAATTCCAGTTAATTTGGGCATGGTAGATAATCCACAAATCACCTGCATTGTTGCCACCTTAAGTCTTGAAGAACAAAAAGTGATGATTGAGTTCCTACAAAAAGGAAAAATCAATTTTGCATGGACATACAAAGACATGCTTGGTTTAGTCATAGATTTGGTTGTGCATCACTTAGTAGTAGATCCAAAGATTAAACCTGTGAAACGAAAGTTGTGCAAGATGCATCCTAAGGTAGCACTTTTAGTCAAAGCAGAACTACAAAGATGCTAGAGGCAAAGTTTATCTGCTCTATTGATTATCCTGAGTGGGTTTTCAACATTGTTCCTATAGGAAAAGCATTTGGGGGCATCTATGTCTATTCAGATTTTGGAGATTTAAATCTTGCATGTCCTAAGGATGATTTTCCACTTCCTAACATAGACATCATGGTGGATTTGGCTATTGGACATGAAATGTTGTCTTTAATGGATGGTTTCTCCGGTTACAATTAAATCAAAATTGCAGAAGAAGATCAACATAAAATGACATTCACTACCCCATGGGGGACCTTTTGTTACCAAGTCATGCCTTTTGGCTTGAAGAATGCTAGTGCCACCTATCAATGTGCAATGACTACAATCTTCCATGATCTTCTACATGTCATAATGGAGGACTATGTTGATGACATTCTAGGAAAATGTAAGATGCGTGTTTTCCACATTGATGTGTTCACCACCATTTTTGAAAGGTTGGAGAAATATAAAGTGCGTCTTAATCCAAAGAAGTGTGTTTTTGGGGTCAAATCAAGCAAGTTGTTAGGCTACATAGTGTCAAGAAGAGGCATTGAGGTAGATCCTGCCAAAGTGAAAGCCATCATGGAAATGCCTCTGCCTACCACATTGAAACAACTCCACAGTTTTCAGGGAAAGTTACAGTCCATCAGTTGGTTTGTGTCCCAGTTAGCAGATAAGGTCTATCCACTTCAACATTTACTTCGAAAAGACACTAAGTTTCAATGGGATTACTTATGTTAGAAAGCATTTGAACAAGTTAAGGTATACTTGGCTAATCCACTAGTTCTAGTCCCTCCAATTGCAGGATGACCATTGATTCTATACATTTCAGCCACTTCAATTGCCTTAGGTGCCCTTTTGGCACAACTAGATGACAATGGTTTTGAGCAAGCCATATACTATCTTATTCGAACATTAGTTGGCTATGAGTTGAACTACACTACTATCGAGTGAGCTTGTTTGACAATAGTCTTTTGCATGTAGAAACTATGCCATTATATGCTTAATCACACTACACATCTCATTGCCAAGATAGATCCACTCAAAAATTTTCTATCAAAAGCCTCCCTCATTGGTTGAGCTACAAAATGGGTTTTGATTTTAAGTGAATTCAACATTGCCTATAAGGATCATAAGGCCATTAAGGGACAAGTAATTGCAGACCAACTTGTTGAAGCTCCTCTTCAAGGAGACCATCCCATTATAGTAGATTTTCCAAATGACACAATTATGATTGTTACCCTTAGTACATAGTGGAAGTTATTTTTTGATGCTTCCTTTACACAAAAGGCATTTCTCTAGTGTTTACTTATCTTTGCAACAACAAATCCCATTGAGGGTTGACCCTAATAGGTTCTTTGTACAAATCCCTTGATAGGGTGACACATTAACTTGTGTTCTAAACTCCTTTAACCAGGCTCCTCCTAATAAAGCAAGATCTTAACATGTCTCATCTAAGTCCACTAACAAGATGGCACCTCATATTTTTATTGTAACCTTTTAACATGGATAAGCTCTTGACTAAGTGCATTTTAGAAGGGTGCAAACTTGTGAGGATCAACTCACACACAATGGTTTTTACCCTAGTTGGATTTCCATGAGATAAACATTGTGTTATGTGTTGCTATTTCATATGATATATTTTTGCTTAACCCTAGCTAGTTGAGTTATTGCTAGCACTAACTCGTAGATAAGTGAGAAGTGTGATTTGAAGTAAAAAGTAGAACATAGTGATGGTCTAGAAAGTGCCATATCATACTTTGAGTATAAAGACGTGGAGGAACTAGAGACAACATATGAAATGTGGGAGAAGTTGAAATTCATCCATGGTGGAAATAAGTGTATCATGAGGGCCAAATCTAAGAGCTAGAGAGGAAAGTTTGATGGCATGAGAATGCAAGAGGATGAGGAGATTGAAGCCTATGAAAAGTGAATAAAAGACATCATGCTATCCATCAAAGCATGCAGTGGAGTAATATCAAAAGATGAGTTTGTGAGCAAGATGTTAAGAACCATGTTGCCCAAGTATGCCATAGGGGTTTTGTATGCAAAGAAATATGATGTTAAGGAACACAAAGCTAAACTAAGTATTCGATGAAAAAACAAAGGAACATGTATGATTAGACTAAGAAAGCAATACAAGAGGATGCAAATCAAAGGTAAGCACTCCAAAGCCTTCTTGATGTTGGCATGTGTCCAAGATGATGGATGTGCTTTGAAGGATGATTCAAGCTTCAATAGATTCAATAACGGAGACGAGTGATGGGTTTTAGTGTGGATTTATGGAGGAAAATGAGCATGATAACAAAAATTTGATAGTGTTTGAGTTCTCAAATTCAAGTTTTCATATGAAGGTGGATGTAGAGGGAGGTGCATTACTGATGAACATTTTAACAAGGTGTCACTTTGGTAGGTTGTAGGAGATTTGTGTTGTGAGAGTTTTTCATCTTTGTAAATAGTTGGAAAGGCTTTCACCCCCCCCTTTATTTGGTGTAGACTAGGTCAATTACTAACAACTTAGTTTTGACAAGGTGAGCATATTGTGTTATGAAGGCTTCTGAAATATCTGCAAATATGCTCATGGTGCCATAGGATATTTGATAGAACCATTCAAGATCTGCCCCTCCCAGGATTTTGGGGAAGAGGTGCATGAGAAAAATGTCACTATAGGCTACCTCTTGATAGTGCATGTAAAATTCCTTTGTGTGTAATTGGATCTCCCTTCCCCCTAAATTTGTCAAATTTGGGGATTTTGAAGTGCTTGGGGAAGGGTGTTATTATTATAGCCCTGTCTAATGGATATAAGCAGACATTTTCCAATTTGAATATTTTTGATTCAGTTCTTTCAAGATACTCTTTATCTCTTCCCACTTTGCATTTATAGGTGTTGTAGGTGGTGCCTTTGATCCTAGTAGCCATACTGCAAGGTATGCATTTGATGGAAAGGGTGAATATGGATGGTTTTGATGGGTGTACTATGGTGAGTGGAATGTGGATTGTCTTATAGCTGGGATGAGGGTCAAAGGTTATTCTAATGGTGGTTGGGCATACTGTGGTATTTTTTGGGTGAATTGTTATTGGTACTATGTGTGTTGATGCAGAGGGTAAGTGTGGGATTGATGTTCAAACATATAGTTCTGTATGGGTGCTTATGTGTATTGCTATTATGGGATTTGTTGTTGTGGTAGTGGTGGTTGATATGTTGGTGCTATGTTTTGGGAAGCCACATTCTTCTCAATGTAAGATGGATGTACACTTGCTTGAGAAGGCAATTGGGTGTTGTGAGGTGCCATAAAAATGATATAGGGCACTGTCCCTATCGCAATTGCTATCATTGTGGCATGACTTGCCTACTTCCTAGAGGTGTCACGAAAAAATAGTTGGTGATCGGTGGTAGTGAATTATCTTGTGGTGGTGGTGGCTGTTGCGCTTAGAAGTTTGGCATGAAAGGATTTCTAATTGGGAGGCTTGCGGTCTGCCTCTATGATTGTGTAAAGCTCCAAGGTTCAAGTGGAAATGAAGTGGAAGTGTTTTGGGTAGAAGTGAATGGATTGGTGTTGACATTAGGGGTGATTAGGGGTTGATTGCTAGGCCATGTTGGCAACATTCCTTTAGTGAACTAAGTTGTTGATTGGGTGTTCTGTTGGAATGGGTTGGAAGCACTACTAGTGGGTACGTATAATGTGGAAGCACCCATTTGAGAGGTGGAAGGTCTTGCAATATTGAGTGGGATGGATGCAAGTTGCACGCTAGCAAAACTAGTGTTATAAATGCTTGCGAATATTAGTTGTGTGATGGTGGGTTGCTAGGGTGTTGTGTTGACCAATGATTTTGCAATGGAAAGTTGGTTGTTCTATAAGATGGGGGCACCAATTCAAGTTGATCCTATGATTAGGCTTGTGATCTATGGTATATTAGGATTAGTGAGGGGATCATTAGGGTCTACAGGTGGTGGGAACATGCCATAAAGATGATATGAAGGGTCTTCTTTCCCTACTAGTAGCAGTGTTCCCCCAAATCCAAATGCCCCAACATTATACATTTGAAAGTTGGCCATGATGGTGTCTTTGTATATATCGATAATGGCATTGACAAAGATTACATGCCCATGATGATTCATAAAAGGTGTATAATTCCAATGGTAAGGGTCCCAAATCTTATGGATTTTTATGAAATGGGTCATTTGTGATCATGGAGGCTATTGGGTCCATCTATGTGTTAGTTGAGCCACCACTAAGATTAGAGTCCATGTATTTCTTCTTCTTCATGTTCTATTTTTAATGTGTGGTAGGTGGCATGCAATGATAATGCTCCTAAAGATGAGATGCAAGATAATATGATGGTGAATGTAAGATGTAAGGGGTGTGTCCTAGGTTTCCTAAAGATAAGATAATGTTTAACCTACAATGCACGGATTTCCTAAGATCTAACAATGTGTGATAAATGAAAAAGGATAGCATGTAGTGATGCTAAAGATGTGATGCCTAAGGGACCTAAAGGATCAATTATGTGATGCCAAAGTATAAGAGATGTTATCCTATGTGTAAGCTCAAGATATGGTGATTTTTCCAACTTTTAGGATAGAAAAATGACCCTTCATAAGACATGTGATGATCAAATGTGGAGCCCAACCTCTAGCTTATGGTGATGAGGGACAAAAGTGACAATATAGACTATCCTGGGTAGTGTGTGGTCAAAATGGATGACCACAATGGTGTGATAAATATAGGATGTAGGATAGACAACTCTAACAATGTGACATCGAGTGCCCAAGGATGATGGGGATGATGAGGAGTCTTGAGCTAGGATTAGATTGGATGATGATTGATTGGCTAGGGATTATCTAAAACATGCTATGAAGATGATGTATCTAAGTATGCCTAAAATAGATGAAGACCTATATGATGACTCCTAAGGGATGATTCAATGATGATATACATGTAACATGTGTGGGGGAAGAAGATGTATCTACTCATAGTATGTATAAGTTGTAACCTTGATAAGGTCATAGTTAACACCATGTGTAGACCTCAAATTGTCAATTTTACACTCCCACTCAGCTTGTAGTAAATTATCAATGCCTTCTTTCTCAATTCAGTCTAGTCTAGTAGTTCTAGGATTGTGTGTGTGTTTCTTATATTCTGCTTCTATTTATCTATATATTGTTGGTCATTTGAGTTTGACCTTTTTAAACTTGGGTTTCAGTTGATCTAACATGATGTTTCCACTTATCTGCTCTAGTTTATTCTCAACTTTTCGTTCAAGGTAGTGAAAACACTAAGTATGCCTTTTAATTAGGTTGGAAAACATGAATTTTGGGTAGCAAATGATTCCAAGTGAGAAAATGATCTTCTCAAAGGATGAAGTAATAACTTTGATTAAAGTAAAAGGTAAAAATAGAAAAAAATAGGCCTAGTGTTGTTGCGAATGGACTTTCTAACAACCTTTCAGAAAAAAATGGTTAGACTCTCTAAAAATAAATAGGATTGGTGAGCAAAGAGTCTCTTAAAGGACAAAGCAACTTTGAGAGAGACAAACAAGTGATCTCTTTAGAAAAGGGACTTTGATAGAACCAAATGTCTATGATTTTACAAATGTTTTTCATGTAGTCTAGTTATAAAGAAGATAGTTCAAGCACACATTATCCTTATGGTCAAATTCATTGTAATATGTTATTCATGGGCCTACAACTTGGTGTCTCTTGATTCTAGTACATTATGTCCCTCTCAATCTAAGAGGTGAGTCGATACAAGAGTTGATCGAAAAATGATACACATCAACGAGTCTTTGAGGCATGGCAAATAGAAGTCCCCCTTCTATGGGCATAATGACTCTTAGGGATGAAATCCAAGTAGCCTTATGCATCTACTAGGGGAGTGCAATGATGAGTAATATTCATAGGATGTTGTTTCCCTTGCACCACAAATAACATGCCAAGGATAAAATGATGGCTACTAATTGGTTTGTGATAAGATCTATGGAGTCCTCCCAAATGGTTGTTATACTCGTCACCCACTTAAGAGTCTATTCTTACCACATTGAAATTGTAGAAAAGTTTTCCTACATTAGGCTACCATCAGAAACACATCATCCAAACTTGCGTATATATAAGGTGAGATTTTTTTAAGTGCCTTGTTTATATATTGGTCAAGTTGTTTACCAATTTGAGGTTATTTTCCAAGGGGATGTGCTTCCCAAAGGATAGGCCTCTCTAGAAGCAATCCTAGGTTGTTGCCAATGATCTTGCTAATGGCTTTTGGTACATGTGTCACATATTTAAATGGATCTAGTTTGCAATAAGTAAAGATAGCTCAAAGATGTGTTAAAAAACACATCTTAAGACATGCAAGAGACTTTGTTCATTTCAAGTCCAAGTTTAATATTTTCTATCTAATCTTGTAAAGGCACTCATGTTTAGCATATATTGTTCTTTCCAACTTCATGACATGTATCAATTATTGTCACTTAGATTACACCCTTGTGCTGAAGTGAAATTTCAACAATCTAGTGAAACATGGGATGATCCTTGGCCTATTTAACGATCAACCTCTAGTATGAAGGCTCAGCTTCCTTCATACTAGAGGTTGATCCTTAACATGGCATACCCACAGGCCAAGGATCATACCATGTTTCACTAGATTGGTAAAATTTCATTTCAACACAAGGGTGCAATCTAAGTGACAATAGTTTCTGGCACACCCCGCGGGACAAAGATTGAGAGTTTTTCAATTTTTTTCAAGCTTATTTTATTGCTATTCGATGTGTATAAAAGTATATTTTTCTTTTGGATGGTATAAAATCACACACATGGCAACCTTAGAATGAACATTTACTAGTTTCAAACAGACTATGTTGTTGTTATAAAAGAAAAGTATGGTTTTTCTGATTTAAAAGTATTTCCATGACCCTATGTTTTATCTAATCATTGATTGTCTTTATTTTCATTCATGAGAGCATGGCCTATCATTCCCCTTTTCATGAAAATCAAGTTTGATATGTCCACCACAACTACCTCCCAAAGTAGTTCAAGTATCCTTGAATCCTCCTATGTCTAAGAATCATTCTTTTGTGGCCTTTAACCAAGGCAACCCACTAAATTTTTAGAAACATGATAACATCCCTATACTAGTCCTTAAAAGTCTACCTATCTTCATTAGGGAACACCAAACTACACCTATTGAGCATATAAGAAATGTTTCAATCCTTTGTGGCCTACATCACATTACCCAAGATAATGTAGCCATGAGACTATTGACAACATCACTAAAAGGGAGATCCCTTCAATGGTTTAGGTGGTTACCAGTTAGTTCTATATCCACCTGGGATGAGTTGGGAGATGCTTTGACTAGTCAATTTGAACATAGATTTGACCATCTTTCCTTCGTGGAGCATTTAGCTACTACTAAGAGGGAACCTCATGAGCATATGATGGACTTTATTAATTTCAAATTCTAGAGAACTTGGAATAGAATTCCAACAACAGTAAGGCCTTCTAACCAACTTTCATTCCTATACTACCTAAGGGCTTTTAATAGAGACATTTCTATCATGATTTAGTCTATGGGGGGAATACCTTACTTGAAGCCTTTGATATCACTATAAGAGCTAAAAATAACCTCATTCAAGATGGGAAGATAGCCCCAAGGCCTCTTATGCCAATTTTCCCAGAATTACAACTAGTTTCTAAAGCAATCCCAACCTTGGAAACTTTTCCACCTATTCCAATACTCCCAGCCCAAGTTGCTAACATAGCCCCTCAAGAATCAAATCAATCCCAAGAGCTAAAGGAGATTAAGAAATATAATCAAAATACTCATAAGGCTTTGCAAAGTGTTAGCAATGAACTAGTTAGCATAAAAAAGCAATACTTCCAATAACCCCATGAGAGGCAATTTCTTTACAACTATCATGATGATTTTGAGAATCATTCTTAGCATGTTGATGCCCAACATGGACAATATGAAGAGCTTAGTGCTAAAAAGGAGTGTTAAATGAGGGTGTTAATTGCATAAGTACACGATCTTGAAGCTCAAGAAGCTACTTATATCCCAAGTGTGCCTACAAAAAAAGAGGTTGCTAAGCCTAAGATTCCCAATTTCTTGAGTTATAATTAGCCAAAAGAAGAAGAGTGTCATAAAACTCCAAGGAAGAAGCCAATCCATCAACCTATGTTCATCCATAATGCAGAGGAACTTATACTTCAACAAATAATGCCATATGAAAAGATCACTCCAGAAGCTTAGATGTCTCTTGATATTTCAATGAAACATGAGACGAAGAGTTTATTTGATTTGTTTGATGACCTTCCTAGTCTTGTGAGTGAGGGAGAAGATGAGGTTTAGGCTATAGGAAAGAAAAACTAGGATGTTCTCACATTGAATTCAGTAGAAAAAGTAGCATAACTCCAAGAGCAATACCATCTAAGAGAGGAGGAGTTAGGTACGTCCTTTGAGCTTCTTATTTATTTGGAGCATAATGCTGAACATACCTCATTGGTTGTAGAAGAGAATAATGAGAAAGAAAATAGGGGTCATGGTTTTTTTTGATGAATTACCTTCTTTTGTTGAGAATGGTGAGGGTGAGGTACTTCCAAACACATTAGCTAAGCAAGGCTTGGAAGACTATTTTGAAACTATTATAGAGGTTTTCCATGAAAGTCTTTCCATATAAAATTTAGAGCATATGCCTACCATAGGAGACTCTATTTTGAAAAGCTATTCTCCAATTGATTCTAAGCCTAATCCTAAACACAAGATAGAGCCACTCATCAAGGGTATTCAAAGGGTTGATAGTTGTGATGAAATTCCAGCTACCTTAACAGAAGTAAAGGACCCCCTAATAGTGGAAGAAGAATTGACATGGTTGTTAATTATTTAGGACAACCATGATAAGCCAGAAATAGAGAGAAGTACTAAAGAAACCAAAGCAAACTTTGAGTTTGTACTTTCCAGAGGCTGTCCAATTAGGTATTTGGCCCATCTCAAGTCAGGTGAAGAGTCATCATTAATACTAAGAATTGAACATGGAGAACTTAATGGAGAGGTTAACATGTAGCAGATTGATTTAGTCCCAAATAAAGATACTTTTAATCAACAATGTGAAGTAAGTCGCACCATTTTCATTCCTCAAGAGATGCTGCATGAAATAATTGAGTATTGTTCATTTCATTATATTCTTGTATTTTCCCTTAATCATGCTAATCATTACACTTTGAAGAAGTGGGGGAGCTACTTTAGCCAAGTAGTAAATGGATTTATTTAGCATTTATCTTATTGTTGGTTAGGCTAGAGTAGGTTAGTTTTTTGAGTTTTCATAAGTGTTTTCAAGCACAATTAGTTTAACTTCAATTTTAGTTTCCCAGTTTTCAATACGAGTTTCAAGCTTAAAGGGTCTTAGAGAGATATAAGGAAGGGTTATCCTACATCTATATTCAAGTTTATAGCTTCAATAATGATTGCATATTAGACTCTATGCCCAATGGACAAGCTAAGGTAACTGGTTAGATGATGCTTAGCAGGCAAGCACTTAGTAGAAGTCACCAAAAATGTTACCAATTTTCATGTCATTCAAATTGGTCATACTTAGTAGCCTAATTACCAAGTGAATTTGCCTCTTCAATAACATATCTTGTCATTATTATGTGATCTTTATTAGATTTGTGATAATTTGCAAATTAAAGGAAAAATCAAATACATTTGCACAAATAATGAGTTGAAATAAAGGAGCATACAAAAGGAAGAAGAAGAGCAACATGCGTAACTAAAACATTGTGCATGTATTCAATAGAATATGAAATGTGCATAATGAAAATTTCTTGTAGGAATGATAAAATAAGGTGCATGGGCTCACATAGGCCATGAGCATAGCTAACAATATACATAATGGCTAAAGGAATAATACACACATAAAAGAAAGATACACGGTATCATACATTGCCTAAGTTGGTATACAAAGATTAACTACTAGCTCTAGTTTCCTTCCAACACCTGCATTATCTTAGAATCTAAAACAATTGCAAGAAGAGAATGAGTGGGATTAGATTAGAATGATCTAACTGTTTGATATCTTGTAAATATCATGCATGTGAATACTCATCAATGGAGAATCATAAAGTAATTAGATGGCTATACTCAAAACATGCACAAAAGGCTCAAAAGGATGATGTAGAAGGAGAAAAGAAAGTGTTTTATCTAGTTTTTTTGTTCCATGTGTAGGAAAAACAAGTTAAATGGATTAGAAATTGCATATCTAACATGTAGGAAAAACTTATAGAGACGACAGGAACTAGGAATTGTTCATGTAGAAAAAGCATAATGTAGGTCTGTTATCAGTGATAGGAGTAGTAGAAGCAAGGAAAAATCAGAAATATAAAGGAATTTTAATATACATATTTCATAGCCTTAGATTCAGAAAAGAAATTTCCTACAAACATTGATGGAGTATGTTTCAGCTACAAGTATTCATGGACCAGCAAAAAGGACATCAATGCAAGCAATACGATAAATACATGGTGAGCATTTGAGCACCCATTCATGAATTTCAACATGAATCCATGATAGAATAAAAAATGAATTTTTCATGCATGTGTAATAACAACAAGGAATGAAAATACATCATTTCTCAAATGCATAATCACATCAAAGTGATGCCCTTCAAATATATGCATGCATAAGCGACAAAAAAAAGTTGTCATTCCTGTAGCAAAAGTCATGAATTTAAAGAATGAAGCCCATGGCTTCCATGAATTGACCTGCAAAAAAAATTGAACAAGAAAAATCATGGAGATATTTTGTATGACGTGAAGCAACATAAATAAAACCCTTCTCAAATGCATCAATGTCATATGGTAAAATGACACATGCAATGGGGTTTCAAACACATGAAACCAAATAAAAATCATCTATGAATCTGAAAATTGCAGCAATAAAATGTGGAGCAAGCTCCAAAGGTCATTCAAATCAAATAAAATGAGCAAATAGAGAGATGAGAATCAAAATCCTACTTTAAAAATTAAAGGTTGTTATTTCTAATTTCTTTGCTATATGAAGGTAACTTAAACTATCTCTTGTCATGGAAACTTTCACAAAACACCTCTAGTTCAGACTTGGGTTTATTTTTGAAGGATTTGAATGTGTGGAAGATATATTTTAGCCTTTATAATAATTTTTGGCATATTTATGATGTCATTTTATGAGGGGTTTTATCATAAAGGATTGTAGAATGATGTAAAGGATGGGGTATGTTAAAATGTGTAAGTGTTGGGTGGGTATTTCTCTACATGGGGGTATATTTTAAAAAGTTATTTTATGAATTTTTATTTTGCATTTTGCACCTTTAATGTAAAATATTTAATTAAATGATGATAATAAATCATTTTATTTAAATGTTATTTCAAATGCAAAATTGGAGGGATTTGATTAAATGTTGGAAAGAGGGTTATATGATGCATGTTTTAACCTGGGTTGGTATTTTATTATTTGAACATGTTCATATGGTTAGTACTTAATAGATGATGATTTTATAGATCATTCTATTTAAGTATATCTTTTGGTGTAGGTTAGGGGATGGTAAGATTTAATTATGCCAAGATCATGAAAATTTGGTAATTGGTGAAGTGGAATGTTTTCAAATGCAAAATTCTATGCTTTCCATATTGTTCCATACACCTACCAACATATTTTGCGGTGATGTCAATTTCCATATTTAGTTTGTAGCATGATTCATGAGGGCGATAGATGGTAGTCTTCAGTTGATTTGATAGAAATCATTATTTGGTTTCCAATTTAGGGGATAATGCAGATTGTGGGTTATGCACCTATTTATACTCCTTTCCTTGGCATTTTTGAGGGAGCTCTTAGATTCTACCTCTTTGTGAGTTCTTGATTTCTACCTCCTTGGAGAGATAGTGTTTTGTAGCTCAGTCCTATTTTGTGATGCAATTTTTGAGCTTTTGCTCCTTCTGAAAATAATATAACAGTGATCTACTTTGGCCCTATTGTCAATTTGTCATTGTCTTTTGAGCATTTTTAACTTCAAGTTAGTGTGATTTAATCAATCCTTGGTTTATGTTAAGTTTTTGTGAGGCATGTGAGAAGTATTTTTATGATATAAGTTAGTGTAATTTGTGTGTTTAAATCAAGTTAAAAAGTTGTAAACATAGTTTTCCTTCTTCTGAACATCTACACATTGTTAGATTTTGTGTCCTTAATGTTAATAGGATATTTTTGTGATCAAATGGTTATGTCTTTCCATGTAGTGAGTTGTTTAATCAAAGTTGTATCAACCTTAAAGCTTTGGTGAATCACCTTCATTTCTAGTTTTTGTTATGTTTACTCTCTCTCCCCCTTTTCCTACAAAGTTCAAGTTAAGTTTCAATAGGTGATTTAAGGGAAGCTAACCCTTCATACTAGAGGTTGATCCTTAACATGAAATATCCACAGGCCAAGGATCATCCCATGTTTCACTAGATTGTTGGAAGTTACTTT
Source organism: Cupressus sempervirens (assembly GCA_028749045.1). Taxonomy (NCBI): domain Eukaryota; kingdom Viridiplantae; phylum Streptophyta; class Pinopsida; order Cupressales; family Cupressaceae; genus Cupressus; species Cupressus sempervirens. The sequence continues at coordinate 277,578,209 of CM053784.1, read as the reverse complement.
TGAGCATAAGGGTGCAATCTGGGTGACAACATCAACTTAAGAAATCAATTTCAACTTAATAAATTGATCATGAAAGCTTTTGAGAAGAGATATGAACAAGAGCATTTTGATTTAAGGAAATCAAGATTTAGTTATCTCATTTTAAGCACCGAGTATAAATGTGTTTGATTTGCAATGCTATTAGATAGCCCAATTTGAAATGTTTACCACATTTGTTATTTTGAACTTAAGTACTCAAGATTGTGTTTTGATTTACTTTTAGTGCCCAAAGTGAGGCATTTGATTTAAATTATTACACATTCATTCCATGAAGATATTGTCAATTTCTTTAGGCATTCAAGATGGTTTTATGATTGATTTTTGTGGTCATAATGAAATGTGAGTTTTAATTACTTAAAAACTATTAGTATTTTGAGCTTCTTTCCTGCACACTTTTAGAAAAAATTGATCACTCAACTAAATATTTCAATCTTGCAGGGTCAATACGCATTCCCACAAAGCATGAATGCGATCAAACTAGTGAGGAAAGTAAAACTAAAAACAAGAAACAAAGGATAGTGAGCATATTTTATACAGAGTGATCCCACTAATGAGTCATTCCTATAGATATTTGAGGTATTTCCACCTGTATTTGTGATCATGGGTTTGACTGGTAAAATTAGATTTTAACTTTCTATTTGAAGACTTACATATAGTGATCCTGCTAGTATCACTAACGTTCCTGCATAACCATATAGACATTCTCATGAAGAAAAGAATGTGAAGAGAAGGAGGAGGACCAAGAAAATAAAATGGGTCACATGTCAAAAGAAAGGGTTTTAAGGTGGCATTCTTGCCACCGTAGGATCACATTCCCACTAGAAGATTCCTTTAGTCTTGCTACTGTGGGATCACCAAAAATGGATTTTTTTGTGTTTACTGTGTGAAAATGAATTAGATGGTTAGTAGCATATTTATTTGCTTCAAACTCATGACCTACAAGCAATGTCAAAAAACCTAACACAAAGGTCAAAAAATACAAAACATTGGATAGTTGACTAGTTTTAAAATAATGAAAATAATAATAAAAGGATAGTAGAATGACCCGAAAGTGGGGTCCTACTGGATTTGTCAAAATGTATGCAATGAAATATGATGTTAAGGAGAACAAAGCTAAACTAAGCATTAAAAAATAAATAAAGCAACACATATGATTAGAATAAGAAAGCAATATAGGATGATGTCAACCAAAGGTAAGCACTCCAAATCCTTCTTAATGTTAGGATGTATCCAAGATCATGGATTTGTGCTCAAGGATGCTTCAAGCTTCAATAATTTCAACAATGGAAATGAGTGATAGGTTTAAGTGTGGATTTGTGGAGGAAAATGGGATGATAATGATAATTTGATAGTTTTTAAGGTCTTAAATTAGTATTATAAGTTTGCATATATAGGTGGATGTGGAGGGAGGTGCATTACTAATGAACATTTTAACAAGGTGTCGCTCTAGTAGGTTGCAAAAGATCCATGTTGTGAGAGGTTTCCATCTTTGTAGGTAGTCAAAAAGGCTTTTGCCCCCTTCTATTTGGTGTGGACTAGGTCAACTGCTGACAACTAAATTTTGACAAGGTGAGTGTATTATGCTACGAAGACTTATAAAAGATCTACAAATGTGCTCACGGTGGCATAGGTTATCCAATAGGACCATTCAAGAGCTTTCCCCTAGGATTTTTGGGAAGAGGCACATGAGAAACATGTCCCTATAGGCTACCCCTTAATAATGCATGCAAAATTCCTTTACATGTGTAACTAGACCTCCCTTCTACCTTTAATCCGTCAAATTTGGGGATGTCAAAGTGCTTTAGGGAAGGGTGTCATTGTTATAGCCCTATCAAATGGATATGCAAAAATATTTTCAAAATTGAATTTTTTGGATTCAATGCCTTCCTTTAGTTCTTTTAGGGCACTCTTTATCTCTTCCCACTCTACATTTATAGGTGCTATAGGTGGTGTCCCCAATCCTGTGCCCTTGATGCATGGCATGTATCTGATGGAGTGGATGAATATAAATGGATTTGATGGGTGTACTATGGTGGGTGGAATGTGGATTGTCTTACTACTGGGATGGGGGTTAAAGGTTGTTGTGGTGGTGGTTGGGCATACTGCAATACTTGTTGGGTGAATTGTTGTTGGTATTGTGGGTGTTATTGTTGAGGGTAAATGTAGGATCACTATCCAAATAGATAGCTCTTTGGAGTGGTCACCTTTGGTTTACATCCTCTTGTATTTATTTCTTAGTCTAATCATATATGTTTCTTTTTTTCATTTTTTTGAATGCTTAGTTTGGCTTTGTGTTCCTCAACATCATATTTCATTCCATATAAGTGCCATCCATTAAAGAGCTGAGAATAATAGATAAGATGGAGATGTCACTTGATTCATTGATAGGAAAGTTTAGTGTATTTGAACTATTAGAATATTTAGAATAACTAAGAGGGCGGGGCGGGGGGGGGGGGGGTTGGGTGGGGGTTGAATCAATTATCCTTAGGTCCATGTGTACCAATTCAACTTTTAATAAATTTAACCAACTTAAAAACATCTCATTAAATCACTTGGTCCATATAGAAACTTAACACTCTATTTATTACTTAACAATATTTTTAGTACATGCTGACCAAAAGTAAAATAATCAACAACAAATAACATGCATCACACATATATGACACCAGGATTTAATGTGGAAACCCAATTTGGGAAAAACCACTAAGTAACATGCTACAACTTTTCACTCTTTTCAAGTGAGCTTGGTTAAGAGCCAACCTTGTTAAAGGTTAGAAAACATCCAATTAGGTGTGACCTTGTTAAATGATTTAATCACCCTGTTAGGAGTGGCCTGGTTAGAGGACTTTGGATCATTCCATTAGACAGTCATCTTGATTAAAGAGTTTACAAAATGACTGTTAGGTCAACCTTGATTAAAGGATGTTGACTACCATAATGGTTAGAAAGTAACAATAGGTTTGATCTATAAAATACAACTCATGTTGCATATTCAAATTTCCATTCAGTTCATTTGTTGGTTCATTGATTGGACTTCATTTACATCTCCATCACATATATGCTTGGCAACCCTTCAAGCAATCACACTTCACCAATCTCCTTACTTTTCCTATGCTACTTTGTTCTTCATAGGTTCTCCATAAAATCACCAATCAACAATGAACCAACCTTAAAAAACATCTCATATGCCTCTTTAAATTGGCAATTTTGATCTTTTGTTGCTAAAACACCATTGTAGATCTTAGGGTTAGGTTAGATTCAATGAATCCATCCATCATTTTATCTTTCTACTCCTTCTTGATACTTCTCTAAGATAATTCTTCATTAATCCTTATCTTTGATCACATAAAAAAACTCAATTTTTGTATTAAATATGCCAGCTCATCAAACCTTATCATCTACACATTCTAACTAATCCAAAAAATTCAACTATGTTGGCCTCAAACTTGATTCTTTCACAAACTGTTATTTTTCTGACACTTAGTCATCACTATGTTCTTCTGCTTGGTCATCACTAAGTAGCTTAGTCGCTACTATTCTATCTCACATGACTTTCACTAGCGCGCTTAGTCTTCATTATGCTTAGTCACTGCTATACTTTCTTCTTCATCTTGTTTGGCCATAACTATCACTTAGCTAATACTATTTTCTCAATGAACTCTTAAGTTCCTTAATCTTCTGTTTCAACTCCTTCATTGATCAACCACATTTACTAGGCTTTTCTTGTGTTTAACTCAATACGAGTATACGTCATTCACTAATTAAACAATACATCATCTTGTGAAAGACTAATTAGTCGAGTGCACATTGTAAATCCAATATACTTGCTCCTCTTGACTCAACAACAACACTAGTTCATGTATTTATCTCTCTTTTCAAATCCTCTTCATCAATCAATTTATATGATAACCTATAGTGTTAGTAAATGCCTCTCCAATAGGTTTAACATCAATGCCAACATAATAATTGTTCTAGTTGCAATTTTCAACAATCTCCCTCTTTGGCATTGATGTTAACACCTCTAGTTACCATGCAAATGCAAAAGACATTGTCACGATTTATTAGTAACAACTCCCTTTGTGTTTTGATACAAATCTTCATTTATATCCTTAGTTTCATTATGATTTTCATCTTGCACTCACTTACACTTCTCCCTTTATGCTACCAATTGTATATTTCTTCAATGCTAACACCAAGTGTATTGCCAACTATATTGGCTCCCTCCATTGCATCATTACCTCTAATCATATTCTTCAACTTCATATATCTCCCTCTTATATCTCAACACACATTCTTCCAAATGATATAAATGGTAGCTGGATAAATTCTCCTTCTTTGACAACAATGCCAAAGACATCAGTCATTCACAAACTCAACATCCTCTATGTCACAAACTCAGCATCCTCTATGTCACTGATTTGGCTGATAGAAATGTCACTTTCTCCTTTACTCCTTGTAGTCTCATCTCCTCATGCTTCTATCCATATTTTTTACATTCTTTAGGAAACTCCTTAAGTGTGACCTCCTACATCAACGTGTAAGATATTCTAATCATAACATTTGATGCAATGTAACATCTCATCCCATCTTGCTTCAAATAGGGCAATCACCCCTATCTTACCTCTTAGATATTCATATACATCCTTAGGTAATACCTTAGTGAATATATCATCTATATGCTCCTTTATGTTCACATACTTTAGTCTCACTTATTTGTCTTGTATCAACCCTCTCAAATAATGATACTTGAGAGAAATGTGTTTGGTCTTTGTGTGCATGACATGACTCCTTGATATATTTATAGTACTTGTGTTATCAAAATATATTACAATAGGTTCAGTAATCTCTTCCTTCATACCTTTCAATAATTTCTTGATCCACACAATATTAGAACAATTGACTGTTGTAGCAACATACTTAGCCTCTATGTGGATTGAGAAACATAATTTTACTTCTTACTTGTCCATGAAATTAGTCTCCTACCTAGAACGAAAGTGCCTCCTCTTCTACTCTTTTTGTCATCAATATTTTCAACCCAATTAACATTTGTGTATACTTTTAGCTTAAATTGCCACTCTTTTTGTACCATAGTCCATAGTATTCTATTCCTTTAAGATATCTCAGTATTCTTTTCATAACTATCATGTAATTTTCTCTAGGATTAGCAGAAAATCTAGCAACAATACCAACTTCCAATGCAACTCAAGTCTGGTATGTACAACATATTATAGTTTTCTAAGCATTAAACTATAAAATGTTTGATTTACCTCAACAAAATCATTAATCTTTGATAGTTAATGACCAGTAACCATAGGTGTTCTAACTAGTCTTGAGTCCTACATTCCAAAGGTCTTTAATATCTACTTGATATACTTTGATTGTGTAATATAACTACCCTTTTTCATTTGATAAACTTATAAACCAATAAAGAACTTGATCTTACCAAACATTGGCATCTCAAATTCTTTCTTCATCTCATTGGCAAATGATTTACACAACAAATAATATCCTCCAAGTATGATATCACCAACACAAATTTTAGCTAGCAATATCTTGTTCTTAGATTCACTTTTCAAGTATTGATTACGATTGTATAAGTTCTTGCAAAATATATTTTAACCAAATAATCATGTAACTTGTCATATTGAGCTCTAGGGGCTTGCTTCAAACATATAATGCTTTTTGTAGTGTACATACCATATTCCTCTTCCTTGGATCAACAAATTATTTAGGTTGATCAATGCAGACTTTTTCTTCTAAAATTCAACAAGAAAAATTCTGACTCCTTCTAACCTTGTAGTTGGGGAAAATGTCTCACAATAGTCAATTCTTTCCTCTTGTTCATATCCCTTACAAACTAATCTTGCTTTGTTCCTTGTGACTTCACCTTTCTCATTCATCTTGTTTTTGAATACTCACTTGGTTCTAATCAAATTCTTATCCTTTGATCTATAAAACACAACTCACTTTGCAAATTTAGATCTCCATTTGACTCATTTGCTTGTTCATTGACTGGACTTAATTAACATCTCCATAATTGATCTTCTTGGCAACCCTTCAAGAAGTCACACTTCACCAATCTCCTCACTTTGCTTCTGCTACTCTATTCTTCATAGGTTCTCTATAAAATCGCCAATCAAGAATGAACCAACCTTAGAAAACATCTCTTATGCCTCCTTGAATAGGTAATTTTGATCATTTTTTGCTTAAGTATCACCATAGACATTAGGATTATGTTAGATTTAATGAATCCATCCATTCCATATTGTCTTTCTACTACTTTCTTGATAGTTCTAGAAACTTTTTCTTAAATCCTTGCCTTTGTTCGCATAAGAAACTCAATTTTTCTATTAATTATGCCTTCTCATCAATCCTTATCATCCATACATTTTGACTAATCAAAAAAATTCAACTATGTCAGCTTCAAACTTGATTCTTTCACAAACTTTTGTTTTTCTAACACTTAGTCATCAATGTATTCTTCTTCTCAATTGTTAGTGTGTAGATGAGTAGCTACTATTTTGTCTCACTTAGGCTTCACTAGCTTGCTTAGTCTTCACTATGGTGGTTCACTACTATACTTTCTTCTTCATCTTGCTTGACCATAACTATCACTTGGCTAATACTATTTTCTCATCTAACTCTTAAGTTCTTTAATCTTTTGTTTCATCTCCTTCATTGACCAACCACATTTTACTAGGCTTTTATTGTGTTTAACTTGGCACTACTATACTTCATTTACTGATTAAACAATACACCATCTTTTCAAAGACTAATAGATCAAGTGCCCATTTTAATTCCAATATACTTGCTCCTCTTCACTCAACAACATTAGTAGTTTATCTAGTTATCTCTCTTTTCAAATCCTCTTCATCAATCAAGTGATATAGAACTCTACTTTTTTATTAAATATCTCTCTAGTAGTTTTGACGTCAATGACAACATAACAATTACTCCACTTGTAGTTTCCAACATGAACTTAGAAACTTTGACTATAGTCAACCACCAAAAGAAACTGCACTCAAAGCCTTAGGTGCACCAGGTACAACACTACAAGAAAGAAAAAATTTGCATGCATCCAAACATGGGAAGGAGTTGGAGAACTTGTATGATGAAGAAGAAAAATAAGAAGAGTTGGAGGCTCTATTTGCAAAAAGAATGGTCAAAGGAAAAAGAAAGTACAAGGGTAAGCTTATTTTCAAATGCTTGAACTACAAAAGGTAGGACATTATGCTACTAGATGTCCATATCCTATCATAAAGGAAACCAATGACTAGAGAGAAAACAACAACTAAAAGGGTACTAAAAAGAAGTGGTTAAAAGAAAAAGACAAGAAGTGGTGCTACATCACTAAAGAAGGTATGACTAATGAAGAGTTTGTTGATATTGTGGCTTTTAGGAAAAGAATACTAGCAACATTGTAAAAACCCTAAAATGGTTGATTTTAGAGTTTTCTATAAAATGTTGTTATAAGTGGTTGAGATGCATAATGCATTGTAATGTTGGTGAAATTTTTTTGCAGGATAATACAAATGTTGAAGGCTGTGTAGGTGGATGTAGCCTAGGTTTTGGGTGAACCATGTTAAATTTGTGTGTTATATGTGTTTGCTTCTATTATTTCTACATATAATTGTTTATTCTTATATTGTTTCGGATCTATCAAACTCTAACAATTGGTATCAAAGAAAGGTTTTTGTTGTAGATTGACAAGACTTTCATAATTGAGTGGAAGGAATGGAGGATTCCAGATTCAAGATTGAAAAATTCAATGGCCAAATTTTCTAGTTATGGAAAATCAAGATGGAAGATTACTTGTATCAAAAGGATCTATGGAAGCCATTAGAAGGAAAACCCAAGAAACAGAGAAGCATCACAGATGAAGATTGGGAGATCTTAGATAGGAAGGCACTTAAATCTATTCAACTATGCCTTGCACCATCTATAACATTCAACATATCAAAGGAAAAAATGACAATAGAGCTGATGGAGACATTGGCTATGTTATACGAGAAACCCTTAGCTTCAAATGAGGTATTTCTTATGAAGCATTTTTTAAATATGAAAATGGGTGAGGAAGGATCTAAAGAGAATCATTTAAATGAATTTAACATAGTTACCAATCACTTGTCATCTATACAAATTTCATTCAATGAATAGGTTAGGGATCTCTTAATCGTATGTTCTTTGCTAGTTACTAGTCACTTGTCATCTGTACAAATTTCATTCAATGAATAGGTTAGGGATCTCTTAATCTTATGTTCTTTTCTAGAAAGATGGAATAACTTGGTTATGGTTTTAAGTAACTCTATCTTTGGTTCAAATACTTTGAAATTTGATGAAGTTGTTGGTGTTATCCTAAGCGATAAAATGTGATAGAAAAGCATAGGTGAAACTTTGACCTCATGAGGTTTTGCTTTAAATGTGGAGAAAAAAAGAAGAACAAGGGAAAAAGAAAAAGGGCCTTCGCATGACAAGTCATGAGGGAAGTCAAAGAAAGGATGTTCTCAATTTAAAGGAAAGAAAGATTGCTAGTACTATGGAAAGCTTGGTCACCTGAAGAAAGGTAGTTGGTCTTGGAAAAACAAACAAGGAGACAAAAATAAAGATGATAATAAGGAAGCTAATGTTGCAAGTAATGCTTTAATCTTATGTTTGGATAATGCTAATGATTCCTAGGTAATAGATTCTAGGGCTTCATTCCATGCTATACCCCATAGAAAATATTTTCAAGATTATGTTCAAGGTGATTTTGGATAGGTATATTTGGGTGATGATGAGCCCCATCCCATTGTTAGGAAAGGAAAAATAAAGATCAAGTTGCCAAACATAAATGATTGGATATTGCAGGAGGTAATGCATGTCCCTAATTTAAGTAGAAACTTAATTTCTACTAGACAATTGGGTAGTGAAGGATGCATAGACATGTTTTTAGACAATATCTAGAAGGTCACTAAAGGTTCATTAGTAGTAGCTAAAGGTATAAAGGTAGGCACATTATATCTGTGTACTGGTAACACTTATTCTACCTTAGCTGCTACTGATAATTTTAATGCAGGGAAAGCTACTATAGATGTGGCAAGAACACATTAAAAAATGTGGCACCATAGACTTGGGCACATAAGTGAGAAAGGGATGAAAATACTTCACTCTAAAAATCTATAACCAGTATTGAAAAATATTGATTTAGAGTTCTGTGAAAATTGTGTTTATGGAAAATAGAAAAGAGTTAGATTTCTTAGAGTTGGGAAAGAAAGAAGAGTGAGAAGTTAGAGCTAGTGCATTTAGACGTATGGGGACCAACTCAAGCATCATCTCTTGGTGGCTCTTGTTATTATGTTATGTTTATAGATGATTCAACCAGGAAAATGTGGGTGTACTTGTTGAAACATAAATCTAATGTTTTTGAAATATTTAACAAATGAAAAGCTTTGGTTGAGAATGAGACATGAAAGAAGTTGAAGTTTCTTAGATCTGATAATGGAGGTGAGTATTGTAGCATAGCCTTTGAAGATTACTATTCCATCAATGGAATGTGAAGGTAGAAGACAATTCTAGGAGCCCCACGAGAAAATGGGGTGTCATAAATAATGAATAGGACAATCATGGAACGTGCAAGGAGCATGAGATTGCATGTTGGTTTGCGTCTTCATTTTTGGGTAGATGTTGTAAATAATTCTATTTATTTGATAAAAAGAGGACCTTCAACCCCTTTGGATGGTGGCATTCCAAAGGAAGAATGGACTAGAAAAAAGGAAAATTATTCATTTATGAAAACTTTTGGTTGTGAAGCTTTTGTCCATGTTGATAAGGAAAATAAAATCAAGCTTGATACTAAATCTCTAAAATGTACCTTCATTGGATATAGAGTAGATGAATATGGTTATCACTTATGGGATTTTGAAAATCTTAAAATAATCTAAAGTAGAGATGTTATATTCAATGACAAGGTCATGTATAAAGAACAATTGTAGGAAAAGAAGCACGAACAAGTCAAACAAGAATATGTGGTGTTGGATGAGACTCCTAAAATTGAAAAGCCATTGGTACCCATTAATGCTCAGCAAGAATAGGTTATCCCACAAACTCTTATAAGTGTTAGGAATTCTACAATGTTAAGTAGACCTCCTGAAAGGTTTTCTCCTTCTTTGTATTCCATTTTATTAACTAATTCTAGTGAACCAAAATAATATGAAGAAGAAATGCAGTTGGATGCCAAACAATAGTGGTAGCTAGGTATGGAAGAGGAGATGGACTCCTTATTGAAAAGTAAGACTTGGGACTTATTCCCTCTACCTACAAGAAAAAGAGCCTCGCTTAACAAATGGGTTTATAGGCTGAAGGAGGAAGATGGAGGAAAGAAAAGGTATAAGGCTAGACTTGTGGTAAAGGGTTTTGCATAGGAAAAGGGTATAGATTTTGATGAAATATTCTCCCCTATTGTAAAAATGACTTCAATTAGAACTATAGTAAGTCTCGTGGCTATAGAGGATATGAGGTCAATGGTAAGGAGAATTTGGTGTGCAAGTTAAGGAAAATTCTATATGGCCTAAAGCAGGCACCTTGACAATGGTATTTAAAATTTGATAATTTCATGGTTGAACAAGGGTGCTATAGATGTCATTCTAATCACTATGTATATTTTAAGAGTTTGGATAATGGGAGTTACATTATCCTGTTAGTATATGTTGATGACATGCTTGTTGCTGGGTCTAATATGCAACAAATAAATGAACATAAATAGAAATTAGCAAGGTCATTTTCTATGAAGGATTTGGGTGCTGCTAAGAAAATCCTTGGTATGAGGATCACACAAGATAGGAAAAATATAACCTTGAATTTGTCCCAAAGTGAGTATATAAAGAAGATGTTCAAAAGATTTAATATGTAGGATGCAAAATCAGTTTGTACACCTTTGGCTAGTAATTTCAAATTGAGTAGGGCAACATGTGCCCAAAGGCATAGGAAGATGTAGATCAAATGTCTAACATCCCATATTCATCAACAATTAGTAGTCTAATGTATGTAATGAGATGCAGATGACCAGATATTGCTCATGCAGTGGGAGTTTTCAGTAGGTATATGAGTAATCTAGGTATGGAACATTGGAATGTTGTCAAATGGATGCTTTGATATTTGAAAGGTGCTACTACAAAGGCATTATGTTTCACAGGATCTAGTTCTGCTTTGAGTGGATTTGTTTACTCTGATCTGGTAGGAGATATTGATACAAGGAGGAGTACTACAGGGTATGTTTTCACTATAGGGGGTACTATGGTCAGTTGGATTTCTAGATTGCAGAAGGTTAATGCACTTTCAACCAATGAAGCTGAGTATGTAGCTCCTATTGAGTCTTCTTTTAAAGCTAAACTCTCACTCAAAGAAAAGGGTAAGAAATCAAAGTCTTGTCAGTCAAGAAGTGAAGAAGAAGAAACAAACAAAAGTTTAGATAGTGATCTTGAAGTTTTTGAAGCCCTACTTGTAAGAAAGTATTCCAACGGCAGAGAAAAGTACAAAGGTAAAGTTCCTCTAGTCTATTTTTCCTATGAAGAAGTTGGTCACATTGCTGCAAGGTGTCCAAATAAAGAAATCAAAGGTGAAAAGAAAAGCAATAAGCATAAAGGTAAGAAGGATTCCAAGAACTAAAATAACTACAAGGACAAAGGTAAGAAATCTTGTTTAATAGCTAAAAATTTTGATAACAGTGAAGATGAAATGGTATACATTGCTATAAAAGATGAATCTGATGATGAAGGAGATAAGATGGCACTTATCTCCCATGTTTGCAAAAATGATATATGGATATTGATAGTGGCTGATCACATCATATGATTGGAGATAAAAAAAATTTGAGCACATGGAATATTATAATGGAGGTAGTGTGAGATCTGGAAACAATGAACCTTGTAACATTATAGGAAAAGGATGTATCTCATTGACTAAAGAACTTGTATGTGATAATGCTTATTGGGTTGAAGGACTAAAGCATAATCTACTAAGTATGGTACAATTGAATAACATTGGATTCAAGGTAGAATTCATGAATGGATAGGCCAAACTATTTGATGGAAATGGAAATCTAGTTGGATCTGGCAAGCAGACAAAAGGTAATCTATTTTATCTTGATTTAAGTGAATGTTCACGTTTTATTGCTCAAGTAGAAGAAAGCTGGTTATGGCACAAAAGACTATGTCATGTAAACTTTGATAATCTGGTTAAGACAAACAAACATAAAAGAGTAAGAGGAATTAAAAGACAAGTATCGGCCCTTGGTACACCATAGCAGAATGGTATAGCTAAAAGAAGAAATAGATCTATCATGGATTGTGCAAGAAACTTGATGATAAAAGGGAATGTTTCTATTAAATAATGAAAGGAAGCTATCAACATTGCAGCTCATACCTTGAATAGAGTACAGTTGAAGAAAGATTCAAACAAAACTCCTTATCAACTATGGTATGGCTACAAACCTAATGCAAGTTACTTGAAAGTATTTGGCAACAAATGTTATATCCTAAAAGAATTCAAAACAGAAAAATTTGATGTAAAAGGTGATGAAGGCATATTTCTAGGACACTCTTGTAGAAGTAAAGCATATAAATGTTTGAATTTGTCTACTCATAAAATAATAGAAAGTGCACATGTTAGAATTGATGAGTTTATAGAAAAGAGTGAAGAAGAAAGCAACAAGGAGCCAGAGGATTATAGAAAATTTGTTTACTATGAACCTAATACCCTACCAAACCTATCCAAAAGAAAAGAAGCTTCATCTCCTAAGTCCCCAAAAGCTCCAATAGTTATCAAGTTGCAGATAGTGCAACCCGAGCCTTAGTCTGAAGGACCCAAGTCACAATCAAAAGCTACCGAGCTAGTTCAAACTGAATTTGATGGACCCGAGTCATAGATAGTGATACTAAAGTTCATGATGAAAATAATGGAACTCATTCAAAACCCAAAGAACCTATGTTAACAAGATATTTCAGAAGGCATAATGTACCTAATCAGATCATTAGAGACAAATATGATGGAACAATGACAAGAAGCAAATTAAAAGGTACATGTTTACTTGCTAAATTTAAACCTAGAAATGTTAAAGATGCTTTGAATAATGAAAGTTGGGTTGAAGCAATGAATGAAGAGATAGAATAGATAGAAAATAATAAAACCTAGACTCTTGTTCCTAGACCCAAAGATAAAAATGTAATTGGCATAAAGTGGGTGTTCAGAAATAAGCCGAATGAAGATGGAAAAGTTTCCATAAATAAAGCAAGACTGGTATGTAAAGGTTATTCTCAAGAAGAAGGTATTGATTATGGTAAGACTTTTTCTCCTATTGCAAGATTAGAAGGGGTTAGAATGTTACTAACATATGCAACACACAAAAGATTTAAAGTATATCAAATGGATGTTAAATTTGCATTCTTGAATGAAATTCTTGATGAGAAAGTCTACATTGAACAACTAGAAGGTTTTGTAGATCCTAGCAAAAGAGACATGGTTTGCAAGTTACACAAAGTATTATATGGTCTCAAACAAGCTCCCAGAGCTCGGTATGAAAGAATTCATAATTAATTGGTATAGATTGGCTTTCAAGGAACAAATAATAACAATAGTTTATATATCAAAGAAGGACTAGACAAGAAGCTTGTGTTGGCAGATATATTTGTTGATGATACTTTATTCATAGGAAATGATGACTTGTGCAAATCATTCTTAGAAGAAATGAGTAAATAATTTGAGATGTCCATGTTTAGTGAGATAAAATTCTTTGTTGGGTTGCAGATACAACAAAAAAAAAATGGTATTTACATCACTCAATCTAAGTATATCAAGGAGATACTAAAGAAATTTGGAATGGAAGTTTCAAGACTAGTTGAAACCCCTATGTCTATTGGACATAAGCTTTCCAAAAATGATGATTCCAAAGAAGTAGATTAGACCACATACATATCAATGATTGGAAAATTGTAGTATGTAGTACATACAAGGCTTGATATTGCACTAGCAGTTGGTACGGTGGCAAGATTCTCAACAAATCCTATAGAAATTCACATGATAGCAATCAAGAGAATCATGAGATATATGAAAGGTACTGTAAACTATGGTTTATGGTACAAACTTGGAGAAAATTTGGACTTAAAGGTGTTTACTAATGCTAATTGGGCAAGAAGTCTTGATGATAGAAAAAGCACTAGTGGTAGAGCATTCTTTCTTGATAAAAGACTAGTGTCTTGGACAAGCAAGAAACAAGATTGCATCTCTCAATTTACTCTAGAGGTAGACTATGTGGTAGCAGCAATTAATTATTCTAACATTGTTGGAAGGAATGAAGATAGAGATCAAGGATCCAATAGTCATATATTGTGATAACACTAGTGTAATCAATATATCAAAGAATTCAGTGATGCATACTAAAACAAAGCACATTGCTATAAAATATCACTTCTTAACAGAGTTTGTGTAGAATAAAGAAGTCAGATTGGAATATGTAAATACAAAAGAATAGATTGCAAACATGTTCACCAAGCCATTACCTAAGGATGAATTTATGTATCTAAGAGGTAACCTAGGGGTCATTCCCCTATCTGAAGCTCACTAAATAAAGTTTAGTGATGCATCAACAAGAGAAATTTGAAGATCAATTAGTTGGTGTAGAATTGACAATGGCATATTGCAAATGAATCAATACTTAAGGTACATTGATATTAATAGAGTTGTTGTCTTTGGCATGTGTTGTCAAAGAGGGAGAAGTTTACTGTCATATCTCGTAGAAATTTTTGTCATTCCAAAGAAGGAGAAGTTTTCTGTAAGAGGGAGAATGTTTTGTGAATGAACTTGGCAGAAGTTGTTGTTGAAAGAAGGAGAAACCAATGAAAGGAAGAGCTCACACTGATAGAGCGAGTTCTCATGAATAAAACTAAGGATATGTTCCTTACTTTATTCTTGTTCCAAAATTTCATTGTGTTGTGACATGTTGTGTTGCCATCAATACCAAAGAGGGATATTGTTGGATAAAATTGATTAATTATGTATTGTCTTTGATGTTACACAAATGTCATATCATTATTAGTCAGTGTATGCCAAGCTACTTGGGTAGTGAAGATAGTTTTCTATGTCTACCAAGCATTCCCATAGTTGCCTAGTTCCAAAGGTAGTGTCTACTGAGTTCACTTAGGCATCAAAGGAAATTCGGTGGAAGATGAGTGTTAACTAAGTTCACTCGTTTAATGAAGAAAAGTTGAATGGAACTAGTGTTAACTATGATCACTTAGTTTCCAAAAGATCTTTGCAAAGAATGCATTATGAACCGATCTTCTATTGGTTAACATAGGAAATCACTTTTGAGTTAGTGTCTACCGAGCTGGGTCGGCTAACGAAGGATTTTCTTATTTTTGCATATTAAGCTTAATTGATTTATCCATTGCTTCTAGCCATCTGTGATGATGAATATTAGTTATTCTAAGTTGCATATGAGCCAACTTGAAAAGTCATGGATTCAATGTTTATGTGAAGATGTTATGAATGCATTGAAGATTTAATGATGAAGAGAGGACATGAATTTAAAGGATAAGAAAAATATCCTTGCAGAGCAAAAAAAGCTATATTTGATCAGGAAGGATCAAGCACAAGCCAAAATAGAGATTTGTAATTAGAAAATCGGTTGTATTCAAATTAGATCTTCTCATTATTACTCTCTAACCATTGTAGTAGTGATGTAAATCTCTTAATAGAGTTGGCTTAATAGCTATTTGTAAATCCTCTAACAAGGTGGAAGTTCGATTGAATTGCCTTAAGACCTCTAACAAGGCCACTCCTAACAAGGTGATTAAATCCTTTAATAGGGTCACACCTAACAATGTGTTTTGTAACATTTAATAGGGTTGGCTCCTAATAGGGCTCACTTCAGAAGAGTGAAAATAGTAACTCGTTGCAATTGGTGGTTCTTCCCAAACTAGGTTTCCATGTTAAATCTTGGTGTAAAATGTATTCATGATATTTTCTTTTATGTGTTTGCAACTATGTTAACATAAGGGTAATCATAGATAACATTTAAAGTTT
The DNA here is from genome assembly GCA_028749045.1 of Cupressus sempervirens. Lineage (NCBI taxonomy): Eukaryota > Viridiplantae > Streptophyta > Pinopsida > Cupressales > Cupressaceae > Cupressus > Cupressus sempervirens. The sequence goes on along the minus strand of CM053784.1, from coordinate 277,562,114 downwards.
TGCATAATCAGTACTTATTGAGTTACAACATTTTGTGTGTTTACCGAGCATCAACAATATTTAGTTTTTAAACTTTATTTTGTACTGACATCTAAGGATCTGGAATTTATTTTAGTAGTAACTAATTCACCCCTCCCCTCTCAGTTACTCCTCTTATATTTCCAACACCATAGTCACCTATCCTCTTCATTCTAATGGCTGAATGCTTGAAAAGGTTTGTGGAGAAAATGGTGTCTGTTGGGGATTTTGTTGGTCTCAAACCCTTGTCTAAAGAGCTAATTTATTCTCATCAACAATTTATGGATGATTCTATAGTGATGGGTGAAGCTTCAGTGAGGAATGCTAGCAATATAAAGAATGCTTTAGAGGATTATGTGAAAGCTTCTGGTCGAATTATCAACTGGAAAAAAGTGTGATATATTTCATCAATGTTAATGAGAATAGGCAGAATAAAATTAAAAGAATTATTGGTTGTGATATTGGCACCTTACCATGCTCTTATTTGTGATTACCCCTTTGTTTGGACCCACCTAAGATTTTTTGGAGTTCTTTTATTGATAAAGTCCATTGAAAGTTAGTAGGGTGGAAAGGATCCCTCCTTAGCCAAGCCATACAGGTTATTGTTCTCAAATCCACATTACAAAATGTTTCATCGTATGCTTTGAGTGTTTTTAAGATCCCTAGAAAGTTTGCCTTGGCAATTGAAAATTTTAGAAGCTTTTCTTACGGACATATATGGAAAAAAACAAAAGATTGACCTTGATTGCATGGGAGAAAGTTTGTATGCCTTTCAATTAAGGTGGCCTTGGTCTAAGAAGAGTTGCCCCTATGAATGATTCTTTGCTTGCCAAGTTAATATGGTGATGGCATAAAGAGGAAGGAGAATGGTGAGATATTTGGAATGATAAGTATAATAGGAAGAATTAAGATCTTAAACACTTCCTTAACAATAAGTATTTACAAGGGGGTTCAATGATTTGGAAACATGCACAAAAAAAAGTAGATTATTAAGAAAGGGGTCAGATGGAAGCTGGGAAATGGGAGGATTGTTCTTTTTTGGGATGATATTTGGATTCTCGATCACCCCCTTAGTGCTGATCAAAGGTGGAATGGTTTTATGGAGTAGTGCAAGAATCTCTTCAAAATTTTTATAGGAGACTATTGGGAGGAGAATAATTGGTTGAACCTCAATAGAGTGGATAACAACCTTAATGATCTCAACAAGATTCTAAATGTTATCTTTTTAAGCCATGAGGAGGATGCTCTAATATTGAAGTACAATCATAATGGATTATTTTCTATGTCTTTGGTGTATGCTAATGCTTTTAAAGAGTATAATGAGTCTTGTTGGGCTAAAGCTTGGTTTAAAGTTATGACTCCCAAAGTTGACATATTTTTTTGGACTCTTTTACAGGATAAAATTTTGACAACAGATAATTTGTTGAAGAGAGGGTTCAATGTTGTTAATAGATGTTATCTCTATAAGGATGTTGATGAATTGGTTAATCATTTGAATATTCATTGTTTTTATACTAGAAGAACATGGGAAAAGGTTTGTGGTTTGCTGAATATTCCTTGGGTATTCCCTGCTACAATTCAAGATTTTTTAAATGGTTGGAAGTCTCCCTCTACTAATACCTTGGTTATGAGATTTTGGGATTTTATTCTCTTGTTCCTTTGTTGGGGCATTTGGAAGGAACGTAATGATAGGGTGTTTAGGGGTATAGAAACTTATCTAGGCCAGTTATTCTATAAGATTAAGAATATGGTGTATGAGAATATCATATCTTGTGGAAAAGGACACCAACTTTAGAATGTTTGGGAAGAATAAGTGTTTTAGAATTGGAATTTGAATGGTCTTAGTCTAGTGCAAAATGGTCCTAACCTTAGGGATCTAGCAAGATGGGATTGTCCTCTGAAGGATTGGTATAAGATTAATTTTGATGGGGCTCTGAAGGGCTATTAGAGTAACTATTTATTTACGCTTATTAATTTAATCATGTGGATTTAATTAATTAAGTCATCTATTACTCTAGTCTACTTTAGCTTACTCTTAGGTGCATATAATTAATATTTTATATTAATTATAATGCGCAAACCTAGTTTTCTTTCCCTTTAGGGTTTTGTTCACCTTTAAGGTTAAACTTTTGTACTTTTTGTTTTAATAACTTGGAATACAACTTTGCTCTCACACTATTGAGATTTTCCATGCTTTGCTTTTTCCTTTTCTGGTTTCTCTTCAGTACAAGTTATTTGCATACAAGTGTTCTTGGTGGTCTGTGAAGTTGGTTTTCACAACTTCTACATGGTATCAGAGCATCCTTGTTGCTTCCTAGTTTGAAGATTTTTGAAGCCATGATTTAGAGACACAAACCCCAGTTTGTTTGTGATCTTTTTCTTCAATTAGGAGGAAGAGAAAATTTTTAGGTCACTTTGGGCCTAAATGAATGCTTCCATTGAGTTCAGAAGGCCCGTTATAGTCAGGATATATATAAAACTTTTGGTTTTTGGTGACTGTAGCTTCTGGAAAAAATAATTTTGCCCCCAGGTAGGCCGTTCAGACTGTACATATGATTTTTTGACAAAAAAAAAGGTGCCACCATAGCAGCACCACTGTGCCACCACAAAATCACCACCACACCACTACAACACCACCACTGGTCATGCTACCATGGAGACACCACAACACCACCTACCCTCAGCCACCACTCTGTGGCCACCAACGAGCTACTGGTCCCCCACCCACCATCACGGTGCCACCAAAACTCTTTGTTGGGTCACCACCTCCACCAAAAATGCCACTAAAAAATAACTTTCACAGGTTGACATCACTTCCCAGCGTTGTGACATCATTTCCAAACTGACAACATCACTTTTTTGGCCTACCACATTACCTTTTTTTGGTGTGACATCATCTTCTAACTGATTGATGTCATCAACTTGGGACCCCCTACTAACATCACTTTTTGGAAAGGTGACATCATATTCTAGTTACTGACATCATCATTCTAGCGGCAAGATTTTTTTTGGTCATGTTTAGTTGATGGTCATACGATTGTCAAATTTTTTGTGATGTCTGTAATTTTCCAGTGAACTTGTCTTTTGGAGTAGCAGTTGTTTTTTGGCCATAACTTGAGCATACAAAGGTCTTTTTTTGATCTAAAAGAAGTACCAAAAAGCTGGTTTAGAGATGCAGATAATGATACTAATTTCATCTCATTCTAAGTTTGTTTGAGCTCCCAATTTTGGTGTTGAAGTAGAGGCTTCTATTTAGTTGTTGCTTTGGTTTTTGAGGGATATATTTATTTTTTGTTGGGGGGGAGCATTTTCCTTTCTATAATTTACTTCAAAATTGACCCTTCTACTTTTGTCTTCTTCTCTTAATGTCAGACCCCTCTATGGCCTGGCTGATGCCACACAACTATCACAATTGGAAAGTACACATGACTTGACTTCTTATGTGACATGGCTTATGGTCATGTCTGGATGAGAATCAACCTATCCTACAATGACCTTTTGAGGTTCTTCAACATAGAAACAAAATGGATGAAGCCATGGGATTGCAATGAACATTTTCAATAGTCTACTATTTCATCTGATGGTTTAACCACTCCTCAGGCTATTTGGACCAAGTTTCAAAACTTGTTTGGCATAGTGAATGAGTTTTGGGCACTACAACTTGATGTAGAGTTGACTTCTTTGATACATGCCAGCTTCCCCACCATTGAGGACTTCTTGATGAAGTTCAAATCTCTACGTACAGTTTTGTAGAGATGTGGGAAAAACAAAACAGATGATGAGTGTATTTTTTTGATACTCTCAAAGTGTAATGTCCCTAATTGCAAGGGCTTATAATATTGTCCTGTTAATTCCAAACAATTAGTCCAAGGTTTATTATTGTATTAATTAATTAAAAAAATGATTCTTTATATATGTATATTTTCCCTTCCCAGACTATTACATTGTACAATAGGCTAGGTCATCTGAAGATTGGACACGAACACCACAATAAAGGCTTGACAAGACCTTGGTCCCCACCTTTCAAATGAGATCCTTCCATCTCTCACTATGCCTAGATGCTATACCATACCTCAGTCCTCAAACATTGTGGTGGGGTCCCATAGCTCGATAAACCTAAACCCAAGATATGGCATTTTCCCCTTCTTGTCTTAGGACTCAGCTCTACCCTCTTATCCACCTAGTTCTTATTGATTAATGTAATTCTTGAGATTCATCATTTATTAACCAAATGTATCATTTATTTGTTCATCTTTCTCTTTTCTTTTGATGAATGTATTCATCTTTGTTTCTATAATAATGTGGCAACTTAATTGGAATAATTGATATTATAGCATGTTTATTCCTTTACATAATTAAATTGTTTATTCTACATCAAACATATAATTAGTTCATTTATTTAATATATAATTGAGTTGTTTATTCCATATCAAAACATGTAATTAATTTGTTGATTTAATATATAATTGAATTGTTTATTCCATATCCAAGACATATAATTAACATGTAATTAATTTGTTGATTTAATATATAATCAAATTGTTTATTCCATATTCAACACATATAATTAACATGTAACTAATTTGTTTATCTAATATATAATTGAATTGTTCATTTGATATATCGCTAAGTTGTTCATTAATATTTAGGTATATGCATTACTATCACGAATCAGGGTTTCTTTTTATAACTAACATAGTTAATGTTATGACCTATCTAAATTACCTTGCCGTTGTGTGGTTAGTGAGAGGCATGGGTGACATATAATATTCAATGATGGATTGCTGATGAAAGCCATGGTCTGTACCTTCCTTGCTGTTATGGCTATGACCTTTGATTACCTATCAACCCTAATTCCACCATCCTTCCTTCTGCATCCAATATGTTCGCTCCTTTGATGCCTCTGTACTTTCCCACGAACTACTTTAAATATTATGCTCAACTAGTGTGTAGTTTTTTGCTTAGTTATTTAGAGCTTTTGTTAATTTGAGTTTTATTGTTTTGTATTAATAATTAGGTTAAATTAAAATATGTGTATTTTATTGATACTATATTTCTTCAATCTATCATTTTTGAAAATTATGTATTTATAATCATTATATTCGGCCATTATTAATAATTAAATTAAGTGTATTTTATTAACAATATACTTCTTCAATATAATTGACAATTATGTATTTATAACCATTATATAATTTATTTTAATGATTATATTTTGATTTACTATTAACAATTTGAAGAGTAATGGTTTTCATTTAAATTTGTTCATATATCTTTGAATATCAATGTCAATGATGGCTTATGACAGATGACCCCTCTCAAATTTGCTTGTCCTCAAGCAATTTGTGGTGGCTTAAGATTTCTTCGCCCATCCAAGTAGCATCTTCCTTTGGGAGGATTTTCCATTTCACCAAAAATTCTAGGATAACTTGGGGGGTGAATCAGTTACCACTAAAATAAATCCCAGATCCCTTAGATGTCAACAATAAAAATTGATTGCTACTATTATTTGGTAAATACACAAAAATGCTATAACTCGATAAATGCAGAGTGTGATTTACTTTTAGCCGATCTTAAAATATTAACACAGATTAATTTGTAAGCATAAGAGAAATAACATGAACACATGAGACACCAGGATTTAACATGGAAACTCAATATGTGAAACAAAACCAATGCAACTAGTTATTGCTTTCATTCTTCTAAAGTGAGCCCTGTTAGGAGCCAACCTGGTTAAAGGTTACAAAACACACTATTAGGTGTGACCTTGTTAGAGGATTTAATCACCTTGTTAGGAGTGGCATTGCAAGAGTTCTTAAAATAATTCAATGGAACTGTCACCTTGTTAGAGGATTTACAACTAGCTAGTAAACCAACTCTGTTAAGAGATTTTCGATCACTGCTACAATGGTTAAAGAGTAACAATGAAATGACCTAATTGTGATGCAACTGAATTGCTGATTATAGATCTCTATTCTAATTCATCCTTGATCCTTCTTGATTGAATAATACTTTTCTGCTCCACAAGGATACCTACTTATCCTTCAAATTCTCTATCACTCTTTCTTTCTCAATTCAGTCAACACACTTGCACACACACTAAAAATCTCAACTTGACCTGTCATTTATACCATCCAGATTATCAAGTCCGCTCAATTAAAAATTACAATAACCAATAATCATCACCATAGTCAGCTAGAAACAATACTTAAAATAAATAAGTTTCTTATGCCCAAACAACAAAATCCTTCATTGGCCGACCTTGCTCAGTAAATACTGGTTCTGAGACTATTTCTTGTGTTAACCAACAGAAGCTTGGTTAACACTGTGAACTTGCAAAAATCCTTTGGTAACCGAGTGAACTCAGTGAACACTGACTCTATCCAAATTTCCTTCGCTAACCATGATAACTTGGTTAACACTATTTCCTGCCTAAATTCCTTTGACTCCTGAGTGAGATCAGTAGACACTATCTTTGTAGAGTAATCTTCAAGAATTCTCAGTAGACAAGGAAAATTGTCTTGCTAACCAAGTGAGCTCAGTAAGCACTAACTGACAACTGATATGACATTTGTGTAACATCAAAGACAACACCCAATTAGACAATTGTATCCAATAATCTACCTCTTTGGCATTGATGACAACACAACATGTCATAGCACAATGAAATTTGAGAACAAGACTTTCTTTGATAAAAAGTTTCTCCCTCTATGAAGGAATTACATAACTTCTATGATATTATACTTCTCTCTCAAAAGATATAAAAAAATTTCAAAAAGATATGATAGTAATCTTCTCCCTCTTTGACAACAAATGCCCATGACATCACATACCAAATTAGTATCAATGTACCTTGAGTACTAATTCATATGCAATATTCCCTTTGATTATGCTGCATCAATTGATTGATCTTCAACTTGGTTCCTATTGATGCATCACTAAAAATTTATTTAGTGAGCTTTAGATAGGGGAATGAACCCTAACTTACCTCTTAGATACAAGAATACATCCTTAGGTAATGACTTTGTGAATATGTGTACAATCTATTCTTTTGTGTGAACATATTCCAATCTAATTTCTTTATTCTACACCAATTCTCTGAAAAAATGATATTTTATAGAAATGTGCTTAGTTTTGGAATGCATCATTGGGTTCTTTGATATGTTAATTGCACTGGTGTTATCACAATACATGACTACTAGTTCTTTGATCTCAACCTTCATGCCTTCTAACAACTGTTTAAACCAAACAATATTAGAACAATTCACTGCTACTACAACATATTTTGCATTTGCTGTAGAGTAGGATGTGTAGTTCTGCTTCTTGCTTGTCCAAGATACTAACCTTTTACCAAGAAAGAATGCTCCACCACTTGTACTCTTTTTGTCATCAAGATTTCCTACCCAATCAACATCAGTGAATACCTTTAGGTCTAAGTTTCTTCCAAGTTTGTACCATAAACCATAGTCTTTAGTACCTTTTAGATATCTCAAAATTCTTTTGATTTTCATCATATGATTTTCTTTGAGTCTAGTTGAGAATCTTGCTACTATCCCAACTACTAAAGTAATATCAGACCTTGTATGAACTACATACTGTAACTTTCCAATCATTGATCTGTATAGGGTTTGATCTACCTCTTTTGAATTATCATCTTTGGTAAGCTTCAGTCCTGTACACATGGGGATTCCAACTAGTTTAAAATCTTCCATTCCAAATTTTTTGAGTATCTCTTTGATATACTTAGATTGAGTAATGTAGATACCATTCTTACTTTTTTGTATCTGTAGTCCAACAGATAATTTTATCTCACCAAACATGGACATTTCAAACTCTTTGTTCATTTGTTCTAAAAATTCTATGCATAGATCATCATTCCCTGTAAATAGAGTGTCATCCACAAATATCTTTGCCAATACAATCTTGTCATCTGGTCCTTCCTTGATGTACAAACTACTGTTATCATTAGTTCTTTGAAATTTAATCTGTATAAGGTAGTTGTGCAACCTCTCATACCATGCTCTAGGAGCTTGTTGTAGACCATACAATGTTTTATTTAATTTGTGGACCATGTCCCTTTTGTCTAGATCAACAAAACCTTCTGGTTGCTCAATGTAGACTTCTTCATCAAGAATACCATTGAGAAATGCAAATTTCACATCCATCTGATATACTTTGAATCCTCTATGAGTAGCATGCGCAAGTAGAGTCCTAACACCTTCTAATCTTTTAATAGGAGCAAAAGTCTCACCATAATCAATTCCTTCTTCTTAAGAATATCCTTTACACACCACTTTTGCTTTGTTTCTTGATACTTGTCCATCTTCATTTAGCTTATTTTCGAATACCCATTTTGTTCCAATCACATTTTTATCTTTAGGCCTAGGAACAAGGGTCCAAGTTTTGTTCTTCTCTATTTGTTCTATTTCTTCATTCATAGCCTCAATCCAAATTTCATTTTCCAATGCATCTTTAACATTTCTAGTTTCAAAATCAGCAAGTAAAAATATATCTTTTAGCTTACTTCTTGTCATAGTACCTTTTGATTTATCTCTAATAATTTGATCAGGTGCATGATGCCTTCTGACATACTTGGCCAATACAGATTCTTTCCCTTTTGAATGAATTGCTCTGTCTTCATTTTGAATTTCAACTTCTGGCTCTGGTTGCTCGGACTCAGTAGGCAATGGCTTGGTAGCTTTAGAATGTGACTCAATTCCTTATGACTTGGTTTGAACTTCTTGCAACTCAGTAACTAAGGAAGACTCAAGAATAGAAGTCTCCTTATTGATAGATGTGTCTAGCAATGTATCAAGTTCAAAGTAAACAAATCTCCTATAATCTTCTGGTTTCTTTTTTCTTTCTTCTTCAATCCTTTCTACAAACTCATCAATTCTTACATGTGCACTTTCTATGATTTTATGAGTAGAAAAATTCAAACATCTATATGCTTTACTTCTACAAGGATATCTTAAGAATATACCTTCATCACCTTTTACATCAAACTTGCCTTTTCTAGACTCGTTCAAAATATAGCATTTACTTCCAAATACTTTTAGGTAACTTACATTAGGTTTGTAGCCATACCATAATTCATAGGGAGTTTTATATGAGTCCTTCTTCAACTATACTCTATTCAAAGTATGAACTATAGTGTTGATGGCTTCCTTCTAGTATTTGATAGTAACATTCTTTTCAATCATTAGATTCCTTGCACAATCCATGATAGATCTATTTCTTCTTTCAACTATTCCATTCTACTTGGGAGTACTAGGGGTTGATACCTATCTTTTAATTCCTCTTTTAATGCAAAAGTTATTAAATTCACTGGAGATGAATTCACCACCTCTGTCTGATCTTAAGCATTTCAATATTTTCATTTTTTCCTTCTCTATTCTTGCTAGATACCATTTGAATTTCTCAAATGCTTCTAACTTTTCTCTAAGATACATAAGAGTCATCATTTTGGAATAGTCATCAACAAAAAGAATAGAGAATTTTTCTCCACTACAACTTTCTATTCCAATGGGTCCACATAGGTTAGTATGCACAATTTCCAAGACATCTACAGATTGATAGTTTTTGCTTTTAATACTAGTCTTTCCCATTTTTCCAATCTGACAATTTTTGCATAAACCAACATCTGGTTTCTTTAAACTAGGAATACCTCTTACTTTTCTAAATCTTCTTATCTTGACCATGTTATCAAAGTTTACATGACATAATCTTCTATACCATAGCCAACTTTCTTCTATTTGAGCAATAAAACATGAACAATCACCAAGATCAAGATAAAATAGGTTACCTCTTGTTTGTTTGCCTGATCCAATCAGATTCCCTTTATCATCTAGCAGTCTTGCCTTGCCATGCATGAATTCTACCTTGAATCCAATGTTGATTAGCTATGCCACACTCAAAAAATTATGTTTCTGTCTTTCAACCCCATAGACATTGTCACATACAAGTTCTTCGGTTAATGAGATTCGATTTTCCCTTTTATGCAACAAGGTTCATTGTTTCCAAACCTTACACTACCACCATCATAGTCTTTAAAATTTTCAAACTTTGTTTTTTCTCTAGTCATATGATGTGAACATCCACTGTTTATGATCCATGTGTCATTTTTACTAATATGAGAGATAAGTGCCATTTTATCTTCTTCTTCATTAGATTCATCTTTCACAATAATGGATACTATTTCATCTTCACTGTTATCAAAATCTTTAGCCATAAAACAAGTCTTCTTACCTTTTTCCTTGAATGATTTGTAATTTTTGAAATCCTTCTTGTCATCGCACTTGTGACTTTTCTTTTCATCCTTGCTTTCTTTGTTTGGGCACCTGGCAGCAATATGAACAATTTCTTCACATGAAAAATAGATTAGGAAAAATTTACCTTTGTATTTTCCTCTACTTCTAGAATATTTCTTTGCAAGTAAAGCTTCAACAACTTCAAGATCACTATCAGAAATTTCCTCTGATTCTTCTTCACTTTCTAACTGAATGTCCTTTATTTTCTTGCCTTTCTCTTTGAGTGAAAGTTTGGCCTCAAATGTGGATTCAATATTTTTGGAAGCTAGAACATAATTGTCATAGTTGTCTAGCTCAAAAGCTATCAATCTTCCTACTAAGGTATCCAAAGTTATTCTATGATTTGGATCACACCTCTTTTCTTCAATAGTAGATACTCTAATTGCATAGATAGGAAACAATGTTCTGAGAACTTTACTTACAATAGTTTCATCCTTGATTTCTCCTCCAAAAGCTTTGATTGCACCGACACTAGCTTTGATTCTTTCTACATACTTGGCAACATTTTCATCTTCTCTCATTCTCATTTGATCAAACTATGCTCAAAGGCTTTCTTCTTTGGCTTTCCTCACATTGTCATCACCACCATATATGTCCTTTAGCTTGTTCCACATATCAAAAGCAATTTTTTAGTCCTTGATCTCATCAAATTCATCATAGCTAAGAGTAGATGCAATATCAATCATCATGGTGTTATGGTTCTTTTGATGAAGTCTCATGAATCCCTCCCATGCTATATTTTTTTCTTTGTTTAGCTTTGGAATCTCTCTCTTGTAAGACATCCTGATCTTTAGATTAGGTCCTTGAAACCTTCCTATAAGCACCAAAAGCTCTAATACAAATTGTTGGAAATATTGAAGGAGTAATAGAGAAGGGGGGGGGGGGGGGGTGTGAATCAATTACCACTAAAATAAATTCTAAATCCCTTAGATGTTAACAATAAAAACTAATTGTTGCTATTATTCAGTAAAATCACAAAAAATGTTGTAACTTGGTAAATGCAGAGTGTGATTTACTTTTAGCTGATCTTAAAATATTAACAATGATTAATTTACAAGCATAAGAGAAATAAAATGAACGCATGAGACATCGAGATTTAATGTGAAAAACCAATCTGAGAAAAGCAACCAATGTAACTAGTTACTATTTTCACTCTTTTGAAGTGAGCCCTGTTAGGAGCCAATCTGGTTAAAGGTTGCAAAACACACTGTTAGGTGTGACCTTGTTAGAGGATTTAATCACCCTATTAGGAGTAGCCTTGCAAGAGGTCTTACAATAATTCAATGGGACTATCACCTTGTTAGATGATTTACAATTGGCTGTTAAACCAACTCTGTTAAGAGATTTTCGATCACTGCTACAATGGTTAGAGAATAACAATGAAATGACCTAATTGTGATGCAACTAAATTACTGATTATAGATCTCTATTATGCTTCATCCTTGATCCTTCTTGATCAAATAATACTTTTTTGCTCCACAAGGATACTTGCTTATCCGTCAAATTTGCTCTCACTCTTTCTTTCTCAATTCAATCAACACACTTGCACACACACTAAAAATCTCAACTTGACCTTTCATTTATACCATCTAGATTGTCAATTCGACTCAATTACAAATTATAATAACGAATAATCATCACAATAGTCAGCTAGAAACAATAGTTAAAGTAAATAAGCTTCTTATGTCAAAAAAACAAAATCCTTCATAGGCTGACCCTGCTCGATAGATATTGGTTCTCAGATGATTTCCTATGTTAACCAATAGAAGCTTGGTTAACACTGCAAACTTGTAAAAATCCTTTGGCAACCGAGTGAACTCAGTGAACACTGACTCTGTCCAACTTTCCTTTGCTAACCATGATAACTCAGTTAACACTGCTTCCTGCTTGAATTCCTTTGATGCCTGAGTGAGCTCGGTAGACCTTGTCTTCATAGAGTAATCTTCAGGAATGCTCAATAGACAAGAAAAACTATCTTGCTAACAAAGTGAGCTTGGTAAGAACTGACTGAAAATTGATATGAAATTTGTGTAACATTAAAGACAACACACAATTAGACAATTGTATCCAACATATTCCTTAGTCTTTTTTCTCACTTATCAATGATAGTCTCTGGTTCTAACACAAACTTGCCTTCATCATTTAATGGTGGTAGTTCCTTGCATGGGGTAATTTGTCTTCCCAGAACTTTCTTTAGTTGGGATACATGGAAAACATTGTAAATCTTGCTATCCTCAGGTAATTCAATTTCATATGCTACTTTTCCAATTCTTCTTATAACTCTACATGGTCCATAGAATCTAGGTTTAAGCTTCTCCCTTCCACTTGCTTTTATTGCTGTTTTTTTTTGTAGGGTTGCAGTTGTAAGAAAACCATGTCTCCTATGTCAAATGTTCTTTCAATACATTTCCTGTCTGCATATAACTTTTGCTGACTTTAGGCATGGTGGAGATTTTCTTTTAGAGCTTTCAATAGGTCTAGATTGTATTGAATGAAGTCTTTTTCATTAGGTACTTTACTATCTATAAGAATCAAATTCCTGAATGATGTAAATTCATAACCAGATTGGGCTTCAAAGGAGTCATGCCTATAAACATATGGTGAGTAGTATTATAATAGTATTTTTCTAGATGTAACCACTTGACCCAAGCCTTTTGTTGTCCTGTGACATAATTTCATAGATAACCTTCTATCCATTTATTTACAATTTCTGTCTATCCATCAGTTTGTGAATGATAGCTCATACTAGGAGTTAATTCTATTCTTGCCAGTCAGAATAGTTTCTGCCAAAATTGACTGAGATATCTACTATCTCTATCACTAACTATGTTCCATGGTAATCCATGTAGCTTAAAAATTTATTTAATGAATACTTCAACAATTTGTGGAGCCTTATAGTCTATGCTTATTGTGAAGAAGTGTGCATACTTAGTCAACCAATTCACTACTACATAAATACAATCCTTTCCTTGTACCTTGGGTAGAGATGTTATGAAATCCATTGAAATGCTTTCCCATTTTTTATTAGGAATGGTTAAAGGTTGTAAAAGGCCTGCTGGGTGTCTTGGTTCTACTTTATTCCTTTGACATATCCTGCATTCTTGGACATATTTAAATACATGTTTCTTGAGACTTTTCCATGAAAATATTTCTCTTATTTGTTTATAGGTTTTATAATATCCTTCATGTCTTGCTAATGGATTATCATGATGTTCTTTTAATACCTTTCCTTTCACTTTGGAATTTGAAGTTAGCCATACACTTCCTTTATGCATGATGAGTTCGTTCACTATCTGATAATCATCATTAGGTAGTGCTCCTTCCATTATTTCTCTAGCTTGTGGATCCTTAACATATTTTGTGATAATATCATTTTTCCAATCTACTATGATGCTGGTTATTGTATTTATAAAATTTTGTCATGATAGTGTATCTACTACTACATTGTTGGTTCCTTTGACATACTCGATGTCGAAATTGTAAGACTGAATCTTACTAACCCATTTCTGTTGGTGATCATTGAGATCCTTCTGGTTCATAAAGAATCTTAAGCTATTATGATCTATTTTGATGTTGAATTTACCACAAACCAAATATTGCCTGAATTTAGCTAGTGTAGGCATTATTGCTAGAATTTCTTTTTCATATATAGAATAGTGTCTTTCAGCTTCTATAAGATTATGACTCCTGAATGCTATGGGATGTTTGTTTTGCATGAGGACTGCTCTAATTCCTTCCCCTAATGCATCACATTGAATTTCAAAGGGTAGTGTGAAATTTGGAATGGCCAAAATTGGGCATGTACTAATTGTATGCACCCAAAAATGGTCGCCTAGACTACGGGCCCCCATTATTCAATTTATCAATTTATCAAATTTTCTGAATCAATGGTTTGTAATATTTTATTAAATCAATTCAAATCAATTTTCTTGATCAAATTCAATTTATTTCATTTCTAAGATTGATCATTTTATTCCAAGTCTTATTTAATTAAAAGAAAATCTTCTCTTTTAATTAAATAAAATAAAATCCCCATTTAATTAAAAGAAAACCTCTCTTTTAATTAAACAGTTCATCCACATTTAATTAAGAGAAAAACCTCTCTTTTAATTTAATTTAATATCTTCTATTTAATTAAAAAGAACTTGCTCCCTTTTAATTAAATAAAAATCCCACTTAAATATCTCTTTTGATGAAAAAAGGAAATAAAATAAATTCTTTTTATTTAATTTCTCTACACTTAAAAATGTGATCTAAGTGGGATTTATCTTTCCACTTTCTCCTCAACCACTCCTCTTTTCTAATTGGTGGAATCTTGTCTCACATGGATCACCACTTTCTTCTCAACCACTCCTCTTTTCTCATTGGTGGAATTTTGTCTCACATGGATCAAGCTCTATTATCCCATATTGGTTGTAAGAAGCCTCTCACCTCCATAATTTCCTTTATAAGGGAGAGCCCTCTTCTCATGTTAGACACCCATGATTATGCTATCGTTATGCTGCAGGTTTGAAGACCAATTTTTGAAGGAGTTTGAATACAAAAGCTTTTTGTGGAGAACTTCTATTTTCTTGTCTTTTTCTCTCTTGCACCCATCATGGGCTTTTAGCTTAGATCTTGCATTTATAGATTAGATTTTGCATTCATAGGTTAGATCTTATTTTCATGCATATTTGAAGATCATGGAGACTAGCATTCTTGCTTTTCCTCTTTGAATCTCTCATCTCATGGTGTACTTGCATGGGCACAAAAATAGGTCAAACTGAGGGCCTCCATTGCAAACCTTTGCACTCTATTAGTAGAGAGCTATGGATCAATTTATGAGGGCTCATTCTTGAATTTTTTTACATGTAATGATTCATAGAAGTGTAACAACATTTTAGCACACATTTTTAGCGCCCACCGTGGGGCTTGAATCAAGTTTCTAGCTCCATTTGATTTTATTTTTTATCTCTGATTTTTTTACAGCAACATATTAGATCTAATAAAGTGCTTTTGTAAATTTTTCACTTTGGTTTTAAGGCCAACCCATATATAGATTGGTTTGCACGCAAAAAATCTAGTTGGTTTAAAGATTCAATCATATCTTTTAAACCACTTAGAATTTGATTCTAAATTTTTTTTTGTGGATTGGGTATGGGCCCAACATGTCCCAGTTTGATTTTCAGAGCATTTTGACATGAATTTCGCGAGTTATGAATTTCTCTTTATTTTTCATAAAAAGCTATTTTTGATCACAAATCAGCGTATTTTTTGAAAATTTTTACATTTTCAGAAATATTTGTGAATTATAAAGGGGGTTCTTTCTTTGTGTTTTAAATTTTGAGGCTGTATTAAAGATCAAAAACTCGATTTGATGAATCTGACCTATTTTGAAAAACTGGGTCCCTAGGGCACAAATGAAGAGATTTTTTTGAATTTCTTACATTTTTGGAAATCTCTTTAGTTTCTAGTAGGGGTCTCTTCTTTTCATTTCTATTTTTGGGTCCGAAATCATAGCAAAAAAAAAGGTCTAATCATGTTGACTAGGTTATTTGTATTTTTTTTGTAGGGATTTTCGTGTTTTTCTGGTTTTTTTTGCTAACTGCTCACTGTTTTGGGTTTTTCTGTGTTTTCTGATTTTTTTGGAACAACATAGCAGCAAGTTGTGATTTCATTAGAAAAATGTGCTAAAGTTGTTAAAAATAGGTAAGATCTACTAAGCGCGTTGCAAGGACTTTAGCATAGCAACAAGTTGTGATTTCATTGGAAAAATGTGCTAAAGTTGTTAAAAATAGGTAAGATCTACTAAGTGCATTGCAAGGACTTCAGGTATTCTTCTCTGGCTGATAACACTTTGATTTGGAACCTTAAAATGAACCTCTCATGTGTCTAGCTTGTGTGTTTTGCTCATGCTTTTATTTTTCAAACACATGCATAATTGATACTAGGTTGTAATCTCCATTGATTTTTATTTAGCAAGCTTGATTATTAGTGATAGATTTAGATAGCTATATTGGGTTATTGGACTCGTTGAATCCACCGGCCCCTCATTCCACCCCGTGGTTGCAAGATCAGTGCCACATTAAAGGGGAGGGGTCTACAGGATAGAAGCGTCAAGTGCTCCACTTGGCAACCCTCTTGTGCTTTCTAGAACTCACTAATCTTTGAGTTGTGGACTCGTTTTGGCTTGTGTGAGGGGTTAAGTGTTCCACATATTTGGACTCACCTTGCATTAGTTAAAGCGTTAAGTGTACCACCTTGTGCTTTTTGATTATTCTTGGATAGATTTGCTTTTGGAGAATTAACATCTGTACACACATAGTAATTAGGCCCCATGAATACTATTCGTGGATCTTGAGGGAGTGAGTTCCTAGTGAAACTCCTCTCAAAGATGGATTCCTTGTAGGTGGGGAGGATACTTTGAGAATCTCTTAGATAGATGGATCTTCAACTTGGTGATTGAGGCATCCTTTCTCCGGAGAGGTTGATAGATCACTAGGGGTTGATATCATAGATCTTGAGATAATCTTAGTTAGCGTGTCGGATTAATCTGCTTGCTTTGATTGGGCTAAAAGTGAAAAGGTGTCAAAACCTTGTATCTAAAAGCTAAGTCCCCTTGTGGTCCACTATTGTGATTCAGTCACCTTTAGAGAGGGTTAACCATAGTAGACAATCCCTATACAGGGAAAACTACGGACGGAACCTCAAGCGGTAATAGCCACTTCTGCCGTGGTTGCAACAATTGCTATATAAATGTCCTCATGGAAGAAATCTCCATGGGGTATTGTCAGATCTCCCTAGCAGCTCTTGAAGATTAAGTTCTCAGACTGTGTCAAAACCTCGGTGCGCCGGGATTGGAGGTCACCCCTGTGAATCATAAAAGTTGCAGAGTTAAACCATTACTAAAAACCTTAGAGAGGCCAACTTTTATTTTTTAGGGATGTATGCAATGATTGTGAAACTCTTTGAGAACATACATGATTAGCTCTCTTAGGGATTAGCATAAACTAAGTCACTTGATTGCTCATGCGCAAGGTTTCTTTTGCCCTTGCTCATTGTTTGAAGACTGCTTGCTTGAACTCCTTGATTGCTGTCTTATGTGCCTATTCAATGATGAAAACCTACTGATGTGCTTACTTGATATTTTAAAACAAATATGGGTTCCTGAGTTGAGACTTCACGATCAAATAACTTTGTTGTCCCATTATTTCGAGTCTCCCTAGGTTGATCCTATTTGGATTAGGCTACTTAACCCATTGTTAGAAGCTTTTTTTGCACCTTAGGTTATTGTTCTTTGACCTCTTGAATTAGTAGTCATTGATTTCACAAGAGACCTTGTTTGGAGTTGGTAAGATAGAAATTGTCCTTATTGAGAAAGATATACACTTCGATCCTTTGATATTACACTTGGAGAGTTTTAGTAATTTTTTGTCCACACTTTCAAAAAAAATAAATAAAAAAAAATCAATTTTAATTATTTATAATTTGGGTAAATCATCCTCCTGGTCCATATGTGCTAGGGTATTCACCCAAAGTTGTGAGCACCTCTGTGGCAGTGTTGGTTTATGCTTATTGCAAAATTCTATCTCATCACATCTCTTTTGGACAAGTTAGTGCTTTTACTATCCTAGTTTGATACCAAGGTTTCTTAGGGTTATCCTATCAACTAGTACATTTTCTTTCATGTTGATTACAAGTGCTATTACATGTTGCTCAGCATTCAAATGATCTCAAATGGTATCAAATTTCCCAAAATGACTCTTGGTCTTCTTTCTTCTTCATCTTTCATGTCTTTCTAATCTCCCATTTCTATTCTTTCTTTTCTTCATGTCTTTTTGATTCTTTTCCTCCTATTATCATATAGTCTACCTTCTCCTATTCATTCTTTCTCTTCTTCCATACTTGATTCTTCTTCTTCTAGAACCATGGATCTTGGATATCTTTTTAGGGATCCTCATTTGAGCTCAGATGAAATCCACATCCTTCTTGAATTTGAAAAGTGTTGTCACTCCAATAGATGCATGGATGCTAACGTTGTAACAAAAATGATTAAAAAAATGGATAAATTAGACACCTTTGCTAGGATCATGTGCAAGATCAAATCACAATATCCTTCTTCCAAATATTTCCCATCTTCCAAGTCTTATCATGATTCTTCTAAATATCATATAGATTTTCCATCTTCCAAGTCTTATCGTGATTCTTCTAAATATCATACAGATTCTTCATCCTCCAAGTCTTATCATGATTCTTCTAAATATCATTCAAATTCCTTATCTTCTAAGTCTTATCATGATTCTTCTAAATATCCTTCATATTCTTCATCTTCTAAGTCTTACGATAATTCTTCTAAATATCATTCACATACTTCATTTTCTAAATCTTATCATGATTCTTCTAAATATCCTTCACATTCTTCATCTTCTAAGTCTTATCATGATTCTTCTAAATATCATTCTCATTCTTCATATTCCAAGTCTTATGATGATTCTTCTAAATATCATTCATGTAGGTCTTCACCTACTTCTTCTTCACGATATCATTTTTCTTCTACTTCTACCAAGAGTCTTATTCCTCTTATTGAGACATATGATAATGAACAACATGAAAAGTCTTGTGATATGCCTATCTACAATGCCTATAGTGACAATGATTATGATGATGATGATTATTACATTCCTACAGATCCTAAAAGTCCTCCTAGTCCTATGCTTGTGCTTAAAGGGGATGAGTCACAAATGGATATTGATGGTAATACACATGAATCAAATCTTGAAAACAACATTGATAAATTTTGTGAACAATACCTAAATGATAAATCTGCATTTTTTTATGAAGAGAAAGCATTTTTTTGTGCTGAAATACAACATCAATGGGATAAGAGTTCCTCTTCTAAGAACCCTCATGCTGAAAATAAAGATTACACTCTTGAGCAAGATCATGTTAATGTTGAACCTTTGTCTTCTAATGCTCCCCTTCCATCTTTTACTTCCTCCGCTATCCATACATCTCTTCAAGATTCAGAGTCTTTCAAATCTCCTACCAATCCTTCATCCAACAAAGATCCTAATGCTTTTCATGCAGTTCCCTATAGTTATCCTCAAGGGCTACCTCTTAAAGAAACTCAAGCTAACCTTCACCTGGCTGCAAATACTTTTGATAATGCTAAATCTAAAGATCCTAAGCCTTCATGTGCTATAATGCCTACTTCAGCTAGTCCTTCATCATCTATTCCAAAGTCTTCCATATAATTCCAACATGCTTCCTTCTCCTTAGCACTGACTTCATGTCAAGAGGACTCTAAAAATGATAAAGAAAAGAATATAAAAAAAGATCAAGATCAAGAACCTTCCATGTCATCCAATCCTTTTCACAATGTTTTTGATACATTTTATGGTTCTTTTGATCCCTTACACCCTTTCTTATTCATTCCACCATGTCTTAAGCCTTCTCCTAAGCAAGATCAAGATACTACTTGCACCACTGAGCCTATTGACAATAAAAATTGCCTTAGTACACTTTCTCCTTCCAAAGATGATACTTCCATTAAGGTTATTAAAAATGATGCTATTACTTCCAATGTTGAGCCTATTGAAAATCAAGAGAACAATTCTATGCTTATGTTATCCAAAGATCCTTGTCAAGATCAAAGTCTTCCATCTTCTTGTTCTACCACTCCATGTTCCCTTCCACTTTCTACTCTTCCTAAGTCTTCTCAAGCTATAAGTTCTCCTATCAACGAAGTTGCTCCTATTAAAGATGTTTATGTTCCTATTGAAAATCCTGATGCTCACTCTAAAGATGCTGATGTCCTTGATTGTCATATAGATGTTAATGAACTTATTGATTATCCTTTTGCATCTTCCACATCCATCCTTGGACCTCCCCCACCAATACTAAATCCTTCACATTTTCCTTCCATCTTGGGTCCTTATGTCCCTTCACTTTCCCCTCCCAATTCTCCTAGTTCTTCATCCATTTTGGGTCCTTACATCCCTCCCTCTCCTATCTTTCCTCAAGATCAACATAGATGAATATCCTTGAATCCTTTTCATCCACCCACTCACCTAAACCAGTCATATCATCCTTCTTCTTACATAAGTCCCAAGTCTTTTGGAAGTAATTTGAATGTTCAATACAAGAAAAAGAAGCAATTCAAGAATCCATATAAAAAAGAAGACCACCATGTCTCTTCTAATCGACATGGGGGCATTAAGTCAAAAGAGATATCTAAGAAAAAAATTACAAGACAAGTATGGGTTCCAAAATCCATCATTGAAGATATTATCTCTAAATCATCAAAAAGAAATGAAAAGAAGCCTAAGGCTATATGGATTCCAAAATCTCTCTTAAGAGAGTCTAATGTTGAACAACAATTGAATTTGACATTCAAGCTTCCAAAGAATTCCGCTTCATCTTCTTCTAAAAGCATTCTTCCATTCCATGTGCCTAAACTGCAACCTTTTCTATCCACTCACCATATTCCTTCACATATTCCTTCATTCACATTTTCTCCATCCTTTCACCACCCTTCAAGGTGTGTGTTGACATTGATCTTGCCTTCATTTCCATTTTTCAATCTCACTCACTTCGCATAAAGCCATATCCTCCATTTTTGTCTCCCATCTTCCTTTCCCTATTAGCATCTTTGAGCATATCATTTGAATTCCTTTGTATATCATGGTTTAAACATTCAAAGAGCATTATCTCAAAAGCTTGACTTCTTCCAAAAAAAATTTGAAAAAGATTGAAAAAAAAAAGAAAGAAAAAAAATGAAAAATTTGAAAATGTGCCTTGGTGAAAACCTGGTAATCAGGCACCTCGGTAGCAAAAGTAAAGAGACATAAATTCATCCTATGGTGAAAACCAGTCCCTTGTGGTGCCTTGGATAAGTACCATGATGAAAACCTAACAAATAGGCATCATGCATAGTTCTTCTACATCTTTCATTCATTTTGTCTTCTCTCTTTGATCTTGACAATGTTGACCTATAGACAAACATTTGGCTATCTTGTGAGATATCTTATGATGATCTTGCTTTCATTCCTTTCATGTTTAGCCTTCATATCTATTTTTCTCCATTCATTCTAGTCTTTCGCTATCCTTTTTCCATTTACCCCTTTGGTCTTGATCTAATAAAATAGAGTAAAATATGATGCTATAAAGTCTCTTGACATGTCTACTTCTTTGGATTGCATCGTTCCCACTTTTACATTATGCTTTCTTGAATTATCCTATACTGGCCTTTCATTTCTTGTCCAAATGTTCTTTACATGACAAATTTTCCCTAGCTTGGGTACTCTTGAGGAGTCAACCTTTGAAGATCACTTTCACTTGCTTCATAAACTCCTTGCTTATCCATAATATCCATTAGCTTATTACTTCATCATGTCCTCCACCTTGTTAGACATTGGGACTGCACGATGTGATCTTGCTTAAGAGTTTA
This sequence comes from Cupressus sempervirens, assembly GCA_028749045.1. Lineage (NCBI taxonomy): Eukaryota > Viridiplantae > Streptophyta > Pinopsida > Cupressales > Cupressaceae > Cupressus > Cupressus sempervirens. The sequence continues at coordinate 277,540,358 of CM053784.1, read as the reverse complement.
ATGCCCATTCTGTCTAGGGGCATCTTTGTAAATATTTATTGATCCTGAAAAAAACAATCCAAAAAAATTGATATATTTTAAAAAAAATCCAAAAAAATTGATATATTTTAAAAAGTCCAAAAAAATGGTATATTGTAAAAAATTCTAAAAATTGGAAAATGTCCTGAAAAAATGATCATCTTAGTGACAACCTAGCAAAAGGCACTTTGATGTATCTTCAAAAAAAATTATATATTCCAAAAATACAAAAAAAAAAAAAAATTCAAAAATTCAAAAAAATAGAAAAAGTGCCTTGGTGAAAACTTGGAAACAGGCGCCTTGGTAGCACAAAAAAAAATAAAAAATAAAAAAAAATCCAAGTGGTGAAAACATGGAAACGGGCGCTACTTGAGGCCTTTGCACCCCTGTTTCTTAGCACATGTCCTCGACACTTAGCCTTTCTCCACCTTGCCTTGTCCTTGTTACCTTGCTTTGGAATTGGTCTTTGTCTAGGGGGCATAACTATGTTAGCTTTGGTTTCTTAGATGTGTGAGTCTTTAGGACACCTCGCAAATGGTGGTTTTCAACACCCATTGACATCGAGTGTTTTTCAACACTTATTGGTTTGGTCTTACCCAGTATCATCATGCGATCTTACCTTCCTGCAAGCATTTGATCCTTGTCCTCAGAACTCAGTATCAGTTAACACACTTAAATTTTTAAACGCAACACTTAATGCTTGACTTATGTCATGATCTTTTCTTTGTGTGCTGACTGTTATTGATTTTTGTTGAGTGTCCTTTTCTGATAAGTTTCTTCGGGATGCATCGCTAGAGGACTTGGGGCATGGGAAATGTTTTTATTTGTTTTTTTTGCTTGCGGGTGTGGTCTTGAACTCTAGAGTGTCTTTTGTTGTCCCCTTGAAACACTTAGGAGATTTGAGACATCATCCTTGATTGTTTTTGCACAACCATTCTTATAGTCATCTTGGCATCTATGCCTTGATGCGAGCATAATTTTTCTATATTAAATTGGGTAAGCTAACATCGAAGTCATCTTGACCTTTATGTCTTTGATGCTTATGTTAGAATCTTTCCACATTTCAATCCAATATAAATCACATTCATATCTTCATAGTTACATTTGTAACTAGTGATGATTGTGTGATTTTTCAATGTCCGTTAATAATGGCCCAATGATGAAAATAAATTCTTTTACATTCTCTAATGAATGATGAACACAAAATCCTATGTTACAGTTGCTCTTTTGCAAGTACACCATTGCATTTCATGTAGCTTTCATTATTAGACTTCATGTTAGTTTGCATTTTTAGGCTGCATTATGAGTTTGAGAGGGTTCTCCTTTCATCTTTATTGTGGACATTTAATCAATTGTGGTCACATTTTGATCTTCATTTCCTTATTTTCTTTCGTGATCTCAATTGAAATTTCTATCTTAAATAGTTGATTGATTTTTGGAGCATTTTCTTTTCTTATTTCTATTTCTATCCATATCTTTCAAACTTCTATCTTTCATTTTCTTTTTCCCCATTTCTTTTCTTCTAAATCACCTTTGGGGCATAATATTTCATGCTTGATGATCTACCTTGGTTCTATGATTCTTATATCTTTCATCTTACATCAAGAACCTTATCTTTTGTTCGATTTGATCAAATTTATCATTTTTTTGTTTCTCATTTATCTCATTTTGATTTCGATCACGAGGGGGCAGTAATTATCAATTTCAATCCTTGATTCAGTTTTATCAATTTTATCCTCGACTTTTTCAAGTTAAAATTTATTTGTATTCTTTGTCCTGATGTGTTCCCGAGTTGAACACACATCTGGGTTGTTTTGTGATCCCAAATTGACCTCACACTTCAATTTCTTTCTTTGACTACATGTGTTCCCGAATCGATCACACATTAGTCAAAGAGGGGCAAATGTATGCACCCAAAAATGGTCGCCTAGACTATGGGCCCCCACTATTCAATTTATCAATTTATCAAATTTTTTGAATCAATGGTTTGTAATATTTTATTAAATATATTCAAATAAAAAAATGTGTGCTAAAATGTTGTCACACTTCTATGAATGATTACATGTAAAAAAACTCAAGAATGAGCCCTCACAAATCGATCCATAGCTCTCTACTCATAGAGTGCAAGGGTTTGCAATGGAGGCCCTTAGTTTGGCCTATTTTTGTGCCCATGCAAGTACACCATGAGATGAGAGATTCAAAGAGGAAAAGCAAGAATGCTAGTCTCCATGATCTTCAAATATACATAAAAATAAGATCTAACCTATGAAAGCAAAATCTAATCTATAAATGCAAGACCTAAGCTAAAAGCCCATGATGGGTGCAAGAGAGAAAAAGACAAGAAAATAGAAGTTCTCCACAAAAATCTTTTGTATTCAAACTCCTTATAAAATTGGTCTTCAAACCTGCAGCATAACGATAGCATAATCATGGGTGTCTAACATGAGAAGAGGGCTCTCCCTTATAAAGGAAATTATGGAGGTGAGAGGCTTCTTACAACCAATATGGGATAATAGAGCTTGATCCATGTGAGACAAAATTCCACCAATGAGAAAAGATGAGTGGTTGAGAAGAAAGTGGTGATCCATGTGAGACAAGATTCCACCAATTAGAAAAGAGGAGTGGTTGAGGAGAAAGTGGAAAGATAAATCCCACTTAGATCACATTTTTAAGTGTAGAGAAATTAAATAAAAAGAATTTATTTTCTTTTCTTTTTTCATCAAAAGAGATATTTAAGTGGGATTTTTATTTAATTAAAAGGGGGCAAGTTCTTTTTAATTAAATAGAAGATATTAAATTAAATTAAAAGAGAGGTTTTTCTCTTAATTAATTAAATGTGGATGAACTATTTAATTAAAAGAGAGGTTTTCTTTCAATTAAATGGGGATTTTATTTTATTTAATTAAAAGAGAAGATTTTCTTTTAATTAAATAAGACTTGGAATAAAATGATCAATCTTAGAAATGAAATAAATCGAATTTGATCAAGGAAATTGATTTGAATTGATTTACTAAAATATTACAAACCATTGATTTAGAAAATTTGATAAATTGATAAATTGAATAATGGGGGCCCGTAGTCTAGGCGACCATTTTTGGGTGCATACAATTAGTACATGCCCAATTTTGGCCATTCTAGATTTCACACTACCCTTTGAAATTCAATGTGATGCATTAGGGGAAGGAATTAGAGTAGTCCTCATGCAAAACAAACATCCCATAGCATTCAGGAGTCATAATCTTATAGAAGCTGAAAGACACTATTCTATATATGAAAAAGAAATTCTAGCAATAATGCCTACACTAGCTAAATTCAGGCAGTATTTGGTTTGTGGTAAATTCAACATCAAAATAGATCATAATAGCTTAAGATTCTTTATGAACCAGAAGGATCTCAATGATCGCCAACAGAAATGGGTTAGTAAGATTCAGTCTTACAATTTCGACATCAAGTATGTCAAAGGAACCAACAATGTAGTAGTAGATACACTATCATGATTTTTTTTTATAAATACAATAACCAGCATCATAGTAGATTGGAAAAATGATACTATCACAAAATATGTTAAGGATCCACAAGCTAGAGAAATAATGGAAGGAGCACTACCTAATGATGATTATCAGATAGTGAACGAACTCATCATGCATAAAGGAAGTGTATGGCTAACTTCAAATTCCAAAGTGAAAGGAAAGGTATTAAAAGAACATCATGATAATCCATTAGCAAGACATGAAGGATATTATAAAACCTATAAACAAATAAGAGAAATATTTTCATGGAAAAGTCTCAAGAAACATGTATTTAAATATGTCCAAGAATGCAGGATATGTCAAAGGAATAAAGTAGAACCAAGACACCCAGCATGCCTTTTACAACCTTTAACCATTCCTAATAAAAAATGGGAAAGCATTTCAATGGATTTCATAATAGGTCTACCCAAGGTACAAGGGAAGGATTATATTTATGTAGTAGTGAATTGGTTGACTAAGTATGCACACTTCTTCACAATAAGCATAGACTATAAGGCTCCACAAATTGTTGAAGTATTCATTAAATAAATTTTTAGGCTACATGGATTACCATGGAACATAGTTAGCGATAGAGATAGTAGATATCTTAGTCAATTTTGGCAGAAACTATTCTGACTGGAAGGAATAGAATTAACTCCTAGTATGAGCTATCATCCACAAACTAATGGATAGATAGAAATTGTAAATAAATGGATAGAAGGTTATCTATGAAATTATGTCATAGGACAACAAAAGGCTTGGGTCAAGTGGTTACATCTAGAAAAATACTATTATAATACTACTCACCATATGTTTATAGGCATGACTCCTTTTGAAGCCCAATCTGGTTATGAATTTACATCATTCAGGAATTTGATTCTTATAGATAGTAAAGTACCTAATGAAAAAGACTTCATTCAATACAATCTAGACCTATTGAAAGCTCTAAAATAAAATCTCCACCATGCCTAAAGTCAGCAAAAGTTATATGCAGACAGGAAATGTATTGAAAGAACATTTGACATAGGAGACATGGTTTTCTTACGACTGCAACCCTACAAAAAAAACAACAATAAAAGCAAGTGGAAGGGAGAAGCTTAAACCTAGATTCTATGGACCATATAGAGTTATAAGAAGAATTGGCAAAGTAGCATATGAAATTGAATTACCTGAGGATAGCAAGATTTACAATGTTTTCCATGTATCCCAACTAAAGAAAGTTTTGGGAAGACAAATTACCCCATGCAAGGAACTACCACCATTAAATGATGAAGGCAAGCTTGTGTTAGAACCAGAGACTATCATTGATAAGTGAGAAAAAAGACTAAGGAATATGTTGGATACAATTGTCTAATTGTGTGTTGTCTTTAATGTTACACAAATTTCATATCAATTTTCAGTCAGTTCTTACCAAGCTCACTTTGTCAGCAAGATAGGTTTTCTTGTCTATTGAGCATTCCTAAAGATTACTCTATGAAGACAGGGTCTACCGAGCTCACTCAGGCATCAAAAGAATTCAAGCAGGAAGCAGTGTTAACTGAGTTATCATGGTTAGCAAAGGAAATTTGGACAGAGTCAGTGTTCACTGAGTTCACTCGGTTGCCAAAGGATTTTTACAAGTTTGCAGTGTTAACCAAGCTTCTATTGGTTAACATAGGAAATCATCTCAGAACCAATATTTATCGAGCAGGGTCAGCCTATGAAGGATTTTGTTGTTTTGACATAAGAAGCTTATTTACTTTAACTATTGTTTCTAGCTGACTATTGTGATGATTATTCGTTATTGTAATTTGTAATTGAGTCGACTTGACAATCTAGATGGTATAAATGAAAGGTCAAGTTGAGATTTTTAGTGTGTGTGCAAGTGTGTTGATTGAATTGAGAAAGAAAGAGTGAGAGCAAATTTGATGGATAAGCAAGTATCCTTGTGGAGCAGAAAAGTATTATTCGATCAAGAAGGATCAAGGATGAAGCAGAATAGAGATCTATAATTAGTAATTTAGTTGCATCACAATTAGGTCATTTCATTGTTATTCTCTAACAATTGTAGCAGTGATCGAAAATCTCTTAACAGAGGTGGTTTAACAGCCAATTGTAAATCCTCTAACAAGGTGACAGTCCCATTGAATTATTTTAAGTCCATCCATATTGCCACCATTCGTGTGCTATTCCAGTCAAATGTAGTACTAGAAATTTAATTGAATTATCTTCCATCATGAGACTATATGATAAATATGTGCCTAATTTTTCTACCCATGTTCTTACTGAAATTTTCTCTGTTCCATCAAAATTAGGTAGAACTACCTTGTTAATTTTTCTTTTTAGATCCCAATTGCATGGAGTTGTCCTTTTTTTATTGTTGATGTCCTTCATTTTTGTATCATAGTAATCTTTAAAAGGTACATTATTCCTCAATTCCAAAGCTAATTGAGAATATGTTTCCAAAATTATTTCTACATTATCATTTGAGTCTTCATTGGCTTCCTCTCCTCCCACTTCTTGGTTTTTGTGTGGTGCAAAAGGATGTGTGGGTGGGTTATGATTATTCTCAAAGTGATTTGAATGAATATCCCTCACATTGTTGGGTCTAGAATTTGTGTTGTTTGTGTTTTGAATGACTTGGAGGAGAAGTTTATTTGTTTGCCTATTTTGTTCCATGAGTGACTGAGTGATTTGGGCCATTTGTTCCATAGAGGATTTAAGATGTTTGCTTAGTTGAGAACTCATGGTGGTGTCTCCCTTCTTCCTTTCTCTTTCTATTGCTCTTTGCTCCCTTTGATTAGTTTGCATTAACTATCCTTCATAGGTTGGTAGGAAACCTTGCTCTAATACCACTATAATGTCCCTAATTGCAAGAGATTATAATATTGTCCTGTTATTTCCAAATAATCAGTCCAAGGTTTATTATTGTATTAATTAATCAAAAAAATGATTCTTTATATATGTATATTTTCCCTTCCTAGACTATTACATTGTATGTATAGGCTAGGTCATCTAGAGATTGGACAAGGGCACCACATTAAAGGCTTGACAAGACCTTGGTCCCCGCTTTTCAAATGAGAGCCTTGCATCTCTCACCATTCCTAGATGCTATACCATACTTCAGTCCTCAAATGTTTTGGTGGGGTCCCATAGCTCGATAAACCTAAACCCAAGAGATGACATTTCCCCCCTCTTGTCTTAGGACTTAGTTCTACTCTCTTATCCACCTAGTTCTTACTAATTAATGTAATTCTTGGGAATCATAATTTATTAACCAAATGTATCATTTATTTGTTCATCTTTCTCTTTTCTTTTGATGAATGTATTCATCTTTGTTTCTATAATAATGTGGCAACTTAATTGGAATAATTGATTTTATAGCATGTTTATTCCTTTACATAATTAAATTGTTTATTCTACATCAAACATACAATTAGTTCATTTATTCAATATATAATTGAGTTGTTTATTCCATATCAAAACATGTAATTAAATTTGTTGATTTAATATATAATTGAATTGTTTATTCCATATCCAAAATATGTAATTAACATGTAATTAATTTGTTGATTTAATATATAATTGAATTGTTTATTTCCATATCCAAAATATATAATTAACATGTAATTAATTTGTTGATTTAATATATAATTGAATTTTTTATTCAATATTCAACACATATAATTAACATGTAATTAATTTTTTTACCTAATAAATAATTGAATTGTTCATTTGACATATCGCTAAATTGTCCATTAATATTAAGATGTATGCATTACTATCACGAATTAGGGTTTTTTAAAAAAATAACGTAGTTAACATTATGACCTATCTAAATTACCTTGTCATTGTGTGGGTAGTGAGAGGCGTGGGTGACATGTACTGTTGGATGACGGACTGCTGATGAAAGCCGCGGTCTATACCTTCCTTGCTGCTACGACTGTGACCTCTAATTACATATGAACCCAAATTCCACCGTCCTTCCTTCTGCATCTAGTCTGTTTGCTCCTCCAATGCCTCTGTACTTTCCCACGAACTACTTTAAAAATTATGCTCAATCAGTGTGTAGTTTTTGCTCAGTTATTTACAACATTTGTTAATTTGAGTTTTATTATTTTGTATTAATAATTATGTTAAATGACAATATGTGTATTTTATTAATACTATATTTCTTCAATATATCATTTTTGACAATTATGTATTTATAATCATTATATTTGGCCATTATTAATAATTAAGTTAAGTGTATTTTATTAACAATATATTTCAATATAATTGCCAATTATGTATTTATAACCATTTAAAAATTTATTTTAATGATTATATTTTGATTTACTATTAACAATTTGAAGAGTAATGGTTTTCATTAAATTTGTTCACATATCTTTGAATATCAATGCCAATGATGGCTTATGACACAAAGTTGCGAGGATAGTATCAGATCTTCTCTTCCAATTTCTACTCCACTATGGATGCCTTTGGTAATAGACATCAGATGCCTTCATTTGAGGGATTTTGTGATCAGTTTACATGAGAACATGCAAAGATCCAATAGGTGGATGCCTCTTGCTCTTCCAACCAAGAATTGGTTGCTCAAACTTCTTAGGGGAAACGAAAATAGAAAGCCAAACTGAAGAAAGATATACCAAAAACTAATGCCAAACCTCCAGCTAACCCTTCAAAGGGTAAATCTACTTTGAAGTCTACTGAGTCTACCTCCAAGACTAAGAAGAAATCAACTGAAACCTACAATTTTTGTGCAAAGGATGGACGTCCTGTTTCTAGGTGTTAGAAATGTTTGGAGGCTTTAGAGGAAGCTATGTAGGAGCATCACATTTCAGCTCCTAAGTCTACATCCTCCCCTACAGGGAAAGGTCATGCTCTTGATGCACAAGCTATGACTTCTAGGCCTATTTGGATTATTGATTATGGTGTCTCTCACCATATGACAAACACTCAATAGTTGGTCACCTCACTTGCTCCTTGTGCTACCTCATAGATTGCTATTGGGAACTCATAACAACTTTCAGTTATGGGTTTTGGTTATGTTGCACTAGCTAATAGCTCTCTTCAGGATGTTCTTTGTGTCCCTGACATTTTGATGAACTTATTATCCATCTATTAGATTTGCCACTCTGGCTTTGGTAAGACAATTAAGTTCTCACCACATGATGTGGTTATCTGGGACTTACATGATTTTGAAATGATTGTGGCTACTGGGAGTGTTGACTCTGCTTCTTGCCTCTACAAATTTGATGGATTTGAGTCTTCTAATGTCGACATAGGTTCATATCTTGTTGCACATGTAGATTTAGTAAGCAGGCTTTGGCATGAACATTTTGGCCATGTCAATTATAGATATCTTCAATAGATGAGCACATAGGCACTTGTTCTTGGGCTTCTTCAGATTTCTTGTACAGATGGTGTTTGTCAGGGTTGTGCTCTTGGAAAACAACATAGGGATCCTTTTCCACATGGATGAGCCACTCATGCTTTGGCACCATTGGAGTTGATTCATAGTGACCTCATGTCATTTCCTACTCCTCCTTTTTTAGGTGCCAAATATGTGCTTACTTTCATTAATGACTTCTCCAGATGTACATGGGTGTGCTTTTTGAAGTACATGTCTGATGTCTTTGATTCATTTTGAGTCTTTAAGATATTTTTTGAGTCTTTCAGTACATGTCTGATGTCCTTTTGTTGGTAAACTTCCATCATCTTTGTTCTAAGCGTGAGTTTACGTGGATTCCAGAATGATCATGTGTGACATGATAGTATTCTTGGGAATTTTGGGATGGTTATTCCCCATGATTCCAACTTTTGTTGGAAGTGCTTAGTGTTTTGACCTGATTTTGTGGTCATGTGGTTGGTGCATGTCATAGTTGGGCACCTGTTGATGAGGTAGAGAGGGTTTTTTTCTTACCTTGTATTATTGACTTTATGGCTAGATGGGTTTTTCCTAGTGCATAGAAGGTTCCTTGTTGGAGGACCTTATGTCTATGTGACACCCATTCTCTTGTGGTTAACCTATTTGGGGGTTAACGAGATGGTTTGAGAATGTTGGAGTGTTTTGGTTTGTCTTGTGGAGAGTTGTTGAGTCATTGTTTTTGCTCAGTTTTGGATTTTGGTTCTGGTGTGTTTTGGTTTCTATTCTTGGATTGTAGGCTTCTTGGAGTAAACCTAGTCTTTAGGGGGGATGATGTAGTGCCTCTTCCATTTGACTTCGGTAAGTCATCTTGATGGATGCAAGCTTGCTGATCTTTTGTTTTGATGGGATCATGATTGTGACCCTAAGTGGTCTGCACCGTCGAGGTGTTTAGATTTATGTTTTTGTATTAGTTGCTTTGATTATGCTTTTGACTAATCTATCAGATTATGATGTGATTTTTGGTTCATTGAGGTTTTTGCTAGTGGTTACCAAGATCGATGTGGTATCATGAGGTTGTTTTGTGATTACCTTGAGATGTGTGCAGAGATTGCACTGTGTACTTTTTACCATGCTACACTGGACTAGGTTCCTGTAGCAGTGATTAGTCATGTTTATGACTGTGTTTGCTTATGAGTTTTAAGTGCCTTTTTGTTAATTCTTTAAACAATCATTATTTAATGCTTAAGTAATTTAAACGGGTTGTTCTTGTTGGATTCTTTGGGTATGTGTTGCAGACATTTACCTTGTTATATTTTGATCTGTGAGATATCTGTTACTTATGTGATATTTTACATTTGAAGCAACCTAAGGGTCAGATGTTACACTTTGATTCCAATATCATAGATATTAGACTACTATGCTGTTCAGTTAATCATATTGCATGATGATGCCACTTTGATTCCAGTATCATAGATATTAGACTACTATGCTATTCAGTTAATCATATTGCATGATGATGCCATTTTGAGATGACAGTGTGTTTTATGATGATACCTGGTTATCTGGTATTTGGACATACCTCTGATTATGTTAGGTGATGGATTTAATGCTATGATTATTTACTTCATTCCTGTGTTGTTATGCTTTATGCGAATGTGAGTGATGTAAATAGATTATTTTAATATAATTAAATAAATAGTTAAATTAGGTGATTTAATGCATTTATTGCTTTGGCTATGTTATTATATGCAATTGCACTTGATCGTGTTGTTTAGTGTGTAGGATTTATATCCCTGGCAGTGGCACATGGAGTTAGTGATTCAACCATTTATATTTTACCAATGTCATCCTTATATGGTTGACGTATCCTTAATTAAATGCTTAATTTAAACCTTTCAGTGATTATTAAATCTGAACTCATTTGCATTATGTGATTAGACCAGTAAGTGTGTCTATGCATTTAGAGGTTTGCATTGTCGCTCAAGTTGTTAAGGAGATTTATGTGTTTTTGGGTTTTCGAGCTTTTTAATTGATTTATTTTAATTTCTAGTAGTTTTGCCATAAATGAATTCCTATTTATAGGAATAGCCTATTTTCATATGGGTCAATTCGGGGTTTAACTAGGTTGGCTGGTTATTTGCCCTAATCGATTATTTACTTGAAAAGTGAATAAATATACAAAAAGGAATTTAATTCCTCACTTCTCACTTTTGAATTAGAAAGTTGGAGAGTAAAACCCAAAATCTTCTTCACGAGGATTTACTGTTTTGTTCGTTGTGGGAGCTACGGGCGTGGGATCATCACGAGGTTGGGCTCGTTGGATTTAGCTTGGGAAAACTTTGGATTGTCGCAATTTTCAGCTACTTTTGCGAGATATTTATTTTATGGTTCAAATTCTTGTTTTGCCCTTTTGGCTGTGAGGTAGGGCTTTCCTGTTTTATTGTTTTTTCTTTGTTTTTACTTCTGTTTTTGGTAGCCATTTGATTGGAGGCTAAGAACTAGTGTTCCCCTCCGTTTCTGTATGTTAGTTCTACCCGGTTGGGCGGGTATGAACATTTCCCTATTTTTTGAGATGAGGGTTTGGAATTTTGCACTGTTATGCTGGCCATTTTTGCATATGATGTCCAATTCCATTTATTTTTGGATTTTTGGGGTGTTTGTGCCCAAAGACCAAATGGGTTTTAATTTTGCAAGTTTTTCAAATTTTGGAGTTTTTACCTTGTTTTGCGTGCCAGCCTATTTTCTCAAGTTTTCTTGGCACAATGTGGATCATGGACCTAGATGATCTGTTTGGATATCAGTCAGACCACTTTTGCACTTTTATGTTGCATTGGGATGCGTGTTGCATCTGTACTCCCGATGTTGTGTTCAGTTGAGTGATTTTATACCTGGTGTTATTATTTCTTTTACACCTTTGCTTTTGTTTCATGAATGCTAGGATTTGTGTAGAATCCATACTCTCGGATTGAGGCCAGTTGAGTGAGTTCATGATGTTTGGTCTTGTTACATCATTGGGATTCGTGTAGAATCCAAACTCTCAAATTGAGGCTGGTTGAGTGATTTTATGGTGTATGGTTTTATTGGCTTTGGGATTTGTGTATAATCCATCCTTTTAAGTTACTTTCAATTGGATGTTTTGTTTTGCATCGTGTTCTCATCTTGTCCTTGTGTTGTGATCTTCATGATGGTGGTGCGCCACACATGAGTACATGCACGTACATTTGTTGGGTGACTTGTGAGGCTCGATCTTCCATGGTAATTTTAGAAGTTATGATCATTGGGGTTGGGATGGGGGTATGCATGCCCATGGGCACTTGTTGTAGGATGAGCATGGGCAGGGTAGGGTAGCATATGGAAGGGGCTTCTATCTCATAGCTTGGTGACCTCAATTCCATAGGGTTGGCAGAGGAAGTTTTAAATAAGTGATAATTAAAGAAAATGTGTGACTGATAATAAGACTTAAGATAATAAAATGTGTGTGCAGGGCCCTTTGTTGAGGAGTTGAAATGCATGATCCGAGCTTGGGCTTGTCAATTTCAAGCAACTCTCCATGATGTTAGCCCCTACTTAGTAGCCTTTTGAGTGTCTGACCAGGACCTATACTCCTTGCATTGTCTTAGGTTCTTGGTTGCAGCCATCATACTGTCTGGCGTGAGTGTTAGCCATGGATGTTGTTTTGTGTATTTTGTGGTTGGATCTTTATCTCCATCAGCATGGTGGGACTAGTGGACCTATGGGTGCCACGTGGTTGGGAGGTGTAGCTACCTATACCACTACTAGGGACCGGTGTATAGAGACGATCTTTTGTCCTAGTGCAACCGTTGCTGGATGTTTTCACTTGATGCTTCGAGTTTCGGAGTATGCTTTCTTGTGATTTATGCTTTCATTGGAATGCTTGGATATCATGTTTAGATGATGTTAGTTTATTTGATACATTCCCATATTATGATGTTTAGCATATGACTAGATGATGTGAATTGCTGTAGTAGCATATCTATTGTTTATTGATGTTTAGCATGTGATAGGTGATGTTATCTACTGTAAGATTATCTTATGCTTTTCTACTAGCATGTTAGATTTCTTTATGCTTTTGGTTATTTGCATGTTTAGTAGTGACACCCCTATTATGATAGTACCAATGATTTGATTGGTGGCTTGGGATGTTACGTGCGTGAGATGGCTAGGATCCATGATGGTCTTATGATGCTATTGATGGTTGGGAGGAACCACGTAATTACTTTGGTTGTTTTGTCATTGCGATGTTTTTTTTGTTCTTTGTGATGTTAATTTCAGTATGTTCATTACTACTATGGTTTAAATGGATCGATGTTCCTCTTTCCTTGCTGTTGTTGCACTCGAGTGTTCACTCCTCGATCTACATGCATCCAGTACTCCCCGGTGTGGAGGTTCTTACTCTATTTGGCTTAATGTTCTTCCTTTGTTGTCTTCTTGTATTTTCTTGGATGACCATGTGTCAGCATGGTGCGATACAATAAAGTGTCGCATGCCCATTTGAACTTTGTCATGCACACCCTGAATGTGTCGCACGCCTCTTGGAGTTTTGTCGTGCGATACTTCATAGTATCACACTCCCTTAGAAGAAATGTCGTATGATACACTTCCAGTATCACACGCCCTTTGGAGAAGTATCACCCAACCCCTAATTGTGTCACCCTCCTTCTGGAGAAATGTCACACAACATTGGTGAAGTATCACACAGTGCTGATAAAGTGTCACACAATTTTTATGAAACCTGTGCAGGTGGGCAGTAGGCACTTTTCGGTTTGATCCAAACTTTTCAAGGATGGTTCAGGGTACCCTCTTAGGTGTTCTTCAATCCCTTGGTGTTGCTTTTGGTTTTCCATTGTGTGTGTTTCTGTAGTCAGTCTCTTGGGTTTAAAATACATTGTTCAAGCATAAGTTGACGTATATTTAATTTCTTATACTTAAGTTATATTTTAGTATATGCGACGAATCTTTTGAGATAGGTTTCAAACCTCTCAGAGATAAGTTAAGGATTCTAAGAAATTTCAAGGCTTCGAAAATCCAGACTTAGCCAATTTTCAAGGCTTCAAGATTTCAGACTTAGCCAAATTTTAGTTTTGTATATTCTACCCCAACTTGGTGTTTTGTTGTTGAGTGGTTGTTTCTTGCGGCCTCATCGTGTTTGTGGTGGTTGTTGGGTTTTGTTCGCATGTGTCAGGTTGGTAGTGGCGTTTGGAGATCTGTTGGTTGCCTGGATTGTGGTGAAGTCTTCTATTGCGATTTTTGTGATCCCTATATGATGTTGTCATGTGCATTCATACTTGTAAAAAAAAAAATTCTGGCTTGTATTTCATCCTTGTTTCCAAGGATCTTTGGGCAGGGCATTACATCTTGCACGGTAATCTTATTGAGGAGATTTACATGGAGTAGCCTCAAGGATTTGTGTAGGATTCCTCCTTGGTTTCCAAACTTTGATGCTTATTATATGGTCTCAAATAGGCTCCTAGGGCTTGGTATGAGAAGATGGACTCTTTTATATTTTCTATAGGCTTCACATGCTGCCATTCCAATCCTATAGTCTACATTCAACATCTTGAGGTTGAGGTTTTGATCCTTGTGCTATATGTTAATGATCTTTTTCTCATAGGTAGCTCATCCTCTATGATTATAGATGTTCAAAGAGCATTGATGGAACAACTTAAGATGACTAATCTTGGTCTGCTACACTATTTTCTTGGTCTCCAGATTGTTCAGTCCTCTACTAGGATTTTTGTTTATCAACAAAAATATGTTCTTGATATGCTTCACTGCTTTGACATGCTTGATTGTAAACCTACTCCAACACCTTTTTAGTAGGGTGTCACCTTGTCTACCTCATGCTCTTCACCTTTAGAAAATTGCACATTGTACTAGTAGTTGGTTTATAGCTTGTTGTACCTAACACACACTCATGCTGATCTCTCCTTTGTAGTGGGTCTTGTCTCTTAGTTTTCACATGAGCCTCATGAGAGTCATTGGCAAGCTTCCAAGCATATTTTGAGATACATTCAGGGCACACTGATGTATGAAATTTATTACACATCAAGGACTCCTCACATTTTTGGCTACACTAACTTGGATTGGGCCAGTGATGTTGATGATCAGAAGTCTACTTCTGGCTTTGTTTCTTGTCTTGGCTCTGGTCCTATCACATGGTCATGCAAGAAGCACCATGCTAACACACTTTCATCTACAGAGGTGTAATTTTATCTATAGAGGCTGAGTATTGAGCAATGGTGCTTGCTAGTTAGGAGATTTTATGGCTTTAGTAGTTGATGACCGAGTTTGGTTTTCCTGCTGATCATCCCACTGTTCTGTGGTGTGATAATCAAAGTGCTATTCATATTTCTCACAACCTGGTGGAGCATTAATGCACTAAACAAATTGATCTTGATATTCATTTTATTCATCATCTAATCCAAGATGGTGTTCTCTCTTTGGAGTATATTCCCACTGATGCCCAGGTTGACGATGTCTTCACTAAGTCATTTGCATCGCATTGGTATCTTTAGTTGTAGTCTATGCTTGGGGTTATGAAAGTTGTCCTTGGGAGGTCTTCTTGAGGCCTTCCTTCCTTCATGTTTTTTTAGCATGTTTTTTTTTATCTCTTTTTGGAGAGGGGTTTTTCCCACTGGGTTTTCTCCTTTGTTTCTAGTTTGCAGAGATTTCCTTGTTTTGGGTACTTGATCAAGCTTTGTTGCTAGGACCCATTTTCCTACTTTCATAGCTTTGCTAGGTTAGCTTACCTCCTAAGCTTTTCTTAAGGGGGAGTGTTAGAGTAACTATTTATTAACACTTTAGTCTACTTAAGCTTACTCTTAGGTGCATATAATTAATATTTTATATTAATTATAATGCACAAACCTAGTTTTCTTTCCCTTTAGGGTTTTTTTTACTTTTAAGGTTGAACTTTTGTACTTTTTGTTTTAATAACTTGGAATACAATTTTTCTCTCACACTGTTGAGATTTTACAAGCTCTACTTTTTCCTTTTCTAGTTTATATTCAATACAAGATATTTGCATGCAGGTGTTCTTGGTGATCTGTGAAGTTGGTTTTCACAACTTCTACAAGGGCAACCTAGGAACAGCTGGTTGTGGTATCATCATTAGGAATATGAATGGGAATAGAGTGGGTGGAATGAACATTCCTATTAAGGTTAAAAAAAAACATGTGGCACAAGAAAGTGCGACCCTCTATGGTCTTAGCCATACAAAAAGTTTGAATTTGAATAAGATATGGCTTAAGGGGGACCCCCTTAATATAATGAATTGTCTTAGTAAAGTTATTAATCCTTCTTGGACTATTAATAATATTATAGGTAAGGCCATAGATCTTATCAATTCTTTTGAAATGTGTGTTGTCACTCACAACTATAGAGAAACAAATCAAGTTGTTGATTGGGTGGCTAATGTGGCATGCAAGAGTGATGAAAAGCTAATTTGCAATCACAATGATATCATCCCTATTGAGGGGTTTTTATTGATTGAGCATGAAAAAGACAGAAGTAAAAAAAAAAGTTTCATTAATGATAAATATGCCAACAAGGAGTAATTGTTATATGGACAGAATAGGGAAGTGACATGCAATTATGAGAAGGATAGTGTATTACCATTCAATACCACATAGATTATGGGTATTTTTTCTCATAATAATCTTTGGCTAGGATTTCAACTCCGATTTTCTTTTGCAGAGGCTTTTTTTGAGAAGAGAGAGTCTTTGTTTTAGTGATAAGAAGATGGAAGGAATGAGAAAAAGAATTGAATTGGCAAGCTGCAAAGATTAGAAGAAGAAGAGTGAGATTTGGGACACACTAGAGCAAGGGAATTTTATTGGTTATATGGAAAAATTGAAAGGAAGTAACCATGCCATTACTAGAAAATTTATCAAAACATGGAAAGACAGGAGTGTGTTGGTATTGAATTAGATTGGTGAAAACAAGTAATTCTTACTTTAGCCCTATTTTCATTTCATGCCCCTAGAGATTTGTTATGTTTGTAGTGTTTGAGTATCTTACCTCAGATGGTCACTACACTAAGATATATGGTCACCACTTCACATTCGTTAAACATTTTAGGCATAGGGTTAGGATAAATTTACCCTTTTACCTCAAACAATCATTGGTTAATTCCATTTTAGCCATTCAAAATGATCCTAAGGGAGACCACACCTATCATGATTGGTTAATGGTTTTAGTAATGAACCTTCTAAAATAAAAAAGGTGGATAGGCCAAGGCAGAGCAAGAAATCTCTAGATTGTAAGATAGAGGGCAGTGAATATGAGGAGGATTTTGATGATGAAATAGAAGATGAGGTGGCTAAGGTTGAAATGAAGAAGAGGAAGAAAGATGATCTTGGAAGCTCTTTCAAGAATAAAAGGAAGGAAAAGGAGAGTGAATCGGAACAAGATAGTGATTATGAGGAGTAGAAAAAGGGTTTTGAGAAGAGAGAATCTTTGGAAAAGGTTTTGGAAAATAGGGGAAAGAATGCTAAAAGAGATTCTGTCCCCTCTAATGATGAACTCTTAATTAAGAGGATTGAAAGGAAAAGAAAAAAGGTGCTTACTTAGGATGCAGGTGATGAGAATGAATTTAAGGAGGTGGATTTGGATAGGAACAAACAGGGGGAGTATGAGGACTACTTTGAGCATAACAGGGATGAGGATGACTAGGGGTTCCTAAAGGGAATCATTGGTAACCCAGGGACAATGATGAAGGATATTGGTACCCTAAAACATCAAATGCAGGATACATTAAGGGACTTTGATCTGCTTGGCAAGATGACAAGGGGGGAGAGAACAATGGGTCAACACATTGATAGACTCTCTAAGATTGTTGGAAATGTGGAAGAGTTAAAGAATTTGATGAAGTGTGTGCCAACACTTGAAACCAAGAACAAGAATTTATATCAATTTGGAAAATATCTTCAAAAAAGGATGGATGGTTTGGATTTTAGAGTAAGTAATATGGAGAAAACAATCAAGAAACTGGCTGATCAAAATTGCATTATTTTGAAAACCATGGCTGACAAATTTAACACCCTACTAAACAAGTTGGAGAAAAGTAAAGGCCAAGACTCCCATGCTGTGAATGAGGACCATGGCCTAATCAAGCACAAAAGGGATAATTCCAAGAAGAATGAAGAAGTGTAAGCAAAAAAAGCTAGATGACATGAAAGCTTCTGTGGAAAATATGAACATCTTGGTAGACCAAGCAATGAACCTTTTGAAGACTCTATAGCTATCTCGTGGCTATCTTTTTGCTTTTATTTTATTGTCATTTATTGCATAGATTTATTCTGGCCTCATATTTTTTGGGCTTTTTCTATTTTTTCTCTTTTGGCTTTGAGGCCTTCTATTCTCTGAACTTTTATGTTCTTTTTTCTTTGATACATTGTTAAAGATTTCGGGTCCTTTAAAACCTATTTTTATGTAATCAAAACCTTGTTTAATTATCATATTATATCTTGTAGTGTATGTATCATGTAAATCTTCTACATGAGGTGATTTTTATCATTATCATAAGAAAAGGTTGTATAAGATTGAATAATAGGTTTGGAGGAAGTGTCTTTACCCTTTCCTTTAATATCATCATGAATCAGAGGAGAAGGTAAATCAAAGAAATCTTGCACATTTTCATCCTAAACTATAGCTTGAATTCCATCATAAGTGTGGGAAGAACAAGGATTAATAGATGGAGAATTAGTCATTGGATTAAGAATAATAGGATTTGGATTAGGAAGATTAAGAGATGGTGTATCATCTACAAAATCCTTCACATAATCCAAAAGAATAATAAGTCTACCACATGAATGTTTAATGAAAGTTTTGAATGTGGGAAGACTAGTATCACTAAATTCACAAAAGCATAAGCAAGAATAAAATAAAAGATCATGAACATAATAAAATGAATGATACTCTCATTAACCTCATAATTATGGTAAAAAGATGCAAAAAGAAGGGTATAAAGAAACATAACTACACACTAAAGCATCCTACACACTAAAGCATCTTCATCATATTCATAACAAATGAAATATAGGAAATGTTTTTGTATTTTGTTGAATATATAGATTTTTTTGTTTTTTCGTTTTTGTATTTTTTGTATTTTTGAAGTTTAAAATGCAAGAGCATATACTAAATCTAATCTTAATGCAAGAAAAGACCTAATAAATATGAACTGAAATTTAACACCACAAAATACAATAAGGCATCTCATTCCACAAAAGAAAAGAGGGTAAGCATGTCAGGTTCACCAAAATGAATAGGATAAAAATAAGGTTGATCCTCTACCCTAAATAGGAATGATCCAAATTGATTAAGCACAAGAAAGTGATCAATGCAAAAATGGATCATGTAATGGAAAATAAGGAGAAAGGAGGTCCTATGATCTTCCTATTTTGAAAAGTATGTGCTTAAATCTTGAGATAGATAAAAGAAAAATACTGAATAATTATGGAAAATGCTGATTTCTGGTGTCTGTGTATAGTTTTGGGGAGCTTTGTAACCTATTTCAGATTAGAAATGTCGAGATAGAGAAAACGTAGAAAAATTTTGTCCTTTTGAAGGGAGGTCGGCCTTGACCCTGGTAGTGGGGCACAATCTTAACCCAAGGCACAATTGTACCTCAAAAAGTTGACTTTGACTTGCACTTCTCTAACAAAAATTTTGTTCGTAGATACTACAAGTTTGATGAAAATGGTATCCAAATATGCTCTTCAATTCGCTGTTGCACACCTGTATCTACAAGAAAAATGGTTTTTTTTTTTTGGATGAGGAGTTTTCCTTGGTCAAAATATAGTTTGGAAGCAACCTTAATAATGGAATTGAAATAATAAATGCTATCAAGTAGAAGTAAATCTAACAATGAAGCTATGATATTCAATAGAAATGCAATCGTATTTGAAATGTAAGCAAGTATGTTGATATGAAAGCTTGAACATAACATTAACAAATGTAAATAAAAATCTCCATGATTGTATGCTTTGAATCCGCCTTGGTAGAAGAATGAAAAAATCTTGAAGATGAACAAAGGATCTTGAAGGAAGATCACACCACCATGATGGTAAGATCTAGGGTTTGAATGTTGAATCTTGAATGCTTGAACCAAATCCCTTGAAAGGCTTGAATGCTTCAATCCTTGATCTTCAGTGGAAAACTTAAATGCTTGAATGGTAGAATGATTGATAATATCTCCTTATGAAAAGTAGGTAATTTCTCATAGATAGTGGATGTGCTCATGAATCATCGATCATAGAAAAAGTGGATGTCAAAATGAAGGAAGAAGACTTCCTTATATAGAAATCTAGGGCACAAACTTGTATAGGAGGAAAACATGGGAGCATTAAATTCCAATTAACCTTAACCCTTAGAAATGGACCTAGATTAAATGTAATTTAAGAGTCTACCATTGTGAAACCTGAAACAACCAACCTGAGAGCAGGAAAAAGAAACTTTTCAAAGCCCGATGTCCCAAAACTCCCAAAAATTAGAAAATGGACCCGAGGTTAGGGATGAGGTTGACCCTTCCCTAGGTTAGGGTTGAGGTCATCCTTGACCTAGGTCAGGGTCAAGGTTGACCTTGAACTAAACGGACATCCTTGACCTAGAAAGTCAAAGTCCTCAGTTTCACAGAGAAAGTTATCAAAAGTAGGCTAGAAATAGAGAGAGAAGCAAAACAAGGGGAAAACAATTAGATCCATGCAAAGACCTATTGAAGATGCTTGACATGACCCCAAACCACTTACTTGGAGGGCTAAACACTCTTAACATGGAAGTGCTTCCATTTTAAGATGACACAACAATACAACCAACAACCATAAATGTTTAGAGGGAAAACCCCAATGGGGATGGTACTCAAAAAATGATGTACTATAAATATTCCTTGTTAGAGGATGAAATCTATTAGGATCCATTGAAATGCATTCAATACATATCAATCCCTATTAGGAAATTGTTACCATTTTTGCCCCCCCTCGCAAAAATTTAAATTTAAATATTTACCCCACCCAACGACCACTTACCATTTTAATATTATTTCAAATGCCACAAAAATATTACAAAAATAAAACATTCAAAATTCTATGGTATTTCTTTTATTCCCTAAGTTTGTTCTTGCTGGCCTGCAACTTTTTATGCCATCAGATCTTGCCTAGATCTATGGTGGGCACTTTCCCACATTATCAAAACAAGTGATCTTTAAACATTGTGGGGAAGCCCCTTAGCGATGCATGGCAGGTGGGTCCTTTCATTTTGTGTAGGCCATAGAAAGGAGGAGGGTCAGTCTAGCTGGCGATTCTATTAGTGCCCACAGTCCCACATTCTCAGTTCTGTCAGATTTCTTGACAATGCAGGGAAGCACTTTTTTGCACATGGCAGGTGCATCCATCTTCTTTGAGCCATCATAGACAGGGTGGGTAGGGTGGCAGGGTGAGTTGGCAGTTTGATTGGTGCCTGTATTCTCACATTTTGCCTTTCGTTAGATTTTCTAACAATGTGGGCAAGTGCCCTAGTGACACGCATCCATGTGATGTCACAGAATATATTCTTGTGGGTTCAGGGGGTATGGGTTATGTGCACCATTTGATGTGATTTGATCAATGGTTGGTGCATGCCTGCAAGATGAAGTTGCAAGGATGTTAAGTAATGTGAGCATGCCCCTTTGTGACACATGGCTAGTGTGACATCATGGGCCTGCCTCTCTCAAAAGATGATGATGGCTCATCCTTGGTGGTAGTTGTTAGGTGAGTAAGAGTACACCAAAGGTGTTTTATTGGCCCGTCCAACTGACTAGGTAGGCAAGCTTGCATGATTCTAATCACCATAGATTAAAAGAGGATCAAGGGCTAGTGCTTCCCCGCATTAACAAGATGCAAAAAAGTTAAATAATGCGGGCAAGCACCTTACTGTCACGTGTCTCCGTGGGACCTATTTATTGTGTGGGTCACCAAGGTGGTGCCAGTTGTATGCTAGGTCATATGCCGAGTGTTTGGTGGGCCCAAAATTCTGAAGAGCAAATGTAGTATACGGAGAATCTTTCTCGATCGTTGATCTTCTGTAAATCGATGATCAAAACTTGCTCGCAATATGGAAGTGCATGAAGATTAAACATTGTGAGAAAGTGCCTAAAGAACACGTGTCCTTGCAGGCCTAGGGAAATACATAATAGTTAGCATTGACAGGTTAGGGCTGGCAGTTACATCATGATCAGGGTTTTGAGGAGGTGGTCCAGTTAATAAAGAAGATGTTGGTCAACTGCATGGAGACCTTGTGGGGTGGCAAAATAAAATGAAGTTATTGGCCCATGTGGCCTAATTTGGGTGCAATATTCAGTTGACTATTTGACCCTGTTGATTCATTAGCTAGAAATAGGGGAAATTGAGTTTTGTTCTACGATCTGATCCTTATAATCAATGCCAACCACTCTTGGATAAATGCTGAACTCAGTGAACATGGGAAAACACTCCACCTCCCTAGTTTATCTATCTACCTTGGTCATAATGGTTTAATGGTGCCATTTCTATCTTCTCAGGGCCTTGTTTCAAAGATAAGATATCATTGCATCTGGATTTGTGCTCAGATCAAATTTTCTTCAGATCTCCATGATTATTCTCTGTAGGGCTTAATGGTAGTGGTTGTGGAGTAACTTTAGTGAGAAAATATCTTAGTTATGCCTAAACTATAAAGGAAATTTTTTGTAGATTTTGTTAAGGTCGACTCTTCTCTTACTTCTCTGATATTGCTTTGCAATTTCATGTGTAAATTGCCTTTGCCTCTGAACTATATGACATTTTGCCTTATCTCCTTCAGCCATTGGTGTAAAGTGAAAGAATTATTTGCCTCTCATTGGTGTATTGTGGGTATTTGCAATCTTGCATGACTGTATCTCTTTTGGCCTATGAATGATATATAAGTGAATCTTGTCTTTCCTTGTGTCATTCATTGTGTTTTCTGATCTGTATGTGATTGTTGTTAGATTAAAGAAAGTCCGGATGTGTATATCTCTTTGTGTCATGATGGTTCAATAGTTCATGTATGGGAAGATATTAGTTTGAACACTCTATTTTGGTTCATCACCCCCTTAGGTTAGAGTAGGTAGATTTGATTTCACGCATTCCTTCTCCCGTTTCTTCTCCAAGAGTAGTTAGGTGCACCCTGATAGTAAAGGAAGCTGGCCTTCTTCGGAGACTCAACCTCATAGTTCAAGTCCCACATCTTGGAGGTTATTTTCATGTTTCATAAGGTTTTTCTTAGGTAAAAACTTTGGACAAGGGTACAAACTTTTGTGACAATAGAAATTTTAAATCCGTATTAGGAAATTCCAACCCTATCAGGAGTTGTAGAAGGCAGATGGACCCACTGTCCAAACTGCTTCAAGGGAAAGATCACCAAACTCACTGTCCAACTGATCTTTGTATTATTCCTTGTAGAATAATAGAAATGAAATAATATCTACTCCTTCTTTGTCCTCTTGACTAGACCAAACCTCTTTTGATCTCAATATGAGATCACCAATTTCACATCCAAATAATCCCTTGGATCACTTACACGCATTTAACAACTTCACATATCACTTGCATAATTCACACTTCACTTATTAAATTCATATTTCATCAAAAGGAAAATAACCTTCCTTTATACCTTATCTTCAAGATAATTCCTTGTGTTAGCCTTGAGGCTTTCCTAATCAATTATAATAGGACCTCATTAAGATATTATAGAACATTACATCTTTTCATAATTACCAATCAACGTTAGCTTACAATCTTTACAAATTTCCACATGTACGACCTCAAGCCTTGCACACTTGCTAATGTCATCATCAAACTATCTACTATCACTATCTAACTGAACTCATTATGATTCTATCTAAGTAAGAAGATATAAATAAATCATTAGGAACCACTTATCAGGTACTCTATCTGCATAGTGTCTTCTTTAACTCAAATATATCTTCTACATGTCTTCAACTTTCTTCATACACACTTCACCACTTCATTATGACATAATATATAACACATCTATAAGTGTGCTTGACCTAATCATTAATACTTAGTTTGTATAATTTTGTTCTCTGTCTATTACTCTACCAGCCTTCATGGAAATAATGCTATGTTGACATCAATGAAAAACACAGTCATGAATGTAACATGTTAATCATGCTAACAATCTCCTGAAGTGTTCTACCAATGCTTAGCATACTCCATAAAGGGATGACATTAATATTCATGCTAAAAATCACATCATAAAATATTAGGGTATTAGATCAAGAAACATAATTACTCATTACTAGTACCAAGCCATTCCAAATTTCAGGAAAAGAACACAAAATCAAGAGAGCTCAAATTTATTTATCAAAATTAACATTCACAAAAGATAATTGATTGATAACCATATTAAAATCATTTAAATTATCTTCAATAAATCCACCCTCTACCTTCTTCATATTAAATAAACTCTTCATGAGAAGTACCTTGTTTGAAGTGGAGGGCTTTCCATACAACCTTGCCAGGGTTTGCATCAACTCTTTGTTGGAAATATAGATGGAGTAACTGAGAGGGGAGTGAACCAGTTACCACAAAAACAAATCCACAGATCCCTTAAATGTCTTATAAACTTAGTTACTACTATCACTCGGTAGCTACACAGAAAAATGTTGTAACTCAGAAGATGTACTATGTATTAACTTATTACTAATCTTTAAGCATTCATAAAGATTTAACATGCATGCATAAAAGAAATAACATCAACACAAGAGACACCAAATTTAACGTGGAAACCCAATATGGGAAAAACCACCAAGTAACTAGCTACCACTTTTTACTCTTCTAAAGTGAGCCCTGTTAGGAGCCAACCCTATTAAAGGTTACAAAACACACTATTAGGTGTGACCCTGTTAGAGGATTTAAACACCCTACTAGGAGTGACCTTGCTAGAGGACTTTAGAATAATTCAATAGAACTATCCACCTTGTTAGAGGATTTACAAAAGTAAGAGATTTAGGAATCACTGCTACAATGATGAAAAAGTAACAATAAAGTGACCTGAATAAGATGCAACTGAACTTTGCTATTACAGATCTCTATTCTACTTCACTAGATCCTCTCTGATTGAATACACCTTTGCTGCTCCTCAAGGATATCTGATCCTTCTTCTAAATTTTCTCACACCTTCCTCTTCACACAATTAGCTCACTTGCATGCTCACTCATTACAATTTAGATTTCACAACTTGACCTTTTATTTATACCATACAAATTATCCAGTCGGCTCATTTACAAGTTACAATTACCAATAATCATTACATCAGTCGGCTACAAACATTACATGAAACAATTAAACTTTATTTCCCAAAATAATGAAATCCTTCATTGGCTAACCTTGCTCGGTAAACATTGCTCTAGAAATGATTTCCAGTGTTAACCAACTGAAGCTCAGTAAACACTGAGAACTCTGCAAAATCCTTTGGAGACTGAGTGAACTTAATAAACACTAGCTGTCCTTCACATATCTTGTGAGCTTGGTAGAAACTAACTTCTGCCATAAAATCTTTCATTGCCCAAGTGAGCTTGGTAGAAACTGTCTCTACAATATAACTACCAGGAACACTCGATAGACTCTGTCTGATAACTAATATGACATTTGTGTAACATCAAAGAAAATACACAATTGAACAATTGTATCCAACAATCTCCCTCTTTGGCATTGATGACAACACAACATGTCATAGCAAAATTAAATTTGAGAACAAGTCTTTTTCTGACAGAATATTTCTCCCTCCTAGATTTTATGCCACAAACTTCTCAAATACAGTAATCTCCCTCTATGAAGGAATTACATAAACAACAAAGTCTCCACAAAAAAATTCAAATTTAAAAAAAATATGATAGTATACTCTCTCTCTTTGACAACACATGAAAAAGACAACACAAACCAAATGATTAGCAATGTATCTTAAGTACTGATTCATATGCAATGTTCTCATTACTATGCTACATCAATTGAAAAATCTTCAACTAGAAACCTATTGATGCATCACTAAAACTTCATTTTAGTGAGCCTCAGATAGGGGAATGACCCCTAACTTACCTCTTAGATACAAGAATGCATCCTTAGTTAATGGTTTGGTGAATATGTCAGCAATTTTTTCTTTTGTATGGACATATTCTAATCTAATCTCCTTATCCTGCATCAATTCTCTGACAAAGTGATACTTTGTTGCAATGTGCTTGGTTTTTGAATGCCCTACTGGATTCTTAGATATGTTGATTGCACTTGTATTGTCACAAAACATCACAATAGGTTCTTTGATTTCCACCTTCATGCCTTCCAATAATTGTTTGAACTAAACAATATTAGAATAGTTTACTGCTACTACAACATACTCTACTTCTACTATGGATTGGGATGTGCAATTTTTCTTTTTACTTGTCCAAGAAACTAACCTCTTTCCAAGAAAGAAAGCTCCTCCACTTGTACTCTTTCTATCATAAATGCTTCTTGCCTAATCAACATCAGTAAACACTTTCAAATCTATATTACCTCCAAATTTGTACCATAATCCATAATCTTAAGTTCCTTTCAAGTATCTCATGGTCCTTTTGGTTGCCATCATGTAATTCTCTCTTGGTTTTGCTGAAAATCTTGCCACAATACCAACTACAAGAGCAATATTTGGCCTTGTATGAACTACATACTGCAACTTTCCAATCATTGATCTATATAATGTCTGATCTACCTCTTTTGATTCATGATCCTTGGTAAGCTTTAGACCAGTGCATATAGGAGTTCCATTTGGTTTACAATCCTCCATACCAAAGTTTTTCAATATCTCCTTGATGTATTTAGATTGAGTGATGTAGATACCATTCTTACTTTGCTGAATTTGAAGACCAACAAAGAATTTAATCTCACCAAACATTGACATCTCAAATTCCTTGTTCATTTGCTCTAAAAATTCTTTGCAAAGATCATCATTTCCTGTAAACAAAGTGTCATCCACAAATATTTTTGCCAAAAAAATCTTGTTATCTAGTCCTTCCTTGATATACAAGCTACTATTATCATTAGTTCTCTGAAAACCAATCTGAATAAGATAGTTATGCAATCTTTCATACCATGTTATAGGAGCTTGTTTTAGACCATACAATGCTTTATGTAATTTGCAAACCATGTCCTTCTTGTTTGGATCAACAAAACCTTTAGGTTGTTCAATGTAGAATTCTTCATCCACTATACCATTCAAAAATGCTGATTTGACATCCATTTGATATACGAGTAAGTGCACAAATTTGTGGTGCTAAAAGGGGGGTATAAGTGGACACCTTTTTCCTGAAATCTACAAATTTTGAACTTCAACAAGAATTTGAAGATAGTTATGCTCAAAATTTTTAGATATGACAAAAACAAAATTTGTAGTCATTTGAATCTAGTTTCTAAACTACAATTTTTTTTTTCAAAATGGTTTAGTTTTAGGTCCTCAAAAAAGTGGGTCACAAAAAGTGGAACTGTTTATTCCAAAAAAACATAACACAGTACAAAGTGTGGCCCCCCTAAAATTTTAACTTTTTTTTTGAAATTCTTTAATCGCTTTGGTCAAAAGTTACTTAACACTATGTAGTTTATCCCAGATTTTTCGGGTAATTTTATAATGTGTATTTTTTTTAATGAATTTTTTAACTAGACACATCCCAAAAACATGAAATATCTGTGTGCTCCCCCTACAAATAATTGAAAACTAATCTAAAATTTAAACTTTTTTTTTTCAAAGTGTGTAGTATGGAGTCTAGTTTCTAAAAAATTAAGTTATTACAAAATTCGATGAACGAACTAAAATCTATAGCCTAATTAGTACGTGGTGGTTTTTGACAAAAAATGAACATACATTCAAAACAAATTATAGATGAAAGGCTTGAAATAGTTAAAATTAAAAATAAATTATATGATTAGATAGCTAACACAGAGACCTATAATGCTATGTAACCTAATCTTATCAATACCCAACCATGAGAAATCTTGAAGGGGAGCACAAAAGAAAAATAATCATTTTTTTGTATGTTTGCTGGAAAACACATCTCAGGCTTGTTCATCAAATCCAAACCTTTGGGTTGGATCTCCAAGGCAAAACCAAGCCTTAGGCTTGGGTTTAATTAAGGTTTAAATAAGGCGTATTCCCTATAGTGCACACATGCTATTTAAACCTCAGTTCTAAATACTGCGTGCACGCTATAGTGCACATCCACTATTAAGATCTAATTTGCAAAAGAGAACTGCATGGGGGGGG
This sequence comes from Cupressus sempervirens, assembly GCA_028749045.1. NCBI lineage: Eukaryota > Viridiplantae > Streptophyta > Pinopsida > Cupressales > Cupressaceae > Cupressus > Cupressus sempervirens. Next base: position 277,512,179 of record CM053784.1, on the reverse strand, counting down.
GGGGATAGGGGAATGGCTATGTGTGTGCATGAAAGAGATAGAGAGAAAGTAGGGGATAGGAGAGGGGAGAGAGTACAGGATGGGAGAGAGAAAGTGAGAAAGAGTAGGGGTGGCAAAGAGAGTATAGGATGAGAGAGAGAGAGAGAGTAGGGGTGGCAAATAGAGGAAGTGTGAGAGAGAGTAGGGGTGGAAAAGAGAGAGTGTGGGATAGGGGAAAGAGATTTAAAGTAGGGGATGGGAGAGAGAGGAAGTGTGAGAGAGTACAGGTTGGGAGAGAGAGATTAAGAGTAGGGGATGGGGGAGAGAGAGAGTAGGCGATGGGAGATGGAGTGGGAGAGGAAGAACTTGAGAGAGAGGAGGATGGGAGTGCATGTGTGTGAAAGAGAGAGAGTATGGAATGGGAGAGGGGGAAGAAAAAGTAGCTCAAGAGAGAGTAGGGGATGGAAGAGAGAGTAGACGATGGGAGAGGGAGTGGGAGAGGGGGAGAAAGGGGGGAATAGAAATGTGTATGTGTGTGTGTGTGTGTGTGTGTGAGAGAGAGAGAGAGAGAGAGAGAGAGAGAGAGAGAGAGAGAGAGAGAGAGAGAGAGAGAGAGAGAGAGAGAGAGTAGGGGATAGGAGAGAGTGTAAAAATTTAAGAGAGACTAGAGGGTAGCAGAGAGAGAGAGAGAGTGGAGAGGGAGAGAGTGAGAGTGAGAGAGAGTAGGCAGTGGGAGAGGGAGAGCAAGTGAGAGAAAAAGTAGGGGATGGAAGAAGAGAGAGGGGGGATGGGTGTGTGTGTGTGAAAGAGAGAGAGTCAAGAATGAGAGAGGGGAGAGAGAGATAGAGAGAGTAGGAAATGGTAGAGAGAGAGAGAGAGAGAGAGAGAGAGAGAGAGAGAGAGAGAGAGAGAGTAGGGGATAGGAGAGAGTGTAAAAATTTAAGAGAGACTAGAGGGTAGCAGAGAGAGAGAGAGAGAGTGGAGAGGGAGAGAGTGAGAGTGAGAGAGAGTAGGCAGTGGGAGAGGGAGAGCAAGTGAGAGAAAAAGTAGGGGATGGAAGAAGAGAGAGGGGGGATGGGTGTGTGTGTGTGAAAGAGAGAGAGTCAAGAATGAGAGAGGGGAGAGAGAGATAGAGAGAGTAGGAAATGGTAGAGGGATGGAAGAGAGAGAGAGAGAGAGAGAGAGAGAGAGAGAGAGAGAGAGAGAGAGAGAGAGAGAGAGTAGGGGATAGGAGAGAGTGTAAAAATTTAAGAGAGACTAGAGGGTAGCAGAGAGAGAGAGAGAGTGGAGAGGGAGAGAGTGAGAGTGAGAGAGAGTAGGCAGTGGGAGAGGGAGAGCAAGTGAGAGAAAAAGTAGGGGATGGAAGAAGAGAGAGGGGGGATGGGTGTGTGTGTGTGAAAGAGAGAGAGTCAAGAATGAGAGAGGGGAGAGAGAGATAGAGAGAGTAGGAAATGGTAGAGGGATGGAAGAGAGAGAGAGAGAGAGAGAGAGAGAGAGAGAGAGAGTAGACAGTGGGAGAGGGAGTGGGAGGGAGAGAGGTGGAATGGAAGCATTTAAGAGAGATAGAGTAGGGGATGGGAGAGAGTAGGTAGTGGGACAAGGACTGCAAGAGAGAGAGAGGGGGGGGGAATGGGAATGTATATTTATTTATAAGAGAGATAGAGTAAAGGATGGGAGAGAGTGTGAGAGTTTGAGAGAAAGTAGTACGGGATGGGAGAGAGAGAGAGAGAGAGAGAGAGAGAGAGAGAGAGAGAGAGAGAGAGAGAGAGAGAGAGAGAGTAGAGAGGAAGAAAGAGAACTTGAGAGAGATAGATAGTAGGCGGTAGGAGAGGGAGTGGGAGAGGGAGAGGGAGAGGGAGAGAAATAGGGGGGATGGGAGTGTGTGACAAATGTAGAGAGTAGGGGATGGGAGAGAAGAAGAAGAGTGGGGGGATAAGAGTGTGTGTATCTATGAAAGTGAGATAGTAGGGGATGGGAGAGAGTGTGAAAGTGTGAAATTAGGGGGTGGCAGAGAGAGAGAGTACAATGATTGGAGAAAGAAAGTAGGCAGTGGGAGAGGAAAAGAGAGGGGGGATGGGAGTGTGTGTGTAAGAGAGACAGAGCAGGGGATGGGAGAGAGTGTGAGAGTGTGAGAGTAGGGGGTGGTAGAGAGAGAGAGTACGACGATGGGAGAGAGAAAGTAGGCGGTGGGAGAGGGAAAGAGAGAGGGGGGATGGGGGTGTATGTGTAAGAGAGATAGAGTAGGGGATGGGAGAGAGTGAGAGTGTGAGAGAGTAGGGGATGGGAGAGGAGAGAGAGAGTAGGGGATGGGGGAGAGTGTGAGAGTGTGAGAGAGTAGGAGATGGGAGACGAGAGAGAGAGAGCAGGGGATGGGGGAGAGAAAGTAGATGGTGGGAGAGAGAGTGGGAGAGGCAGAGAGAGCTTGTACAAGATGGGAGAGATAGAGTAGAGAGGGAGAGAGAGAACTTGAGAGAGAGATCTTCGGTAGTAGTAGTGTGAGTGTGAGAGAGAGTAGGGGGTGGTAGAGAGAGTACGATGATGGGGGAGAGAAAGTAGGCAGTGGGAGAGGGAGAGAGAGGGGGAATGGGAATGTGTGTAAGAGAGACAAAGTAGGGGATGGGAGAGAAGAGAGAGAGTAGGGGATGGGGGAGAGAAATTAGGTGGTAGGAGAGGAAGAGGGAGAGAGATAGGGGGGATAAGAGTGTGTGTGAGAGATCTAAAGAGCCAGGGATGGGAGAGGAGAGGGGGTGAGAGAGGTAGAGAGAGTAGGTGGTGGGAGAGGGAGAGTGAGAGAGAGTAAAGGATGGAAGAGAGTAGGAAGAGAGAGGGAGAGGATGGGACAGAGAGTAGGGAGGATGGGGAGTGATGTGTTTTGAGATAGTGCGTATGCTCTATAGTGTGTATGCACTATCTCAAATCACCAAAAAAAGGTCAAAAATCAACCTGGGGCCCATTTCATCCATTTTTAACTTTTGGTCTGTTATGCTCTTTGTTATTCCGATAGAAAACATGGGTTTCAACATAGCAAACACTATTTCAACACTTTTAGAAGCTAGCATACAACAAATTCAATCATTGGATACGTGATTTGAAGAATTTTTGAATATTCCTTTAATAGAAAAGGTTAGTGCAATCCATTTTAAATATTGTTTATTGATATATAGATACAAATTTGATTATATTTTGATATGTTATGTAATATATAGTAAATTCATTGAAAATTGTATGTTTGAATGAAATGTTATTTTGAAATGGTTAGAAATTTGACAAGTCATTTGATATATATTGTGTATTCATTCAAATAATTATAATTTTTATATGTAATTGAATAGTTTGTAATTTACACATTTTAAGTGATTCGGATGTTTGAATAATTTGACATGTAGAAATCATCATCATGCCAAGGAAGAAACCAAAGATTCAAACAAATGTAGATAGGGAGAGAGATTTGACAATTAAAAGAGATAAAATGAAATTACTACATGAACAAAGAAAATTTCAAAGCAATGATGAAGAATCAACTATCGAAGAGGATCAAGAACCACCAGTACAAAGAAATAGGGAGGAAGAATTAGAAAGACAAAGAGAACGAATGAGATTGTTATGCTCAAGAAGACAATTGAATTGTGAAGCTACACCATTCTCCAATGTTGGAGTCATATCGTCCGCTACACCATCTTCGAATGTTGGAGTCATATCATCCACTACACCATCTTCCAATGTTGAAGTCATATCATCCTATCATGTTGAAGAGACACTGTTTTATAGATCCGACGATATACACAATCCATCATGTCATGTTGAAAGCACAACATCAACACATCAAGTAGGTCATATTCCATCTTTTACATCTTATTGCCAAGGCACATCATCTTCAGTTCAAGGTACACAATACACTCAACCTTATATTGATGTTCAAAATGTTGAGAGAATTGAAGAGATTAGAACACCTTCTAGAATTTGTTTTAGAAAACCAAAATATTTTATTGATATTGATACTAACATTTTGAAATCAATGCCTGACAAGATTAGCAAGCGTACTTGTCAAAGAAAAGTTAATCATATGTGGAGATTATTTTTTGAAAAATTAAATATTATAGGTCAATGCCAATTATTTTTTGAAATGATGAGGAATTTGAAATTTAGGCCTATCATGAAGATTCTTGGGCTAAGAACGATGGATGATTCAAATGAAAGAAATATCGTAAAGAATCTAATGAGTGCTTATGACAAAGTGGGTTATGAATCACACACCAAAGATAGTAATATCACAAGACGAGTACTCACATCAACAATAGTAAGTAGCCAAATGAAGAAAGCTTGACTCATGAGAAAGACAAGCAAAAAATTAAAAATTGGTAGAGGTACCTTAAGGAGAGCCATGCTAAGGCGTGAGAGATTAGAAGATCCAACAAAAAATGAGTTATGGACAATTAGCGGTAGACTACCACGAAAGGATAAAGAAATTAGTGAAGCCTTGAAATCATTGATCAAATATTTTTGGAAAAATAACACATGTGTTTCTCCTAATCAAAGAGATGTTGTAAGAAGGAGGATTGGTAGTCGAAATCGCGAGCCACATGCGAAACATTTTTTGGACTCAACTCAAACACAATTTTTTGCAAAATTTATTGGTATGTATCCTCAAATTTGAATAAGTCAAAGATTTTTTGAGATGGGTAAACCTTTTTATGTGAAAATAAATCACACATGCACAACTTGTTGTTGTAGGATACATATTGAATTTTCTAACCATTTTGATGTTTTTAGGCACATATGCATAGTTTTGCATTCTCAGTTTGTTTTGCAGGATTGTGACATAAAAGAGCCACCAAGATCTTCAAGGGAATTCATATCCAACATTTTATGTGAAATAGAGGATGGCCAACAATTTTACAAGACATCATGCTTGGATGGTACGTGCTTATTTTGTGGTTCTTTGCAACTTTTATCAACTTGTCAACATATGGATAGTACATATGCAATTGGAAATGAAATAGTAGATTATAGAAAATTCAAGATAGTGACATATGCACTAAAAGATGGGAAACATGGTAAAAGATGTGATCTAGTTATTGAAAAGATTCCAGTGTATGAGTTCATGAAGATTTTTTGTGAAAAGATTATTGACGAGTATGCAAGGCATACCCATAGAGCTCGATGGTTGGATTTGCAATTCAAGTTGTGCAAGGATACATTTCCATTGGATACCATTGTTTCAATTGTAGATTTTGCAAAGAAATACACACTACAACCACAAAATGAGGTGCAAGCAAAGTATTATACATCTCAACAGGTTTTCATATTTGTTCACATAACATTCATGCATTCACCTACAAGTACAGAGGATGATAGGAAGATTTTGAGGGAGTACCATTTTTACATCAACAATGATCGATCACATTCTATGAAGTTTGTACATGGTTGTTTTCAACTATTTTATAGAGATTTGGCTAATAGGGGTATATCATATCGTCAACACATTATTTGGTCAGACAATTGTGCATCTCAATTCAAGAATGCACAGATGTTCTATTGGTTGAGCAGGATGCACAGGTTGTGTAGAATTCAATATATGTGGAATTTCATAGAGGCTGGTCATGGTAAGGGAGAGCACGATGGTGTAGGATCATGCATTAAAAAAGCCTTGGCTTGTGAAGAACTAAAGTACAAAGATGGAGCAATATTGATAGATGCAAAATCCATCATCCAATGGTGTAACGCTACAATAGGTTCAGGTAAGGAAGGTGAATCTATCGTTCATAGATTTTTTTAGTTGATAGATAATACTAACATTGTAACATATCAGGATTGTTGCACACTAATAGGATCTAGTGACTTACACTTTTTTAGAAGCTCTGATGCAGGTTCATGGAGTATCCACACACAAAAAATGGCATGCTATTGTCCATCATGTGCAGAGGAAAATTGGGATGACTGTGAGTCAACTGAATGGGTGGACAAATGGGATATACGGGTTTTGGACCCAATTGAAACCTATCGTCCCCCACAAGCACTGGAAATGGTAGAGATGGATTCATCTATTGACTTTGACCGCTTGTTAGATCTAGTACAACCTAATTATATATATATATATATATATATATATATATATATCTTTGTAATTTCAATATGTAACTTTATAACTTTTACCCAAGTATTTTCTGAATTAATGACCACATTTTGTACATTTGTCACTGTAGGCCATGTTTTTGCTATTATTGCACCTGAAGACAATGAAGAAGGGATAGATTATTATTTGTGTCGTTGTGTTGAAGCCAAACAAAAATTGGATCACTCGGTTATAGATGGTGAAGGTTTAGAGTACCAAGTCGGTGCGGTGGTTGTAACAGGCACATGGCTTAGACGATATCCTATGAAGAATCCTAACTTGTGGTTATTCGAGGATTGGCAAATAGAGAGGAAGATTCTTCATTATTCAAACCTTGTTGTCGCATCAAATGTCCACTTCATAAAATATGGTGGAAAACCACATAATAAGATTCTTTGGAAAGTTTGCGAGTCAGACCATGAGGCAATACTTGAGACATTAAAATGTTGAGTAGATCCAGTTGGCTCATTAGATTGAATTGGGAGAGAGAGAAAAAGTGATCAATTGGATCCAAATACAATGTTACAATCTCTTTCCCAAGACTATCACATGACTAAGGTGGACCATATTGTTATGATGTGTAAGTGATGAGATTTAGTTTTGATTTGTTTAGAATCTAGATACATTATTTGAATTTATATTAGATTCTTTAATAGGACCCATTTTTTAAATCTTATCTTAGATTTTTTACTGTGCTAATTCTTCATTTGTAGGTCACCAAAGAAGAGGGCTAATAAAGTTGACGCACAAGCGATAAAGGGTGAGATGCCAAAATCATCTGCGAAATGGTATTATCAATTCACATCCTCAATAGTTATTAGTGTTCTTTGTTCAAGTACCATTGTATGCTAATCATCTTATGCCTGGAATTGTAGAGGTTAAATTATGTCAATATTAAGGTTTGTAGCATCAATACTAAGGTTTTTAGCATCAATTGGTCATGCTAAGTATAGTAGTTGTATCATGAATCCTTCTGAACCAATATGACTAAGATTCTCAGAAGAAGACTAAACCATATCATCTATCTACTCCCTCTTTATATAAGAGTTTGTCAAACAATGAGAATGAAACATTGATTATTACTCCCCCCTCAATGTAAAATTCTCATTGATTGCATTTTTTAAAGTTTTAAGTCACTATCAACCTCTATATCATTGTATTCTTCTTATCATCAAATTACACAACAATGAGAATATGAACAATGACTTCTTCACATGAACCTAACAATTATAAATACTACACCTTAATAAATGTTTGGGCTTGGTCTTTACTATTCGAGCTTATAATACAATACATTGGCTTCATTTGTATTTGGAAGTATTTATTATGTTTATTCCAAAAGTCATTCTTCATTTGCCAATATGAAAATGCGACTATCATGAAAGGCATAGTCTTATAATTTTTTATTTGTATAATGGTATAAAAGCTTGGTTGTGGTTTGAATCCATACAACCTATTATGAGTGAATAGTTTCATGCAAAACACCCTTCATTTCTTTTAAGGTCATCACCAACATTGGTGATCTTGTTATGAGGTGGACTAGTATCAGTGTCCAATGCAATACTCTCCTTCTAGTTGAGAAGCATATTTGACCCATTCTCCTAATTTCTTCCCTCCCCAAATTTTCCATTGCCCTCATGACCCTCCTTCTCATGCATTTATTCTATTTATTCTTCTACCTCCTCCGCTTGGCCATTTTGCAACACCATCTGGATGGAACTCTAGCCTTCCTCAAAACCATTATACATGACCTCTCCTTCTTCAAGATATTCTATAAAAAGTTCCTCAACCCTTGAACCTTTCAAAACCCCAATCTCAATGGAAGGCTTCTAGACCAAAGGAACTAGTAGATCTGGTTCTTTAAGAGAAAGAGACAACAAATTCAATTTCCTAGTGACTAGATGGAAAATTGGGGAAATCATTTCAATTAGTTGTAAATCGAAAGGAATTATAAGTAAACTATATCAATATAATAAGTAACTTAGTAATTATATCAATATAATTTAATTAATAAGAAAATGAATTTATTACTCTAACATATAGTACATTATTTTGCACACAAAGGTGTTGAATTTGATGCTTAACAGATTTACATACATGTGTAATAAATAGTAAGTGTTGTAGCTTTGGGATCAACATTATAAAATGAAGGATGTCATAGTACATTCACAGAGGTACCAAAATATTTTATTTGATATGGAGACAAAAGAAAATGTGTATTCTTTATAACTACGTTTGAGTCTCATGTATTATCATTTTCAGCTATTGACATCAGAGATTCCTTTACATCTTCATCATTGTATTGATCAACGAGTCCTTATTGTAGTCACTAGTTCTAAGCCAATGACTAAGGTATGAAAGAGTTTACATTAAAATTTCATTAGTACTGAAATTCAATATAAAATTCATAGGCACAATCAAGTGATAACTTTGATGGTTTTTGTAGGGTGTTATTACTCCTGACCATCAGTGTATCCATGAGGTGTATATACAGAGGAATTATCAGCTAGCTGTAAGAAAATATTAAGTTTTATGTGTAAATATGTTTTATTTTTTATATATAAAATAGTTATTTATTCACATATAATTTTGATTGTAACATGTCGAGTTACAGAAGATTCTAGACTAATGGACTATTGAGCATGTTAGGAAGACCTCGTTATATACACCATCTCCCACTTGTTGGCAATTAAAGACAATTAGGGATTTATTTTGTTCCCCTAGTTGGAAAGAGTATATATCTAATGATGTACATTTTACACCTATATGGCATTATTGGGCATATGTTTTGTATAATTTTTTCTATGTATGTCATTTTTTACATATATTTCATGTATGCCATTATTAGACATATGCTTATGATGTTTCAAATTATTGATAACTGAATTATATGATATTGTTAGACCTTATGGAATCAACTTTTATTTTTTGTTATCACATTGGTTTGATGCTTGTATTACTGGATTAGTTGATTGGATGCTAAGATTTGATGATTGTGAATTTTAAGATATAATATTTTGGAAAATCAAGAAATTTCATAATGCATATTACCTTAGACCCATACAAATGTTTTTATATTTAAAGATCAATAGTTATCCATATCTTACAAAGTTTAGCACTTTTATGTTGGTTGAATTCTTTGTTGAATTTTTTTACTATGACTACATGAATGGTTTGAACATATGATCTTATCACACGTTCTAGATGTTTTTGCATGTGAATGGTTTTATGCCACTTTAATTTTATGCCTATAAAACACTATATACAATGATGCTTCTTGTTAGCTTCAATAAGACCCTATCTTGCCCAACATGCTAAAACCTCAATAATGATGTTTTTTTTGTTCATAGTTTGAATAACCATGTTTGTAGAGTTTGATTCTATTAGTTTGATTTTATTAATAGCCCCATGATATATTTTTAAATATTCCACATGTTTGGTTTTATATTCAATCAATCAACATATTTTCCTTTTAATTCTTCCACATTTGGCATATCCATCTAATAATGAACTTATGATACTCCCATCAAGAAGTGTATGATTGCATGGTTTTATGGTGGATGTCCCTCTCTTTTTTAAATTCCAATTTTATTCATCTACATGAGTAAGGGAGATCAATTCCATTTCTTTCAATTATATTTAAAGGTCATTAAAGTTTTTTCAAATAATGTGATTAAATAAATATTATTCAGCATTTACCTCTATCATCAAGGTTGATTCATTCCTCCAAAATTGAAAGCCAAACTTAACATAGAAAAGTAAAGCAAGCCTCAACTATATTCTCATTAAACACTGTGAATTCAAATATCTTTGACAGGGCATATCTCAGAGCTCGTGCAAGATATGGATGAGGTTCTAGTTCCTACAGGACCGTGTTGCAGAGACCTACAATAACCTCGCTCTCTTTTTGGAGATCGCATTCTATTTTCATTCTAAAATGCCATCACAGGTGATGCTAAAACTTGTAGTGTTGGCTAGTACAAAGTTGCCAACTGCCAAATCTCTTTCATCTTTCATTGTGGGATCAAACTGTCTGCTCGATTAGCTCTGGGTGGCCAGGTAAACCCATTCTCCTTTTTGTAATACACTATTTATTATGTTTTAATTAAACTCACTTCTAAATCCTATCTTCCACTTGGACCCATTCCTCTTTTGGCAATCCCTCAGATTGCCAATTCTTATTAATTCAAGTAGAGACAAGATGAACCAGATTAATACAGTGACCTATAGATTGAAGGAGGATGGTTAAGAAATGGTCTACCAGAGATCAACCAAGGATAAGGATAGCATAGTAAGAAAATGATTATTTATCTGGTGGATATAAGTCTTTTATGTAACAAACCATTTATATGCATGGTAAAAGAACTGAATATAGATTTGAGACATATTGATCACCTGCAGTCTGATCATCTTCACAAGTATGCAACTTTTGTTTCACTATTTCATGCAGGTTTATTGAACTTTCTTTATGAGGTCATTTACAGATGGGATGTTCAAAGGTTGAGTTCCTATGGGTTGTCAATACTTTGACTATGGTGACATATGATGAGGTTGTCGCATTAATTGGTCACATTCCTAATATTGAAACACAACTGAATTGGGACCAACTATTCCTCATAGGTTTACACCAGCAAACATATTTTAATGGAGATGCTCTATACATGTGATGCTCATAGCCATCTATCTTTTAAGAAAATCATCACTACTTACATGTGATGCTCTATACGGCCTATTGTGTGGTGACCATTCCAAATATAAATTGTTCACCATTTCATATGAAAATAAACTATCATTTCTTCCCATATTATTGGTTTTTCTTCCCCTTCCTCTCTTTGCATTTCCTCTACCACCTTCTTGTCTCTCTTTCTTCCTATTGACCATATCTTGTGCACTTATAGCCAATTAGAAACTATCTCTAAGCGTCTTAGGAAAAATCAAGGTAATCCCATTTTGCAAGTTTTATATGAGCCCATTAAGATACCTTGCAACATTTTCATCTTTATGCTCTAATCCACCTCTTATGCTCAACTTGTGAAATTCCTCTATGTAGGTCATGAAACCCATCTCCTTTTCTTTCAAGTTATTCCTTATCCTCTATTTTTGGATTGTATTATTTGATGGAAGAGACACATCCTTCACCATTTGGTTATGTTTGTTCTACCCTTACAAAACCTCTTTTCCATTACACTACTCCACCATGTCAATTTTTTCCCTCTTAGCTATGTTTTGTATAGCTATACCTTATTTTACTTCACTTATATCTCCATAATTATAATAGTTCTTTTGGGAATCTATCAACCACAAAACCTCTTCACTATCTATCTTGCCATGATTGATATGGAAATCAGTTATTGTCTTTCTTCTACCACATTGAAATATCTTCAACAAACTTATCATCCTTCTTTCTTCAAGATCTAAGTCCCCTCCATCCTCTCCATGAGGATTCTCAATTGATTAAGCATCACTTTCTTGTTCTTCATGCACATCCCTCGTAGGAATCCTTTCCAAAGCTTCCAAGATTTTTGAGATGGTTGCATTTTACTTTCTTACTTGTCTCACTTCTCTTTACCTTATTGCATCTTAGTCTCTTTGTTTCCTCAACTCTCTATCCATTATTTAAGTAGCTTATATCAGCTCTTGTATCTCCTTCTATATATTTTTTTTGGAGGCATCTTCTCAATATAAAAATCTACAACACAAGTAACTAATTTTGCACCCCTCAATAGATCTACTAGATTTGATACCAATGATTTGAGGAGTCAAACTAGATCCCCAAGAAGTAATAAACATTCAACAAATGACTTGTTTCAAGAATAGATTCAAACCATTAAAATAAATACCTACCCTTCTCCACAAGGGTCCCTCCAAATGTTCAAATTGGGTTACCAAACCACATTATGCAAAATATCCTTCTTATGAGGAGCATTTAATCCTCTAATATTCTATGATATGATATTCCTTTATAACTTTTGTTACAACTCTCCTAGATGGTGAACTGTCTCCCATTTACTATATCAACTTTACTTGCTGATTCTCTTATTTCTTTATTATTATTCCTACCCAAACAATAATTCTTACCTTCCACATTAGGTTTTTACTTTCTCTTAGTAACCATGTTAAAAAAGGGGCTAGTAGTTGACAACTTCTTCTTCCTACTATTGACTTCTACCCATTGGCTTTGAGCTTTGTTGGTGCAGGAGCACCTAGGAAATATGCCAAGTTTCCTAAATCATTTTTGGCTTGTAGTGGTCTTGGCCAAACCACATGAATAAGGGCTATGTGATAAAGCCCCAAGTGTGTGATTTGTGTTTGTAAATAAGTTTTTTTTGTGTTTGAGTTCCCAAGTTGCTTCTATGTTGGCAAAATTGCTTAAATTGCTTGTTAGAGCCTAGAATGGTGAAACATTGACCAAGACCCCAAGAGGATGGGAAAGATGGAAAAAATGTTAAAAGTTGTAATTACATGGAAATAGGTTCATTTAACCATGTTTGAGGTCATAGAGCCATTAAATGCACAATAGTACAAAAGTTGCACTTGGCAACTTTGCAAGTTTGCAAAGTTGCTTGACAACATTAACAAAAAGTGCTAAAACTTTATAAGGGCTTCAAGAATTAGTTGGAAACTATGAGATCCATTTATTCATGTGGATAAGAGGTATTTAAGACCAATCCAAGTCAGTTTGAGGGTTGGCACATGCTTTTGTACGAATTTTGGCATTGGAATGAAGAGCAAACTAAGCATTTTGATGACAATTTTATGATTTCACCCTTCATCCACACCTTTAATGGATTGATAGGGTTGCTATTTTCATGCAGTTTGATAGTGTATGGAATGTAGATGCTTTGGTAAAGATTAGGAGTTTTTTTGATCAGTTTCTTTACTAGTTTGAAAAATCTTTTTAAAGTTGCCAGTTCGCTGGTCTGTACAAAGCAATCAACAAAGACACCTCTATAACTTGAATTCCAATGTTGGAACAATGATGGCCTTTTGGAATCAAGTAATAGATTGTATAAAAAATATAAATATGTATTTTGGTCTTGTTTTTCAGAGGTTTTTTTTTTCCCAGGAGGCCCTAGGCGAGTTTGCATACCTGGCTAGGTAATGAAATCAGCAAATAAGTGTTTGAAAGGAGCATAGAAATCTAGCCCTAAGCGAGTTTGCATACCCTCCTTTCTAGCCCCTTTACCCTAGGGCTTTCTAGAAATCTTACTTTTCAATGTCTCTAGAATCCCAAAATGGTTCAAACACCTTCACTTTGGTTATATTAGATGACTTCCAATGTAAAATGAAACTCTTGTTTAGAGAAAACACTAAATCCACCTTTGGAGCAATCAATTTTGACTACCCAAACTTGTCTCCCACATGTGGGAATGAGGTTTTAAACTCATTTAGACTCTCAAAACCAAATGAAACCTCCCTTTGGATCCTTTACATGACTTGATTAAGCCAATTTTGGCTTATATTGCCAATGTTGGCAATTTTACAAAATATTGCACTTTTAGTGCCTTTTACATCTTTTAGGTGCTTCGATAGCCTTATTACATTATTTAATACCTCTATAGGTCTTTTCTATCCACCCCTAACCTAGGATCAATCTTGATGTAGAGGATAGGGTGATGGACCCAAGTAACAACCCAAAATGAGCAAATTTGTAACAATGTGCCAAGTGACCCTTCTAGTTCCTGATGGGCGAATTGTACAAATAGTCAACTCTAAGATGTTTTTAGGATTTAATAAGGTTTTTCTACCTTATCTAGCATGTTCCCATCAACACCTTTCAGTTTCCATACCCTCCAAGAAAAAATGCATAATTCACCCAAATGTTGTCAATGCAAAAATTGCAAAGTTGCATTAGCAACTTTTGCAACAATTTAGCAACTTTTAGGAAATAATCATAAAACTATCTATATTCCTATATTCCTTTGAGGTTTTACTATTGCCGAACCTTTTCTAAGTCATAGAATTGGAATCAAGTGAAAAATGTAAAAATTGCACTTTTTGTGCAAAGTTGCATTGTTGAAAGTTGTAAAAGTTGCTCAAATTTGCAACTTAGTGGAAAAAAGGTCCTAAGATTGAACTGTCTGCTCCATTAGCTTTGGGTGGCTAGGTAAACCCTATCCTCAACCTTTTCCTATCCGCTTTAGTGCTTGAATGTTCTTGGGCATGCCAAATCGAAATGTCCCCAAGGGTCACTAAATGCTAGAGGGTTGCGATCTTTGACGGGGCATATCTCAGACCTCGTGCGAGGTATGGATGCAATTCTAGTTCCTAAAAGACCATGTTGAAGAGACCTATAATAACCTCTCTTTCTTTTTGGATATCACATTCCATTTTCATTTTACAATGCCATCTCGGGTGATGCTGAAACTTGCAGTGTTGGCTAGTACAAAGTTGCCAACTGCCAAATCTCTCTCATCTTTCGTCGTGAGATCGAACTGTCAGCTCCATTAGCTTTGGGTGGCTGGGTAAACCTTATCCTCAACCTCATCCTACCCCCTTCAGTGCTCAAACATTCTCGGGCACGCCGAACCAAAATGTCCCCAAGGGTCACTAAATCCCATAGGGCTACAATCATTGACGGGGCATATCTCAGAGCTCGTGCAAGGTATGGATACGATTCTAGTTCCTACAGGACCATGTTGTAGAGACCTACAATAACCTCTCTCACTTTTTGGAGATCACATTCTATTTTCATTTTACAATGCCATCTCGGGTGATGCTGAAACTTGTAGTGTTGGCTAGTACGAAGTTGCCAACTGCCAAATCTCTCTCACCTTTCTTCGTGGGATTGAACTGTCTACTCCATTAGCTCCAAGTGGTTAGGTAAACCCTATCCTCAATCTTGTCCTACCCCCCTCAGTGCACGAACATACTCGAGCATGCCGAACCAAAATGTCCCCAAGGGTCACTAAATCCCATAGGGCTGCAATCTTTGATGGGGCATATCTCAGAGCTCGTGCAAGGTATGGATGCAATTCTAGTTCCTACAAGACCGTATTGCAGAGATCTACAATAACCTCTCTCACTCTTTGGAGATCACATTTTGTTTTCATTTTACAACACCATCTCGGGCGATGCTGAAACTTGCAGTGTTGGCTAGTACAAAGTTGCCAACTGCCAAATCTCTCTCACCTTTTGTCGTGGGATCAAACTGTCTACTCTGTTAGCTCTAGGTGCCTGGGTAAACCCTATCCTCAACCTCATTCTGCCCCCTTCAATGCTTGAACATTCTCGAGCACGCTGAACCAAAATGTGCCCAAGGGTCACTAAATCCCATAGGGCTGTGATCTTTGACGGGGTATATCTCGGAGCTCGTGCAAGGTATGGATGCAATTCTAGTTCCTACAGGACCATGTTTTAGAGACCTACAATAACTTCTCTTTCTTTTTGGAGATCACATTTTGTTTTCATTTTACAATGCCATCTCGGGTGATGCTGAAACTTGCAGTGTTGGCTAGTACAAAGTTGCCAACTGCAAAATCTCTATCACCTTTTGTCATGGGATTGAACTATCTACTCCGTTAGCTTCGAGTGGCCGGGTAAACCCTATCCTCAACCTCATCCTATCCCCTTCAGTGCTCAAACATTCTCGGGCACACCGAACCAAAATGTCCCCAAGGGTCACTAAATCCCATAGGGCTGCGCTCTTTGACGAGGCTTATCTTGGACATCGTGTGAGGTATGGATGCGATTTTAGTTCCTCCAAGACCATGTTGCAGAGACATACAATAACCTTGCTCACTTTTTGGAGATCACATTCTATTTTCATTTTATAATGCCATCTTGAATGATGCTGAAACTTGTAGTGTTGGCTAGTACAACGTTGCCAACTGCCAAATCTCTCTCACCTTTCGTCATGGGATCGAACTATCTACTCTGTTAGCTCTAGGTGGCTAGGTAAACCCTATCCTCAACCTCATCCTATCCCCTTCAGTGCTCGAACATTCTCAGGCATGCCAAACCAAAATGTCCCCAAGGGTCACTAAATCCCATAGGGCTGCGATCTTTGACAGGGCATATCTCAGAGCTCGTGTGAGGTATGGATGCAATTCTAGTTCCTACAGGACCGTGTTGCAGAGACCTACAATAACCTCTATCACTTTTTGGGGATCACATTCCATTTTCATTTTACAACGCCATCTCGAGTGATGCTAAAACTTGCAGTGTTGGCTAGTACAAAGTTGCTAACTACCAAATATCTCTCACCTTTTGTCGTGGGATTGAACTGTTTGCTCCGTTAGCTCTAGGTAGCTAGGTAAACCCTATCTAAGCTTCCTGTGAAGCTGATACATTCTAGATTCCTTGACAAAAGGAGCAGACAACATTAGTTGAGTAGTGACAAGAAATCCAAGTGCCTAAACCACATATGCTTAAACTTAAAAAATGGTTTACTACCACTAGGACTCCCCTTAGATTCAATACATAGAGAAATGGAAAAATGATCTGAAGCAACCAAAGTGAGGATTTCTGAATTAATATTAATATTTGAAAGGAATCAATCATGAGAAATAAGAAACCTATCAAGTCTCTAGTAATTTGGTGAAATTCTTGTCCCTTATTGGTCCATGTAAATGCCCCTTTAGAAGGAGGGATATCAATGAGGCTGTTATTATTCAAAAAATCAAAAAATTTATCATTTTATGAAGAGGGGGAATATACCTTCAATTTTCTCATCCCGAGATAGAATGCCATTGAAATCCCCAGGCACAATAAATTTATCATCTTGAATGTTGGAAATAGCATAAGAATAGGAATCCAAAAGTTCTATCTTATCATCACATGTAGAAGTAGGGCCATATATATTGAGCACTGTGAATGACATACCAAAATTAGTAACAACTACTTACCACTAGTTAGGAAAAGACTGAATATATAGTAGTGCAAGATTTATGGTTCCAAAGAATACATGAACCACCCGAAGCACCTACAACATGAACATGAAATGAGTTCCACTTAGTCAACTTTGCAATTATAGAAGAATATGATTATTGAGACAATTTTGTTTTTTGAAGCAAAATTACATCAGCACCACCCACATCAAGTTAGATTAGAGAGCACATTTTTTGTCTGACACTTCACGAAAGGTCCCTCATTCTTCTAAGGAGTGCCTTTTGCACTCTTTTTCCTTTTTCTATCTATCAAATTTTTTTCCAGAGTAGCTTGAATACCAAGGTCAATTTTCTCCTTAATCTTTTAAGCATTAGGTTTGATTTGTTGTCTCTTACAAGTAGACACTTGAATTGAATCAGGCATGGGAGTTTGATGTGGAGAATAGCTATGCAAAGGATCAAAATTCTTCTTAGAGTCCTTATTCACAAAATATGACTTACTAATAGGTACCTTATGCACAACCAAGTCAGAATTAGTTAAATCCTTATAGAAATTATCAACTATTATAGGACTGTAATGAATAAAAGGAAACATTATTGGGGTTACATGGATTAGTAACTATCACTATTCCCTTAAATAATAATGAACATTGTTGTATACAAATAGCCAAAACTAAACAAAATTGTTGTTTGAAATTTTGTTATAGGGACACTAGCTAAATAGCCTAATATTTGCACAACAAAAAGTGGGTAAAGTAAGACAAACCTTTAATTGATGAGAAAAATAAGAAATCTAAGGAGGAGATGGCTTTAGTGCAACCAATTATATCACCAAGTACAAGATCGATCACATTACAAGACAAGAAAAAGATGAAAAAGAGTAGAACAGATAAGGTAATATTAGATGAAACTATCATACTTTCAATCTATGATCATACAAAATTGGATTCTGATGCTATGATAAATTATGGAGAATTGTGAAGGGGAAAGATGAAAAAGAGAAAGATAGGAAGTGAAGTACAAACAAGTATTATAAGATGTGAAGGAGATCTTATTACAAATTGTTCTAGATGCACCAGCCAATGACAAACCTCCAATGATTGATCAATTAAGTTTACTTGTAAAATAGGTAAATGCACCTGATGTTGATTGAACCGCCTCAAAATAAGTATTCCATAGTCATGCGCTAGGCCTGGCTTAGGAATAATCTATTCAAGCTAAGGACTACTTTTCCCCTATGATGAGGTGCATTTAAATTGTCAACCCAAGGATGTATACTTGAAATGGTCGGCACAGTATGTGCACTAGGTACCTTGATGAGTCATTATGCTTGTGCTGCAGGAAAGTAAAAATGCAAAAGAAGGAAACTACACTACTTCTGTGGAAAGGAAAATACTAAATCTATGAATATTGAAAACACAATGACAAGATAACAGAGATTCCATCTTGACTCATCCACTAGTCTGTTCTCGCAGATGCTGCAGGAACGTTTATGAAGTGTGATGCTATAGGAAAGAATTAACTATCTATGTCTTACTTAAAATACTGCTAATGCTAGTAAAATGAATCTATTCTATCCTAATCTAATCCACCTTCCAAGTGGGCCCCCTTGGTTGGCTTCTCTAATCTACCAATGCAGGATAGAAGCTAAAGAGAACTAATTCATTTCATTAATCAGTCATTACATGATTTAGAATTGTAAAACACAACTACAAAAAACTGTGAATCAATGTTCTCTCTTACTCGATAAAACTTATCACTAAGCAAAACTTCACACACAGGAGTTGATCCTGACATATATAGGGAATCTACTCTTTATTGCATAATAGAAAAGTAACTGTCCTAAGTTAAGTCTCCAGGAGAGAATATAGGAGAACAACTAAAAGCGGAAAGGAAGGATAACAGAATTGAGGAGGGAGCAATGAAGTCTCAACATCCGCTTGTTACAACGTAAATGTAGAGAAGGCAATGGCTCATAAAAGCTCCTCGTTATTCGCTGCCATGTTTCCTGGAGTGGTTATAACTTCTTTTTCATGGTTGTTCCTTGATGCTCGTTTCTCCTTGAATGCTGTCGGCAACCAACTTCTGGAATCCTTCGCTCATCCTTTAATCCTTATCATCAGGTTAGTTATGATATAAGACATATTTGCAAATAAACATCCATCAAACTAAATTCAAGCATAAGAATGCACATTTGGATATTTATATGAAATATTGCATATTAGATATAATTTAGGCAAAAGATGACATAGTTTTTCTACCCCATAAATCATCAAAGGTTTATCAAACATAGGCTTATAAGTGTTAAAACAAGGATAAATGGAGTATCACAAAGTATCTTAGACATAACAAAATAAAGGCATTTTTTAGACTCATTATTTGCCCCCTGCTAAACTAATGCTTGTCCTCAAGCATTACACTTCTTTGTCAAAGATCTGAGCTCCCCAACTTTTGTCTTTCCCTTTCTTCTACTCTTGAAGGTGTAATAGAATCCTCTGGTCCTTTCCCATACTTCTCGCTTGTGGTCTTCCTGCAACTTATCAAGTTTGTCAGCATCAATATCATACAGGGGCCATAAAAGCATTGGAGGTTGCATGGTCAAAGGACACCATAGCTCTGGCCTTTGTTGCTTTCCCAGTTCTAAATATTTTGGAACTCTATATAGTGCTACTTCCAAATTAATAGGATTGTGTGGCTCTAATTTCTTGAGAGAATCAGGTAACCGTGCCCATCTACTTCTTATTTCGGTCATAGCTCTCTGGAATGCAAAGTAGGGCAAGTTTTCATATTCAGCATACACTTTGGCTCTAGCAACAAATACCTTCTTTCTAACTTCTGGATTACTCTTCCCATAGGGTAATGTAAACCAGTCTCGAAGCATTTATTCTGGTTGTTTACTTTCTACCCTCAAGGGTAAAGATTTTGTTCTCTCCTCATCTCTGTAATTAACCAGTTGTCTGTCATAATTCACCTCATTAGACATCCATGACATTAAAGATTTCAAATGCACATCTCCTATATAGAGCAAAGGATTCCACTCATTTTCTGCAAGAATGAAAAAATTATGAATATACAACTCACACAATAGATTTTTCTGCCATGGTGGTAAGGTTTGATACAACCCATAAAACTCTTGTGCGGTTTTGAATTCTACATTTACATTTCTGAGGGTTAACATCAACTGAAGCAAAAGATATTGTTCTTTCAAACAAAAAGCATATACTCGAGGAGGTGGTCTACAAGCAAGAGCTTGATCAACTAATTTAAGTGCATGTTCCATGCGCTATTTCTATCTTTCTAGCTGTTCTTTCAATTCTTCAATCTCCTCATTTTGTGATGTTATGATCTTGCTAATTCTTTTCTTCTCCTCTTTCCATAGTGCTTCAACAAATAAATGCTGTCCATATAATTGGAAAAGGATTTTTTGCAAGGTGACGACACTGTTATCCTCTTCATAATCCTTTTTCTTTTTTTGTTCCCGCCATAGATGTTCCACCAAACTATTGATCCATGTTGACTTTTATGGGACTAAGGAAGTATTTGAATCATGACATTCATGAACTACTTCATTCTCATGGCTTGAAACACTTGGTAAATCCATTAAGGTTTTGTTAATTTCTTGCTCACATGCTACAGGAGGATTGCCAGAAGCTTCCGTCATCTCAGTGTGAAGGGGAGAATGGTCAGAAATTATCTGCATAAGAGACTCTGGAGCAAGTGCTTTAGACAATAGAGGATCTTTAAAAATCTCCCCTCTAATTCTAGGGCTTCTCCGTAAAGGAGTTTCTTCTTGTACTACTGTATTTTGCCTACTTTTCTATTTTGGTGTCACTACTATAGGATTAGTTGCTGCAGGAACCTTCTTTGTTTTCTTCTATTGCTTAATTACAAGACTAGGTTTTTGTTGAGTAGTGGTTTCTTCTGGTGACTTTCGTTTCCTTTTAGCTTTACTAGTAGTGGGTTTACGGATGTTCTGGTTAGGTGGAGGCACATTCTCTTGAATGGAAGCAAACTTTGGTTCAATCCCTTGTGTGTTTTCTATTTCAGCTCCCTTAATATTTTGTTCTGCAGGCTCACTACTGGGAACTGTGTTTTCCTCACCCTACCGTTCACTAAGGTCAACTTGGGGTTGTAGGGTTTTAAATTTTACAAAGTCATCCCATGTCAAAGGGGATACATCCCTAAGAGACCTTTCTATTAACAACTTAATCAAGGCATGGTGAGTGACAGAATTATCTTTCCCTTTTTGAGTCTCTTCCGCACTAATACAGAGCATATTATACAAAAAATTTGGAAGATTCACGGCAATATTGTGCCTTATACAACTAAGCAACTTAAAATGGTGTGCATGTAAGTGAGAAAATTTTCCTTCACAAGTAAAATACCTGATGACATGCATTGCTAGCTCAGGGTATGGAGGCGACAAAGATAATCTCTTGCACCCCTGCTTTGTAACATACAATTGAGGGTCATGTGGGGTAGTGAACTGGGCCCTTGATGACCTAGCATCATGCGAGCTCGGATAATGCTCTCCAACAGAAGGTAACCCTATTACTTCTGCAATTCATTCTTCTATTGCAATTACTGTCAAACCCCACATAGAAGCTTCACCTTCATCAAATGTCTTGGTGAATTCTATAGCTGCTTCTTCATCATATGTTGTTAAATTCAAACAATAACCTAACCACCCGCATGCATTGAATCTTCTTACTGCTTCTACGTCAGAGAGCAACAAAATGTGCTCAACCGGCTCTCTTCTTTGTAAACCTCCTCCTGTTTCTTGATACTTCTTTTGCTACTCCATTTCTCTCTCCCTTTCTAAATGCAAACTTCAAGACTTTGCATTATTTCTCAGACGCTTCACCACTTCTTTTTGGGAACATTAATTGCCATAACCAATTGTTATGTGCCATAATTAAACTTTAGGTAAAAGTAAATCATGAATTTGCATGGAAATCATCCAAAAACATGGTTCAAATGCCAAAATTTTAAAAATGGGTCACATCATGGCTTAGCACAAAAAATTTGGCATGAACAAGGAAAAAAAAATCATTTAGAAAGTGGGAGCACAACACTTGACATGGCATAATTATGGCAAAAAGTTCTCATTAATAAGGGGTAATGCCAAGATTTTAGAAAATCATCATAGTTAATCAGGCATGTCATTGGATAGTATGAAACTCCCCTACCCCCTGATAATTTTACGACAAGTGTCCTCACTTGTTAGACTAGTATGGGTGAGGGACTAGAATATGCGGTAATTATAGAGACTATGCAATATTATATATAATTAACAAAATCTGCAAACTTATAAATGAATAATAGTTTGAAAACATTTATACCTTCCAAGTGGATTGTCACATGCTCTAAAAAAAAAAAGGTGGCAGAAATAATGTAAACGGTAGCATCCATCAGCATGTGCAGATTTGATTGAAAACACAAAACCTTAATTATGTAGAAAGTGAGTGGATGGAAGATTAAGAAATGGAGTGGGGTGGGTGGATGGAAGATTAAGATATGAATGGAAAGAAATATCATGAAAAGAAAATGGACTTTATGCGAATCATAAAGTTATTATTATAGACATGCAAATTAGAATTAATGTTGAAGAGGAGCAGGCAGAAGGTTTTCACCTTCTGCTGCAGGAAGAGATACTTGAGTTGTTGTTGGATCCGATTGTTCAAACTGTTGCATGAATTCAGCTTTTGTTTGAGGCTATTTGTAAAGCTTAAGTCGATGACCATTGATCAGTATTTTGAAAGGCACATCATCAATTGTGGTTAGTTGAACTGTTCCATTGTCAAAGACATGGATGAATTGATATGGTCCTAACCATCGCGTCTATAGCTTCCCTGGCATATCCTTAAAGCGAGAATCATAAAATAATGCCCAATCACTAGCTTTGAACTATTTGTTGAGGATATGAGAATCATGCCAGTATTTTCTCTATTTTTGCACCAGTTTAGTGTGTTCTAAAGCGATCTTGTGCATTTCATCCAAAGAATTAAGATGCAGGAGGCGTTCTCTTTGTGTTGCAGGAAGATCAATATCTAAGGTCAAAGCTATTCTTAAAGTCTTGTGTTCAAATTCAATTGGAAGCATTGCCACTTTCCCATACAAAAGGTCAAATGGTGTGAATTTGGTAGTGGTTTTCCAAGTTGTTCTATAAGCCCAAACAGCTTCTTGTAACTGGCTAGTCCAATCCCGACAATGCAAATGGACTATTTTAGTTAGAATATTTTCTAGCTCATGGTTGGTAACTTCTACTTTTCCATTGGCTTGTGGATGATAAGGACTGGATCTGTGATGCCTGATGTTATACTATTTCATCAACTTTGAAATCAGGTTGGAATTAAATTGTGTGCCTTGATCAGTAACCAATTCTTTAGGAACTCCATAGTGTGTAAAAATCTCTTCATATAGGAATTCGGCAACTTTTTCATCACGGGCATGCTTCATAGCCTTAACCTCAACCCATTTGGTTAGGTAGTTAGTACAAACCAGAATATAAGACTTCCCATTGGATGGAGGATCAATAGGACCAATGAAGTCCATTCCCCATTTGTCAAATGGTGTTAACACCACTTGAGGATTCAGAGGCATTTCATCTGTTTTGGTTGGGCGACCCATTCTTTGGCATTGATCACACTTCTTTGTATAATTGATTACATCTTTATGAAGGGTAGGCCAATAGTAACCAGTGGCTAAGATTTTGAAAACTATTCTTTTGGCTGCAAAATGTCCTCTGCAGGGCTCATTATGACATGCATGCAAAATCTCATATGTCTCATCTTCTCTTACACATCTGCACATAAATTGATCAGGTCCAGTATAGAATAGAAAATTGCCTATCCATGAGAAATGGAAGCTTTTCTGTATGAGCAACTTTCTCTCCTTATAAGAAAAATGCGTTGGTGTCTTATTAGCTACAATGTAGTTAGCAATATCTGCATACCATGGAGCTTTAACAACAATGTGAAAAAAATGTTCATCTGGAAATGCATCATCTACCAGAGTAGTATCAGTATCATGATGATTGATTCTTGACAAATAATCAGCTACGACATTTGTTTTTCTAGGCTTATCCACTATGGTTATGTCAAATTCTTGTAGCAATAGTAACCATCTTGCTAACCTACCAGTTATAGCAAGTTTGTTCATGAGATATTTGATTGCTGCACGATCAGTATGAACATAGATAGGATAACCTGTGATGTAATGCCAAAATTTATTTAGAGCATAGACTATTGCTAACAATTCTTTTTCAGTCACTATGTAATTCAGTTCTGGGCCATGAAGACTCTTACTGATGTAATAAATGGCATTTTCAAGATTTGAGTGTTTCTGTGCTAAAACTGCACCTATGGCATAATCAGAAGCATCTGTATATATGTGAAAAGGTAGGTTCCAATCAGGGCCTTGTAAAATTGGGGTTGTGGTCAAAATTTGCTTAAGCTGCAGGAAAGCTTTATCACACTCAAGTGTCCAATTGAATTCAGCTTCTTTGGTGAGCAATTTGTACAAGGGACTGGCTATTTTACTAAAGTCTTTTATAAAATGTCTATAATATCCAGCATGTCCCAGAAAAGATCTGATATCTTTTAATTTAGTGGGTGTGGGTAATGTTTGAATTACCTCAATTTTTGCTGGGTCTACTTGTATACGTGCAGTAGATATGAAATGACCGAGTACCACACCCTCTTGCATGAGCAAGAAACACTTTTCACTATTTAGTGCCAAATTATGTTCTTGACATCTTACCAAAACTTTTTCAAGATTTATCATTGCTTCTTCAAAAGTAACTCAAAATGTTGTAAAGTCATCCATATAGATTTCCATATAATCATGTGATATATCAACAAAAATACTAATTACAGCCTATTGAAACGTTGCAGGAGCATTGCAAAGACCAAATGGTAAAATAGAGTATGCAAAAGTACCCCATGGATAGGTAAATGTAGTTTTGTCTTAGTCTTCAGGAGCAATACTGATTTGATTATAGCCACTGTATCCATCTAAAAAGGAGAAGTACTTCTTTCCAGCTAGTGTATCCAAAACTTGATCTATGAAGGGTAAAGGAAAATGATCCTTTTTAGTAGTCTTATTCAACTCCCTATAATCTACACAAATTCTCCATTTTCCTCCTTTCTTAGGTACTATAACCAGCGGTGATACCCATTTACTATCAGATATAGGATAGATAAAGCCAGCATCAAGCAGTTTCTACAATTCAGTTTTGACTATTTCTTTGAGGCTTGGTTTTATCCTCCTCTGAGGTTGACGAAGTGGTAGACAACCTTCATTAATGTATATCCTATGGGTAAACAATGTAGGGCTTAATCCTTTCATATCACCATAATCCCAAGCAAAAGTCTTCTCATGCTTCTGAAGCAATTCTTTTAATTGTTCCATATGTACAGATGTCAATTTGGGGCTAACATGTAGTTTATGGCCTGTACTCAGTTCAACAGGAATAGTGGATTCTATCATAGCAATTTCAGAGATTGGGCTTCCTTCTAATTCATAGGGAAGTAGTGAACAAAGATTTTTAGGTTCCTTAAGTAAAGTACAACTTGTATCACACTCCTCATATGTAATCAATTCTAATACAGAGCTTTCAAACACACCTTTTCCTACCACACAAGTGTTGGTAAGGATGCTCTAGATTACTGAATCTTCTTCTTGCAACTTTAGAAAAGATTGCCTATGTAACATCATAAGTTGTACTATGGAATTTATCTCTTCTTCTTCATCTCCTAAATCTGGCCAAAAAGATGTACTAAAATCTGGTAATGGTTGTGCAGGAGGATATAGATCAAATTACTTGGTTGCTTGGCCATTTGATATGGTCATATTCCCTGATCTGCAATTTATGTTTGCATCAGCTGTGGCCAACCATGGTCTACCTAGAATGACAAGATAGCCAGATAGGTTTACTTTAGGGGACAAAATCATGAATTCTGTAGGATACTCTAGGGAATCTAAGGTCACAACAATATTTTCTATCATTCCATCAGGAATGATAGTGGAACTATCTGCAAGCTGCAGAATAGTTGGTGTGGGCCTTAATCCTTCTATTTGTAACTTCTTCATGGTTTCTTTGGTCATCACATTTATAGCAGCTCCCAAATCTATTAAGGCATTTTTAACAAATTGACCATTTATGCTAACACTTACTATTGGACTCTCTGGGTCAAAATATTTTGGTGAAATCACTCTTCCTAACATGATATCAGTTAAGTGTCCAACAACATGAATTGTGGTAGGATCCTTCTTCTTCCTTCCAAGTTTCTTTAGACAAGCTTCCCTTATAGCTTTTCGATAAGTAGGAATGTCCTTTATAGCTTGAAACAAAGGTATTTGGAAATGCATTTTCTTCAACTGATTAACAATGTCAAAGGGTTGTTCCCTGCTTTGTTCAGGTTTGTTTTGTATTAGTTGGTCTAGAAAAGGAGGCTATATTGATAATTGAACTGGTATTGGTATGGTAACATTAGTTGGGTCAATAGGTTCATCAACCAAAGGTTCTGATGCTGTACGAGAGTCTGATACTTCAGTTATAAGAGGTGGCTTTGGTGCTGGTAAGGTTGTTCCAGATCTCAAATGTATATCTGCGACATCTAGGGCATAAGTAGGGTACTGCTGGGTATCAGCACTATACATGGGCTACTGTGGTTGGCTATTTGAATTTGGCTGAGGCTGTGCAGGTAGCTGTGTTTGCTGTTGAGGTCCACTATTTGCAAGTGGTGGCATTAAAGCAGGTTGTTGAGTTGGAGGGGGTAATTGTGGAGCACCAGTATTTTGGTTAGGCCATTGTTGAGATCCCTTCCATTGGTTTGGAGGTTTCCAATTCCCTTGGGGTGGTTGCCATTGGTTCTGGGGCCATTGGTTATTCTACTGGTTAGGCCAAGGTTGTTGGAAATTTTGAGACCATTGAGACTATTGTGGGTTATTTTTCCCAGCATTATTCCAATTGGGTTGGTTTTGTGGAGGACCTTGGGTATTGCGGTTTTGCCATTGATTACCATATGAATTTGAATTTTGCAAGGGGACTTAAGGCATACCTTGACATTGAGCCCATGGTCGACATTGAGCAACAAAGAATACTTGCTCATCATCCCCATCTATCTTTACATATTCAGTTGGAAGGTGCTGGTTCTCCATGCTTGTAACCAATTTACAGTGGCAATCCTTCTTTTTCTTCTGGCAATGAAGACAGTACTCAACTAGTTGTAACTCAACCTCTGCTTCCTTCTTCTTTGCAGTCATTGTATCCAACTATGTAGTGACATCATTAATGATGTCTTGTTTGAAATCTGACAATAAATTGGATATTTCAAGTTTTGAAATGCCTTGACTAATTCCTTTTGTAACCGTAGAACGAGGTCCTCAACCTTTCTTCATAGTTGACCTTGAGTAGTTCTAACATATCTTTTTGAGGTCATCTCATTGAGCTTGATATACATCTCCATCGGCCATCAGGTCCAATGCTTCCAAACAATCTTCATTCACTCCTCTTAGAAAGACTAGTTTTTGGGAATCTTCAGACAATGTGTGCTGAGGATTCTTTTGTAGTGTATATAAAAATTGAGAAACATAGTCTTCTAATGTCTCTTCCTCCTTCTGTGATATCCTAAAGATATCATCTCCTCTTGTGCTAGATGCTTTAAAATATTCTTTATATTTTTCGAAAAACAAGGCTTGCATTTCATCCCAATTCGCAACTGCATTGGCTCCTAAGCCCATGAACCATCGTAAAGCTAATTCTTTCAATGTGGCTGGAAATAATTTAAGCTTATGGGCATCAGTGTTGTAGTCAAAACTATGAAAAAGGATGTCAAACTCAAACAAGAAGGTATTAGGGTCTTCAGTTGCAAGGCCATAGAACTTTGGAAGAGCAGTGGGAGGTATATTCTTGAGATTGGCATTGGTTATGAGACTTGCAAGTGGAAATGGAAAAGTGGGTTGTGCCGTGACTGGTGGGATTGGATTATGAGGTTGCTGCTGAAAAGGAATGTTAGGCACTGGATGATTAACAACTGGTGGATTCAAGGTAGTTTTATCAAGAAGAGTGGTTACTATTTCAGTGAAAGGTTGGAGAGCAAATATATCTAGGGATTCAGCTCTTGATGATGATACTATGGGGAAAACAAGACTTGCGTCTTCAAAGGTCAACTCAACTTCTTCTTCAACTTCTTCATTCAAATTAACAGATCCTTTTGGAAGAAATTTTCCATATTCATCTCGTCGTCTTCCTCTTCGATGCATACAACTAAAATTTTCACATTGGTAAAAAGAACTTAATCTAAAAACCATGACTCAAAAATGCTCCTAGCTTGACACCATCCCTGACAATGGCGCCAAAAATGAACTGCCTCACAATAAGTGTTCCATAGTCATGCGTTAGGCCTGGCTTAGGAATAATCTATTCAAGCTAAGGACTACTTTTCCCCTACTATGAGGTGCATTTAGATTGTCAACCCAAGGATGTATACTTGAAATGGTCGGCACAGTATGTGCACTAGGTACCTTGATGAGTCATTATGCTTGTGCTGCAGGAAAGTAAAAATGCAAAGGAAGGAAACTACACTACTGCTATAGAAAGGAAAATATTGAATCTATGAATGTTGCAAACACAATGACAAGATAACAGAGATTCCATCTTGACTCATCCACTAGTTTGTTCTCGCAGATGCTGCAGGAACGTTTATGAAGTGTGATGCTACAGGAAGGAATTAACTAGCTATGTCTTACTTAAAATACTGCTAATGCTAGTAAAATGAATCTATTCTATCCTAATCTAATCCACCTTCCAAGTGGGCCCCCTTGGTTGGCTTCTCTAATCTACCAGCGCAGGATAGAAGCTAAAGAGAACTAATTCATTTCATTCAGAATTATAAAAAACAACTACAACAAACTGTGAATCAGTGTTCTCTCTTACTCGATAAAACTTATCAAAAACCAAAACTTCACACATAGGAGTTGATCTCGACATATATAGGGAATCTACTCTTTATTACATAATAGAAAAGTAACTGTCCTAAGTTAAGTTTGTAGGAGAGAATATAGGAGAACAACTCAAAGCGGAAAGGAAGGATAACAAAATTGAGGAGGGAGCAATGAAGTCTCAGCATTCGCTTGTTAGAACGTAAATGTAGAGAAGGCAATGGCTTGTAAAAGCTCCTCCTTATTCGCTGCCATGTTTCCTGGAGTGGTTATAACTTCTTTTTCGTGGTTGTTCCTTGATGCTCGTTTCTCCTTGAATGCTGTCGGCAACCAACTTCTGGATTCCTCCACTCACCCTTTAATCCTTATCATCAGTTTAGTTATGATATAAGACATATTTGCAAATAAACATCCATCAAACTAAATTCAAGCATAAGAACACACATTTGGATATTTATATGAAATACTGCATATTAGATATAATTTAGGCAAAAGATGACATAGTTTTTCTACCCCATAAATAATCAATGGTTTATCAAACATAGGCTTATAAGTGTTAAAACAAGGATAAATGGAGTATCACAAAGTATCTTAAACATAAAAAAAATAAAGGCATTTTTAAGATTCATCATTGATGTTAATGAAAATTTGATATAATTAGAAGAGAAAAGAATAGAGAAGAAGATTATGGAGAAACTAAATGAGTCCATTACTGCTCAACAAGTTGAACTTGGTGGTATTACAACCGAGCTAGAAAATATTCTTAAGGAGATAATCCACCTACTCCAATAGTTATGTGATGTACTACATTTGACAATATATTTTAAAGAAAGTTGAAAAATATTGATGAGGATTTAAAGAATAGTGTTTTTAAGTTAATTGAGGTACCTTAGTTAATCCATGTTGATTTAAGTAAAGACATGGACAAGATGAGAAGACAAATTCTTGAATTTCAAGCACTCTTGATACCTTACTTGGAACTCATACAAAAGAATGTTAATAAGGTTAGATAACTTATTCTTACTCCTAAAATGTTTATTATTTAACATGTGATTGAACTTTGAATGGAGATACATCCATAACACTTGGCATTGGATGGCCACTTGGTAAATATTAAGTCTATCTCTCTAATATTTGTAGACCACTATTTTGTTGGATAGAGTAATTTCAAACTACTGATTTCTTTAATGGAGTTCCTAATAAATCTCAAGGTTCTCATTTAGGTGACCAATTGCCAAGAGGTCTATGAATATTGCCTAATAAAGTCTATTGCCAATCAATATTGTATCAAAAATTCAAACTAATTAGGTATTGAATTAAACTTGATAAACAAATGATAGAGAAGGAAAACTTTAAACATGAACAAGATCATAAATCATATGACGATGACATATTGCAAATGCTTAACTTATGCTTAAACAATGATAAAGTTTATTGTTAATCAATATTCTATCAAATTTTTGAATAGATTAGGTATTGAATTTAATTTCTTACATGCACATATCTAATTTAATGTTATACACGAACATATCTAATTTAATGTCATACATGAACAAACATGAACAAACATATCATATCATATGTCGTATATGAACAAAAATATCATATATTAACCAATAATGTCATAAGTTGAATAATGTCATACATCGAATAAATGTCATACATCAAATATAGAATTTCATATACATCAAATGTGTATCGAAGATGTCCACTGATGCCTATATATATAAATTTCTAGATCAACTACATCTTTTCCTTCCCACGAGGGAAAGGAAACAAGTCTATCGACATCCTTTGCCATCATGTGGAGGGAGATAGTGGAGACGATGGGGCTCTCCTGACATGCTCACTTGACATCTTGTTGAGGCTCTTCTCTAGCTCCAACTGATACAAAGAAAGTAGATATGAATCAGTTTTTATTATACGTTGAAATCAAATATATGTACACACAAAATCAATTATTTTCTTACCACCAAAAAATAGTCACTCTGTAAGTTCACCTCAAATGCTTGTGGACAGTCAGGCGTGATGAGACCCTACAACAATTCAATAAATATAATCACTTATAAATACACATATCACCAACAAAAATATTGTACCCAAGTAAATATCACCAAAGTCATCTCATACCCACCAATTCCAACCCAAGTTTTGATTGTGGGTCCAAGATATTTAGAGTGTGTGAAATTCGATCTAACAACTTATTTTTGGGTTTAGAGGGAAAATACATGTCATAAATGGTAAGATAAGGTCCAAAAAATGAAAGGAATTATTTGATTGAAGTTGAAATAGAGAAGCACACTTATAGATAAGGGTAACCTTGAGTTTTTAAAGAAAATGAATCAATATAGGACTTAAATAATAATTTGAAGGTCCAATGAGTGTTTAAAGGAGAGTGTGAAATCAATGTAGGAACCCATAATGTATATTAAAATGGGGCTAAAAATAATACCAAATAAGTGTTCTTACTTTTCCAAATGATACATGTAGTCTCCACTTTATTAGAAGCATGTGTCCACCTCATGCACACAATAAAGTAGAAGAAAAAAAAAGAAAGAGCTAAAGATTTTGGGAAAACTACAAGGAGATTAAATATCACCAAGCTGAAGGAAAAAAGCTCCCAAACCAAGAATATTAACTATTACATTCATTTGCAAGGATACATAAAAGAACAACAAAATCCTAAAGCTTACTAAGATTCCAAGTCAACTAGTTGAAGAGACCTCACTCAAGAAAATGTCTCAATCTCAAGCATCATGTTGTAAAAGCTATAGCAAAAGCTCAAGTGGTCACTTGAGAAAAGAAAGAGCAAAAATAAAAGATAAGAAAATACTCAATGATTTATCCCACTAGCATAGCTATAAGAGTATGAAAAGAAGAGAGAAGGGCCATGAATCCAAAAGTCTAGTAAGTTATCTTATCCAAGTCTATTTTGTATGAGAGGAGGAGGAGGAGGAGAATGAAAGAATGTAGAATTTTGTTATGCTAGTTCCATTCATCCCAAAGAAATAGTTAAGGAGAGTTGATGGTGTTGATTCCAAAAACTATAGTTTCTTTGAATCATAAGGATATGCCTAGTTCTATTATCAAGTTCAACATTTGACTTGGCCTATGAATAATATTAATTTAAAACACAAATTCCCCTGCACTTATGACTCTACTAGACCAAGGTGAGTATATCTAATCACCAATTATATCTATAAACTTGACTATTATTTATAGAAAACATATAACTTCCATCTTGTAGGTCCTACTCCTAGTTGCAATCAACTTGGAATACAACTAATCTTCTATTCCTATCTTTACTTTTGATTTCATTATCTCTTACTCTTAGTCCTCATACCTTTATTTGATTTTCCTACTTCTTCTCTACTTCTAACTTCAATATGTGCTCCTAGTTCTTCTTTATCTAATTCTTTCTTTGCCACTTCTACCTTCACTCCTAGTTTTTGAATTAAAAGTAGCCAAAACTAGGGGGCTGACCCTTTAACAACAAACTAACCTACTATTAGTAGATAACCATTAAACAAAACTACCCCTTACAACTTAGTAAAACAAAAACAAGGTTTCGATCCATAATTAAAAGAGTATCAGTAGGCCTAACATACATACTGCTTGTGTAAAAACCATAAAAGCTATAGTAATATATAAACAAAGGTTAACATTAGAAATTTTGAGATTAATTATTATAAACAACAACTAAAATGAAGAAAATTCTTTCATACCTCCGTCAGTGGCTATGAGCTAGCAACAGTTGCGACCACTCCACTATCAATAGACTGTCGTAGATGAGGAGGTGTGTCCGACATCATGAGCTGCATGTCATACAATACACGTTACATCTAACATGAAACATAAAATAAATATAATCAAATGAATTAAATTAACATGAAATAACTGTACCTGTGTGAAGCTCGTATGATGTCTATGCTCTGAGTCTGTGGTAAAGGTTGAGGGTCCTATGGAGAATTCATGCACATGCATAATTTTTTTTTTTAATTCCTTAATATGATTACATAATAAATATATGTATTAATAAAAATGATTAAATTGATACATACCTCAGGACTCGTGGAAGGGACAAAAAATGGGCAACGTCTATACAGCCACGAAAATGCACTTCCATATGAAGGAAAGGACTTAATTAATTTTTTAAAAAGTTAGAAAAAATAATGTAAAGGAAGTGCATTCTTGTGGCTGTATAGCCACGGGCCAAAAAATGGGCCTGGAGGATTGCTGCTAGGCCCAACAACACTCTGACCCTGAATTTTGAACAATGTCAATAGATGCTAATTAATTAATCATTCACTATACATATGAAATGCAATCAAATTAGTAAATTATAATTGTAATTTACTTGTGTGTCAATGCCAAATGTGTCATTCAGGAACTGATCGGTGACAAGCCCATCATCTGCACCATCTCCAGCATGAGTACCAAATGTGCAGAGGGATCCGCATGAAGTGCACATGTGACCACGACGCACAAAAGGCTCCCCCTCAACTAATGGGCTCGTGGAATGGATGAGGGTCTATGTCAAAGCATTAATGGTCCCTAGAGTGCTGGCCTCTACATTTTTCTTCACAACTGAAGGAATAGTCATATGCTCACGCTGTGGCTTGACCACAGGTGCCCTAACTACATTAGGGTCATGACGTGCTCCCGACCTCTCAAATGATGACCCCCCACCTCTACCTTGGGAGTCTAATATATCAAAATAATTGGGGATCTCCTCAAGGACAAACTCACAATATAATTTCTTCAAAAAATACATGGGGACCTCGTGATTGTTGCAAGGAGGGGCATCAAAAACCATCCACCATCTATCCAAAAAATTATTTCTAATAGCATCGTGTATGCACCAATGGATGGGGAATTTTTTAGTACCATCTCTAACAGTATTTTTCTCATCGGGTTTTCTAAATAATGCACACATACTACCTTTTGGTATTTCTTTTTTTTTTTAACATCTTCATATGACAATTTATTTGCATAAAATCTTTTTTGTTCATCCCTCTTAACCCGCCAAATATCTAACTGACCACTAATTGAGGCTATTTGGGTGTTAATGGATTCGAGGGATGATGCCAATTGAGCCCTTAGTGGATTGGTTTGTCCAGATTCTTTCAACTGAGCAATGAGTCTTTCTAATTCAATTTTGCCTCTCACTATTTCATTTATTATATTTTCTTGTGTGCCTGGTGGAGGTCTTGCAATTGCTTTGGGTTGTGAAATTTGTTTTTCTTCTTGAGGAGGGTTTTGGTTTTGAGGTTCTTGAGGGTTTTGATTTTCTTGTGGAATTTTTGGTTGATTATGAACATTTCTTGATAAAAAATCAATTGAAATCAAAATAAATAAACAAATCTAAATGAAATTTGTAAAAACCCTACAAAAAAATATAAAAAACTTACAAAACAATATGAAAAATATATCAAACAATGCAAAGTTAGGTTTATATCACTTACGGTGTCATCGTGGGTGCACTTGTGGTCTTGGATTTCGTCGACGAGGAGGCATTTTGGCAAATGGTGGTGAAAATGTTAAGTCTTCAACTCGCGTACACACTGCTCACTGTAGGAGTAGAAGAAAATACTGATGAAAATGATGGGTTGCGGGTCTGCAGCCCATCATATATACTTTTTATGTTTTTAAATAGTGTGTGTGCGCTATAGTGCGTATGCGCTATTTAAAATAGGAAAAAAAAACTACTTGTCACCTTTTTGGCACCACAACTCGGTGCATATGCCCATACCTTAAATCCTTTGTATGTAGCATATGCAAGTAGGGTCCTGACACCTTCCAATCTTGGAATAGGAGCAAAAGTCTCTCCATAGTCTACTCCTTCTTCTTGAGAGTATATTTTACATACTAGTCTAACTTTGTTCCACATTTCAAAGGTAGTTTTGCAATCCTTGACATCATCAAATTCTTCATATCTTAGGGCAGATGCAATGTCTATCATCATGGTGTTATGAGTCTTCTTCTCATCAATGTCATTAGCAAATAATGTGACAAAATGAGTTACATATGCTTCTCAAGATATTTCAATCTTGTATCTCTAATGGAAGGCAGATGGAGTCTGATGAGACCTTGCCATGCTGAAAAGTTATCCTTGTTAAGCCTTGGAATTTCCCTCTTGTAAGACATCCTAATCTTTAGCTTAGATCCTTGAAATCCTTCCTACAAGCACCAAAAGCTTCAATACCAATTGTTGGAAATATAGATGGAGTAACCGAGGGGGGGGGAATTAATCAGTTACCACAAAAATAACTCCACATATACCTTAAATGTCTTATAAACTTAGTTACTACTGTCACTCAGTAGCCATAGAGAAAAATGCTATAACTCGGTATATTACTAATCTTTAAGCATTCAAAAAGATTTAACATGCATGCATAAAAGAAATAATATCAAGACAAGAGACACTAGATTTAGCGTGGAAACCCAATATGGGAAAAACCACCAAGTAACTAGCTACCAATTTTCACTCTTTTGAAGTGAGCCCTATTAGGAGCCAACCCTA